>JBAMCK010000747.1:1200000-1651984 GCA_037075185.1 Drosophila pseudotalamancana | reverse complement strand
TATTGTTCTTTCTTTACTCTGTCGCACGTGACAGTGTGCGTCGGCAAGGCCATCGCATAGCTCCACAATAACAATTAGTTCAAGAAAAGCTATTTTACATTCACCCATTTATTACTATTTAGAATTTGTCGCTGACGTCGCTGCCGACGTCTGATGCGGCCACTCAATGTTGTCAATGTTTATTTACCACATTCATGGTCGTGGGCCCACATATACAGTTGCACTGAAAAATTAGTCTGCGTCCGCTTGATTTTTATCATTGTTCATTGCTCTTTTCAGTTTGAGCAATAGACCTTTACGCATTTTAAATACGTTTATAAATGTGGAATTTCGTTAAGATTCGCCAAAAATTGCTTTACTGTGTATGAGTTACTGTTTTTTGTTGGAAGGTTTGTAGGCACAATCAGATGACTGCCAGATACTGTTCGAGCAACAGCAGCTGCGTCGCTCCGCTGCTGCTGCGGCTGCTGCTGCTGCTGCTGCTGCTTGTGCTGTGACTGCTGCTGTTGTTGTTTTTTGTTGTAAACTGTACGCGAGTGGTTTTTGTTGTTTCGAGTACATTTTACGTTACGTTAGTAAAATTGATCAACTATATCTGCCCCCTTCTCCCTCTTCCAACATTCCGTTTCCCATTTTCATTCCTGTTACGAGTTCATAAAATTAGAAATGTAAAGTTTATTGGCGCGCTTTCTGTGTCTTCCCCACACACATACATACATACATACTTACATTCATACATACACATACACACAGACAAGGTGTGTACACATTGCAAGCGGGAGTCTTTTGTCTTTTCTCTCTGTCTGTCATCTGTTTTATGCTCCTCTTCTTGAACTGCAGCACAAATCAAAATAAACAATTTACTGTTCCTATTTTCTTGCCGAGTTGAATGAACCAGAGCAGTGGAGTAGTCGGAGGGGGCCGTAAGTATATTAAATTGTCATAAAACTAGGCATTTAGCGACTGGGCGTGGCACGTGTAAAACTTAACGGTTATTTATGTACAAAAATAAATGCCATGGAATTTGAATAACAGCAAATGCGTAAAAAGTGTGTAAGAGGAGTGGCTGGAACTGTAGCGGGCTGGAGGGAGGTGGGTGGGTGACACTGCATTAGATAAGATATTGGAATATTTTTGTTTTCGTATGCTCCATAGTTTCGCGCTCATAACTTAGACAAGTGACTTCAAGTTTATTATAAACAAAATCATTTGAATATTTATTAGCAATAAAGGCCACAACAACAGCAACAACAATAACAACAACCAAAAGAAATCAATCAAAAAACAACCCTGAACGTTAAAAAGATAGATAGGAACAACAAAAATAAAATGACAATGGGAAATATATAAAAAACAACTGTAATGTGCGTGATGAGTGGGAAATATAACTATAAATTGGAAAAGTTCTATTGGAATGGGACGGGGGAGCAGCTGAGCCCCGAGCTCTTAAATTATATGAATGTATGTATGTATGTATGTATGTGTATTTGTTTAGTTCAATGTTACATGCATTTGTATGTACATACATATACATATACACATGTTTGTATGTGTTTTAATTAAATTTCCACTTATTTTAATTAAATGCGTTCTAAATGCAGCTGACTTTCAGTTCACTATACTTGGGATTTCTTTCCCAATTTTTTGAAGAAAAATATCCCAAAAGCAAGCAGGTACAAATTCTCCCTCTCTGTCTTCGAACAGGACTCTCTTACTACACTTATTTCTCTTAATGATCGTGCGTTGACTTCACAACTTCGCAACCCACACACACAACACACACGTACACACGAAAACATATACACGCACTTTTAAAAGTTACAACCGTTAATCCACTTCAAATTTCCCACTCTCGCTTCGAGTCGGCTCCAAAGTCCAAACGCGACTTGGCTTCCATTCATTTCGAGCCCAAGCTACAGTTACAGTTTGCAGCTGTTGTTTTTGTTTTTGTTTTTGTTGCTGCTGCTGGTGCTGGTGCTGCTGTCTTGCTCTTTCTGTTTTATTATCTGCTTTGGCACATTGCATAACGGTTTATTAGCGAAGGGTGTTCAACAGCAACAAAAACAACTGGCAAAGCACGTTTCCATCCATTTCCAATGCCAAATTTCTTGATTGTTTACATTGGAACGCATCTGTTTTTCCATTGCAATTTTTAATGGCCTCACCTGAAAACGAAAATAAAGCGAATGAAAATAAATAAATAAAATTCTTTGGCAATGAGACGCACAAAAGCCGCAATTTTACGGTAAATGGTTTACAGTTTCTTCTCTTTTTGTGTTTTCATTTTTATTTTTTTCAACCCGCATTTCCATAGTTTTCACAATTTATGCAAATGTTACTGTTGATGTTGTCGTTGTATTTTGATATCGCATATTTCCAGCGCACAGAAACGCATTTAAAATCGACAACTTTTTCGGAATGCACAATTTCGGCGAAAAATGTATAAAAATAAATCATAGGCGGCGAATTCCCAGAAATTCACTAAGCTGAACGATTACAACAACAACAATAACAATAACAAAAGTCATTTAGGAAAAACCAAAATCAGAAGCAGAAACCGGCACTGGAAGCGTGCGACAGAGAAAGCGAAAGAGCC
The DNA here is from genome assembly GCA_037075185.1 of Drosophila pseudotalamancana. Classification (NCBI taxonomy): domain Eukaryota; kingdom Metazoa; phylum Arthropoda; class Insecta; order Diptera; family Drosophilidae; genus Drosophila; species Drosophila pseudotalamancana. The sequence continues at coordinate 1,649,388 of JBAMCK010000747.1, read as the reverse complement.
ATTAGGCTAAGCCGCAACTTAAGATTAAATGGAACGCTTACTCATATTCCACGATAAATATAATCGTATGCGTGCGGTATTTAAATAATGCTGCTGCAGGCTGGAAATTCCGTTTGGCAGAATTTACAAAACGTGTTGCAGAGACAGCAATAGAAGAGCTTGGCTTACCGACTTTAGCCGGTTGCCACGATTATCATAGCTTGGAAATTCCGTTTTACTGGCGCCCGGTCTCGAAATTGGAATTGATTAACTGCATCCCGTCAATAAAATAATTGGCAACAATTCGCATTTGATTTAATTAGTTTCCAATTGCCGGGCAGGCAAAATAATTAATCCGCGGGGTTTCAATTGATTCCACGATTCTGTCTATTGGAATGGCAGATCTATCATTAAATCAGTTATTAACGGTGCTTAAATACAGGGTATATAGTTATATAGAAACGAAGGGTGTATTCAGCGGGTATTGAATTGACTTGTTTTTAAATAACAAAAAAAAAAAATTCACCTTTGTACTATATTTTTCTTTAGAATTCTATGAATTTATGCTAAAATTTAATTCTAAGGATATATTTTTTCAAAATGTTAAAATATTTTTCTTACCGACATTTTTAAATATCAATTTCCAGAAATAATTGTTTTTTAGTATAGATAAAAGTTTACCTTCAATGATATTTTACACATTTTTTAAGAACTTTCTAATTCATTAGAAAAGTGTAACAACGAATTTATAAACCAATTTCGCATTCAATTTTTAAAGTTTTTTTTTAATGATTTCAAAATAAATGTAAAAAATAATATATTAAAATACTTCTCCTAGTTCTTAAGTTTTCCAAGTAAGAAGGAAATCGTTTAATAAGTGGCCTTCGATATTATTTTACAATCTGGCAGCAGTTCCTAAAATTTCTCGAAATAGATTCGAGAAAATGGGAAAGTGGGAAAATGTGAATATTTGAGCAATTAGGAAAAGTCACAAATAAATTTCCTCAAACGGTTTTTCAGGGAACTTGCATCGAGACTTCCGGGTAAAGTGGTTGACAAATGATGACATGAGAATCTGACATGAGAATTTGACATGAGAATTTGACAGGCGAATTTGACATGTGGAAGGGCGCGAGTCAAAATAGAAACAAATGCGACAAAATCACAGAATACGTGGAAAGAGCAGCGGAAAATGTCTAAAGCAGACATGAACCCCCTCACCCGCCCTCTACCCCTGCCACGCCCCCTTTTCGCAGCTGTCAGCAATGATGACCAATTACTTGGAAAATGCAACAAAGTTGCAAGCAAAATGTCCGAGTTAAACTCTTTGCCGCAAATGTCAGCTCTTAAGTGACAGAGACGTAGGGAAGGGGGTTGGTTAGGGGGTGGCTTCTGCGACGTAGGATTGTCGCAAATTCAATTTCCGTAAACGCAACAACAACCCGTGACCGTGCACTGAGAGAAATGATAGAAGGTGTTGAAGTGAGGAAAAATTCGCAAAGGGAAGCTTAAAAGTTCTTTAAAGAACTTTAGAGAACTAGAGTATTATGAGCCGGATTTAAAGCGAAAAGAAGTTTGTGAACCAATTAGTTCCTTTGAAAAAAGTCGGTTGCTCTTCAGTGAAAAGAACCGATTCATGAACCGAACTATGTTTGCACTTTGCAAAGCCATTTAACCCAAAGATTTTTATTTAGGAACTGAACTAGTTTGTGAACTTATTCAAAATTTTGTGTAACTTGAAAAAAACCAAATGATCTTCCGTGAAAAGAACTGATTCATGGGCGGAATTACGGTTCCTGAGCGAATAACATAAAAATGTTTTTACTTTGGAAAAAAGCTTTGAAAGTGGACAATTTATTCCATATATGTATGTACTTGGAGTCGAAACTAAATCTGAATGTCGGAAAAAAATGTTTATGTTAGCTAAGAAATGCTTTTTTTGTAAGTCTATCTATTTATTTATCTTAATATATGTAACCTTATTTAAAAGATCTAAATTTCAGTCAAAAGTTTATTTTCAGAAATCCAAACTTTTAGTACAATTTTCGCATAGTTGTGGATAGAGAATGAATATTATCAAAAAAAAAAAATGGTTAAGGATAAGCTGAAAATCTTTTCTTTTGCTTAAGCTGAAGTAGTTCGGTTTTCTCTCAGTGTATGAAACGAATTGCCACTAAAACCTCAAGACCCCAAAGTCCAAAAACGTTTCGCACATTGTTGCAGCCCCTAACCCCAACCCCCGCCCCCACCCTGTTGCTCGACGCCTCTGCCCCTGTTTTTGGCTTCGGTGTTAATTGCTGTCAGACGGCAGGCAAAGAGGAAAAAGCGGAAAATGGTGAAAGTGGGAAAAGTGGGAGGGGAAAAGGATGCGACTTGCTTCGCTGCCTGTTTTGCCCGTCTGCAACCAAATTCTCGTTTGATGATTCAATTGTGAGCAACTGCAGCTCCCACCCCCTTCTCCCCACCCCTTGCTGTGCTCCACACAGTTGACACTTGCACTCCCACGCCCCCTCCCCTCCTGCCATCCCCTTTTGCTTGCTCTTGTGTCATAAGTGATTTTTACAAAGTGTTTGCGTGAATTGTTGCGCTTTTCTTTCTCATTGGTTTTTCCGCAAATTTTTTTTTTATTTTTTTTTGTCGCATTTTCAACGTGTGCCACGTGACATTCGCCTGACACTTAACGGACACTTGCCACATGCCACTTGCCCCCACCGAATGTCCGTGCTTCAACGCACACACGACCTTTGTAATTGCTGGAGCCTGGACTCTAGAGCGACTTAAGCGACCCTACTGATACCCTGCAATATGTAAAATGAGCTTTATATTTGTTACCCTGTATTAAATAAACATGTGATCAATCAAATTAAGACTCGTTCAACACATTTAAAAATGCTCTGAAATGGAAGATATGCAATGATTGATAAAAAGAAGTTTTCACTGATTTTCCCAACTAGTGGGTGAATTTTCATAAACTCTTTTTTAAACTCCGTTTGCGTTAGTAAGGCAGGTTAGGTCTAAAATTTGAGATTCCTAACTTTAACGTTCTGTGCTGTGCGACGACCTTCAATCGTTAAAACTGATTGAAGTGGTTCATATATCCGATTTAAGTTGATTTAACATTTTAGTTTTTTGTTGATCATGTGAAGATATATAAAAATAGTTAAATAGAATTACAAAACTGAAGCTGGATTGAAGATCATTACGATTGAAGGATCATTACGGATCAGCATCAGGCAAAGTTTCTTTCTATATCAAATGGAATAATCTCTAGGTGGAATATTTATGCGGGGTATCTGCTAGTCGGATCTTTCAACAGTCGTCTCATTCTTACAATCAATCAGCTTGCAAACACGATCTTTCTTGCTCTGACAATCGCCTTCAATCACAGGGTATGCATACAAAATGTTGATTGCAAGATGCATCGAGAGGGAAGAAGAAGCAGCTGGCAGATGGCAGCTTGCAACGCGTACGCGTTTACTTTGTTGTTGTTGCAACATTTTGTGGCATTCGATGACTTCCACTTTGTTGGAGGCGTGGAGGGTGGTTGTTGGTGGGGAACGGGGTGCAAACATTGTCGCCAGCTGCAAAGCCGTAAAGAATCCGTAAAAAATGCAACGCGGCGTATGCGCAACGATAAAGGGGCGTGGCAGAGGCTTTGGCGCCAGCCTCGCAGTCGCGAAATTTTTACGAGCTCACAAATAAAAGAAAAATCTACCCCTTGCCGCCTCCCCCACCCCCTCTACAACCCTACCTTTAAAGTAATAAAGGAAATAAATAAGCGAATGGGGCAGAAAAACAAAAAGTAAAATAAAAAGGGGTTGGCGGTTGCAAGCAGGGTGAAGGTTAAGGGTAGTGTCCACAAAGAAACCACAAAAGGTTTAAATAGTCCAATAAAAGGGAATACAAAGGGAAAGAAAGCTTACGAGCATTTATATTGAAAGAAATTTAAGATTAAGGATGAAATAAAAATTTAATAGACCTTCAAATAATATACAAATTATATGGAAAGGGGTGTTCTGGATGCCTGAACTCTATAAAGCCTTAAATTCGAAAGCTTTTTGTAAGCTTGAAAATGAACAGTGTATATAGAATCTGGATAAGCCTATAATGAAAAAAAAGATCTTCTATTCTTACAGCTAAAATCTTCCCTGTTCCATTGTATTCAAATAAGAACCCTAACATCAAGTATGCAACACATTATTCTTATTTATATTTAAATTACTTTAGACATAATTCAAATTGTTTTTCCAGATAAGATTTGACAGCCGCATTACCGGGAATTATGTAGAGCAATCTGAACAATCAAATAAACCTTTGGCATTTGTTTCTAATCTGACCAACTGTAGCCCTAATGACCTTTTGATAACAACAGTTCAATAATTCCCCATAAAAAATCCATTGCCAAGCGCTTGACTTCCTGTTAAATTTTATCAGCCAGAATTTACAATGTGGCTAACAAAAGCAGTCGACCTTGACGCGGCTCATAAATGTGGTTAGATCTACGGCCGTTGTCTCGCTACAGTTATTGATATCTATATAAGCGAACGTATACTATTAATTGATCTATAAATAAAGCTCTAGTAAATTTCGTAGTAAATGCAGCTGAAAAATTGATTGCAAAAAAAAAAACTATGGAAAATATTCGACATGTGACGATAGTATTAAATATATCTATACAATGTATGTGTGTATTTATATACGTCTGTGTGTGTGTGTGTGTGTGTACACTTTGAACCACTTGAGTTGTCTACACGCGCAGTAGCAAATGCAGCGCCCACCTCCCCGAGCCCGATCGACAACGCCTACCTCCCGCTCCGCCCCTGGACTTTTCTATCCCTCTGCCAAAACACGCGCCTCTTTTTTTTTTGCAAACTAACGGAGAAAAAAAACAAAAAATCAAAAGAAAACAAAAGAGCATAAAAACAACAACTACGATAATGGCAAATGGCAGCTAGCGAGCGTCCAGGAGAGTAAGAAGAGAGGAGAGCAGAAGAGTCTATGGGAGGGGGAGGGGGAGGGCGCTAGAAGAGAGCAGCGCGCTGTCCAGAGCGGAGGCCATTTTCAACTTAATTGTTTTTGTTCCTGCAATTGCTGTTGCTGTTGCTGTTGTTGTTATTGTTGTTGTTCTTATAGTTTTTACGCGAGCTTTGTTTTTGTTTTTGTTTTTGTTTTTGTTTTTACTACAAAGTAAATGTCAAGTGCGAATCAGTAAGCAAGTGAATGACTGCTTGTCCGTGTGCGAGTGTGTGTGTGCATGTGTGTGTATGTGTGTAAACGAGCGTGTGAGCAGTAGTGCTGACTCGCTCGCACGCTAGTGTAGTAAATGGCCTTGGGAACGTTTGTTAACCTCATTTTGATAACCAAAACAACAACAAGAAATGGAAAAAAAAACGCTGGAAAAAAATCGTAGCTCAGCACGCAGGCAACACGCTAAAGTCGTCGGAGAGGCGTGGCAGTGGGCAAGGGATGGGGGAGGGGTGCACTATGTAAAGGGTGCGGTCAGGGTTGCGCGACTACGTAATACTGTAGTTTAGACCAGAACCAGGAACACACGAGAGCCCCAATAAGCGTGCCAGGCAGTTAATATTCCAACTTTTTTTAGTGCGAAGCAGAGGCAGAGCAGAAGGCAAAAAGCAAAATAAACAGCAGACTAAATGGAATATTATATATACATACATACATACGTGTATGTGTGTGTGTGTATGTGTAGTATAAATTAGAACTAAGGCAAAAACATAAGCAAATAGCAAATAAAACTAACTGCAGGGCAGCTTGACTAATATATATCCTATAAATAATCTATAGCTGAATGGGAAAATGCACAAAATTGTAGAAAAGGTTCCAGGAGAGATATATACCCTTGAATATATCCTATTTAACCTAAGTTGGAGAAGAAGTTCCACGCAAGTCTACATACATACGCTTGAATATATACCCTATACCTAGCTAAGAGGGACATTGAAATCGATCTTAGACTTCATTTTCAAAAATATTTAGTTCGATATTTACACCTTAGCTATATCTTACGTATAATTCTATAATCTAATTTAATACATAAATCTGCTACAAATTCTGCTTGTTACAAACTCCATTAGAAGTTCGCAATTCTCATTTTTGCAGGGTATTGCGAATGTTCCTGGCAGCTTTTTAATTGCACTCGATAAAAAGCTAAACAAAATGAAATCGTTGATTGCAAAGTGCCTGAAAAGCAGAGCAGAGGAATAGATAGAGAGTGGGCGAGAGGGGGGAAGAGGTGTAGAGTGAGTGGGTGGGGCTGGGTGGGTGGCAATGAAGTGTTGCTGGCCACTTGGCTCGCGGCTTTGGTGGCTTAGCACTTGGCAAATATTTATGATGCCGGCAATTGTTAAGCGCTGGGTGATGGAGGTGGGGGTGGGGGTGGAAGCTATTGGGAGTGTTGCATATGCGATTGCATACATATGTATGGATGTGTGTGTGCAGGCCAGGTGCCAGGCAATCACGCTCTCTCACCTGCCACGTGAGGCGTTTTTTGTTATCACGAGTTGGCCGCCGATCTTGTGACCGAGGGAAATAACTTCCCCATTTCACGCCTGGCGGGGTTTTGTTTTGGATCCCTCGCCCGATGCCAGCTCATTATGCAATGCCCCAAAAGCCGAAGCTCGTTAAAAGCCCAAACAGATAAGCGGACGCATAAATTACGTATACGCAATATTTTCCCAGGTGCGAAAGGAAGGCAGGGGGTGGGGGTGTCGCTAGTTCGAGCTGCTGTCAAATGTAATTGCAACGGTATCGATAACAATTTACAGTCAACGGTAAATTGGTTCGATTTGGAGTTACCCTAGAATTGTATTTATTTTAGTTTTGTATCTTTCTATCTTTTTGTCTCTTTTAATGTATTTCTTCTTTAGTATATCTCCTTGTTTGACTCTGTTTCTCACAATTTCTACCTCGGCTTCCCTTTTTCACTTTCTCGATCTCTTTCTTGCTCCCTCCCTCTCAGTTCGCTGTATGTTTCTCTCTCTCTCATATTTACCATGCTGAAAAAGTTGTTCCCTTTATAATTGTTAACCCTCTGTGCGTCTTACAGGGTATCTTGAGGACAGTGTTCAGTACCACACAGCATATCCTTACCGTCTAGACGCCTTACAGAGTAGATCGACATCAAAGATCATTTCCACAAATCTTATCGCTTGCCTTTATGTGCATTACAGGGTAGCTGGGCGTCACAGTTCATTGTCAGACAGACATACCCTTTACCTTTTAGGCGCCTCACAGGGTATATTGCCGTCAAAGCTTACTGCTATGCATCATACCCTTTGCCCTGAAGACGTGTTACAGGATAAGTGGAAGGCAAAAATCATTGTCGCACATCATACCCTTCACCCTCTGGGCGCCTTACAAGGTATGACGCCGTCAAAGTTCATTGCCTTAAACATTTTTGGCGCCAAATTTTGGTTTCTGCGACTCATTCAACGCGTTCTCATTGTTGCTTCTGTTGTTGTTGCTGTTGTTGCTGTTGTTATTGCCGACTCGTGTTTTGATTTTTTTCCTTTCGCTAGCTACTTACTTTTATAGTTGTTGTTTTTGTTGTCGTTGTTGTTGAGTTTATTGACTTGGGCGCCGAAAAGGCATTCACATAAGTTTTGCAGAATGGGAGCAGAAATAAAGAGCAAGAGAGAGAGAGAGAGAGAGAGAGAGAGAGAGAGAGAGAGAGAGAGAGAGAGAGAGAGGGTGAAGGGTGGGGGAGAGGAAGAGCAGCGGGTGGTGGAGCCAGTGGGCTCTGGCCCCCCGGTTTTTAATGGGGGTAAGCGAACGTTTACGGAATTTTCGCCACCTTCGAAGGCGGCGATTCGGGCAACTCTTTCGACGATCGGCGTTCGGCGTTCGGCGTTCGCTTTTTGACCGCACATGAACTGCGCGCCATGAATTTTGGGAATGTGCTGTGTAACGCACTGAACAAGCCCCTCCCCCGCTCCCTCATCCCATTGCCAGCGCCAACAACAGCTGGAGGAGGCCCGAATGTTAAGCCCAAAACAAAAACGAGGCGCAAAACAAAAACAGAATATGGGGAAATACGTGCGAAAAAAAAGCGAAAATTTTAGTTCTTTGCCTTTTCTTTTATTTTGGCCTTTTTGGATGGTTTTTTTTATTTGTTGGCTCGAGCAGCACAACAAAAAGTGCGCGGTTCTCAGCGCCAAGTGTCGGGTTAATGACATCGACGGCAACAACAACAACAACAACAACTATAAACAACACGAACTGCGGAAAAGAACAACAATAACTGCCCATAAAACGAAGCGAGCGAGCAACAACGAAGCAACAAGAAGAATAAGCAGGAGAAGAAGAAGAGCAACAACAACCACATTTGGCAACAAAGTGAAACAAAAAGTGTATTCAATGTCGTTGTCGTTGAGTTTCAGCAAAAGCTTCCACCCCACGCTCTAAGGTCCCCCACCCTTCCACCTACCCCTAAGCAAAGTGGCGGATCAGCACTTTGCATATCTAAACTCTCTCTCTCTCTTTTATTCTCCTTGCCTTACCGAAGAACCTGCTTGACAAGTCAACTCTTTCACCCGCTCCCCAACCCCAACCCCAACCCCAACCCTAATCGAAAGCATATTTAATAGAGTTCTTGTTCTATGCCAGACATATCGATTCATATAATTTCTCTACGCTAGAAATATATTAATTAAAACTAATATTCATGCTGCAAATGTATTTATATACATATATAATCTATAAGAATTCTAACCTAGTTTTAATTACTTTTCCAACACTAATCGCAGTTAAGAGCGGCCCTCCTAATAAGATATTTAACAACGGTTAAACTTTAACAACACATAAAGCTTTTCTTAAGATTTTACCTCAACCTAAACCATTATTTAAGAACTCCTCCAACACTAAAACTAGCAGAACGTTTTCCGCTCACATAACCCCTAATTCAAATGCTCTTCAACAGTAAAAATTATTTATAACCCAAACTTAGCCTCTGTATAAATGCTTTTCCAACACTAAGCGAAGTCAAGCATGAAGTTTTTTCAACATTTAAACTTTTCCAACACTCGTTTTCTCTCGTTTAACCCCTCATTTCAATGCTTTTCCAACACCTACTATCAGCAATAACCCCCACTTAACCCCTCAATCAAATGCTTTTGCAACACTTAATCAAATTAAGCCCCATCTCATATACCCCATTAGTTCAGTGTTGGGAACTGTGCCAATGCTCGCTTTTTATGTGAGGTTGCCGTTGTTCAACATTATCTATTTTGGCTAGAGCTCGGTCTATGTGGCCTGTTCCCATTTTAACTGGGCTATTGCGACTTAAGCTGAAATATCAAAACAGACCAAAGCAAAGAGAGAGAGAGAGAGAGAGAGAGAGAGAGAGAGAGAGAGGGAGAGAGAGTAGAGGAAGAAGTGGAGACAACGCTTAAAGTTTTATTGAACTTTGCCAAGTTTTGAGCTTCTGCACCCCCTCGTAACCCCCCCTGAATAAACTACGTCCCTGCTTAGCCAATTCGTCAATTTGTGTTGCGAAATTTATTTAAATTGTCTTTCGGCTTTTTTGGCTGTTCTTTTGTTATTGTTTTTGTTGTTGTTTGTGTAATGAAAAGCTAATGATGAAATATTTACCAGACTTTGCGCTGCGCAGTTTTCGTTTCTGTTTTGTTCTCTTCTTTTTGCTTTTGGCCGCTTTTTGTTTTGGGGCCAACAATCTTGCACGAGTCGGGCTCAAAGCCAGCTGCCTCTCTCTCGCTCTCTCACTCTCTCACTCCCTCTTTCTTTCTCTCGTTGCCGCATTCTTTGGCCGTTTTTGTGGAACGTGCCAGAAATTGAAATTTCGTTAGTTTCTGGAATGTGAAAGAAGCTAAACTAATCGCCAAGGTGTGATATAGTAGATATATACCCAGATCTCAGGAGATCTACAGATCCACAGATCGTATGCGTAATATATACGTATATGGAGAAACGGAGCTGAGGGTTATTGACTTTGAGCCGAGACTTTGCTTCCAAGAATTGCGTCCACATCGAGAACATGAGCTCATTTATGAGTCAGTTTTATGGGCATGTTATTATGTGTATGGATTGGCTAAGAGCTACAACTATATATAGATTATGATAGTGACGAATGAGTCGGATGACAAATGATAATTGACAGCAGTGATAAGGTGGCATCTGGTATTTAGTTAATGTCGATATATGCCTAGATCGAGTTTCAATCAATAGAAAGTGAAGTTTTCGAAATGGATTTCTGAAAATCAGTTCTCTATAATAGGTAAGACTTGAAATACAACTAATGACAGTTTTTGAACCACTAAGCAAGAATTTAAGAAGGCTTTCGTTAACATGCTTTAAGCTGTTATTCTAGTTATAAAAGTATATAGTATAGTGGGTTATTTTTGAGTGCTGCTCCTTTGTCCTCTCATTGAAAGGAAATTAATTCTTATTTAAATGAGTAGATTGCCATTCTGGAAGTTTCTACCGACTAACTACTTAGAACAGCTAATAGAGTATTGCGCAGTAGGTAATACCCGTTGGGCACTTCTAAAATTCGCTTTAGTAATCATGATCTATAGAGCTATTTGAGACATTTCGATTAGCTAATCAAAGTTATTTTTAGATGGCATGATAGTTCGATTGATGAGTAACTTCTCCTCCTCCTCCTCCCCCATCTCGTAGTATTGACACAGTTATTGATTGATTGATTGGGGAGCATACGAATTCGCAATTTATCTGTGAGCAATGTCAATTGGTAAATGTTTGGCTTGAGGTCAACTCTATTTGTGGCATTGCGTTTGTTTATCGCTCGGTGCGCTAAAAATAGAGCTCGTACTACTCGCATTTCGCACTGATTGGGCGGTGCGGGGGGCGTGTCGCTCTATGTAGTTCCCATAAACTCGCAAAAAATCAGTTAGCAAAGCTATAGACAAACGGATATTGCTGTTTGTTGTTTACGACTTAACGTGGTCATTAACGCGGCCGAGAGAGCTCGGAATTCGTGGAAAACTACGAAAATGAAATCGCTCGAAATCAGTCGAAATCCAGATGAGTTAACTCCATTCCATTCCGTTCCGTTCCGTTCCGTTCCGTACTGTTCCACTTGTTGGTGGGGCAGCAATGCGCGTGCCGCATTTGGACTTCGAGTCCGGTAATTCACACCCGGACTCTAATCAAATTGTTTGCCCAATAGTTTTTACACACGTAATTAACGCGATCGATGCAGAAACAACAAGCGAGTGGGCTCTGGTCTAAAATGTGACTAAATGATACCCTGTAAACAGCTGTCAGCTGCACTAACTCACTTACTTTCTTCTAAATCAATTCCCGCTCTCATTTCCAGTTCTGTCTACCGTTGCAGAAGTAGGGATTGAGTTTCAGATTAGGCAGAGCTACTAAGTAATACCCAATAAATAGATCTCAGCAGTCCTCAGCTCTTTACACGTCTTCCTTCTTCTCATCTGTTTCCTAGATTTGTTAATATTGAAGAAATGTTAAAAAAGCCGGCAACTTATCGATTGATATTTATCGATTTCATCTAAATTAAGAAATTATCAAAAAAAAAAAAATAATATATTTGATTGAAAGAATATTAAGAGTAAAGACTCAAAGCTGTAACACAAAACTTTCTCATTCTCTTTTACAGGGTATTATTGTAGCAAAAACAACTAAATGTTTTACTTTCGAAGATCACGGCGTTACATGACTCGACGTTATTTTTGAGGCGCGAAAAGTTCGCAGTTTGAACTGCGAAAATTTTATTGAAATTGTTTTGCTTGCATTTGTTGTTGTTGTTGTTGTTGCTGCTGCTTTTGTTGTTGTCTGTTGTGTTGCTTAGCAGTTTTCACATTGTTGGGGAATTTCGTTCGTCAAGTGATTTTTTTTTGCATACCCTGCAGCTATTAAGAATGAGATCAAAGGGGTGTAACAATTCTATGCTGGTGTATGTGACATGCAGTAAGAAGAAGAATCCTTAAATGTTATCTGAATAAATAACATGTATATATATATGTTGTTTATACCATATTATCAGAGTCAGAGTCAGAGTTTATCTACTTGTAAAGATCTAGTCTACATTTTTTTAGCTTATCGAAAAAATTGAATCAAGTAACCTTGTTATCGATAAAAAATGTATAACGATAACTTGTTTTTTTTTTTGTATTGGATTTCTCAAATATTTTGGCAATTGGTGTTGAAATCAGTAACAAGAATTAAGAATACAGAGTATCGGCATGTGCGGCACTTCCGCTCAATTGTTTTTATCGTTGGTTCTGCGAATTGCGATACGATGAGTTTATTTGTTTTTGTCGCGCAACGCGCAATAAATAAGTAAATTTACATTCTGCGCAAAAACAATAACAAATGCATAAATAAATAAAAAGCGATTCCAAAAATTCGCACACGACCTCAATGAGTCACAGTTACAAAAAAGTCGGAATAAAGGTGAAAAATGCCAGAGGCAGAAAGTGCTGCACATCGGAAACTCATCTGCCCCTAAATCCCCCACTCCTTCCCTACCCTTCCTCTTTCCTGCTTCTCTCTGTGAATCTCATCTGAACTACAAAACCATATATAAAAAACAATTTGTAAAACGCAGAAAAAAAAACATATATATATTGATTCGATTCACCGAGTGAATTTATATATATATAGATATATATGGTACGATATACGCCATATATACGATTCTGTTTGTAAACAATTTGAGGCTATCGAAAAACAAGTTGGATGCATTTTATCCCTCAAGCGAATCACTTATAAATAATGACCTAATACCCTGTATAACAAATTTTATATATTGACAATGATAAATATATAATCGCTATATATGTGGCTATATTGGTAATTTGTTATAGGTTCAATAAACTGTCTGTTCGGTATTATTGTTCAATTATCGTGGCTATTAATCAAATGAGTTCTATAATTAGAATCCTAAGTTCGAACTTTTGGACAGGCCTTCATAAATACTCATCAAATACAGCGAAAATACATATAGTAATCTCTCAGATCTCGAGATATATGGAATCGTACACTCGCTGAACTTTGAACCGGTTTCTGATAAATTCTCATTAAGAAATTTGCTTATAGATCAAAAAGATCTCCACAGATCTAATGGATTAAACAGCTTATTGTGGATGTCTCATTGTTTTTCTTGGAATGGTCATAAAAATCTTTTGATATATTTGCTATTTATAAATCAGGTTTTTATATACATCAACAAACTGAACATTAAAGGCTATAAATATACGATTTGTCTATTTTTGCAGATTTTCTAAATGTAGATTTTATATTAGATTTAAAATGACATTTTTATATAAATAGAATATTATTTGGTTCATTAGTCATAAGGCTTTGCATCTATATAGATATATGTTTTTTATAGATGTATCAGTATATTATTATGTATTAGAATATCAGTATATGATTATATTATTATAATATGAAATTCTGTTTATAGGAAAAATAAATAATTGATTATTAGGGTTCTTCTTAAGAAAAAATCTTATCTAAATGACTAACTAAACGCTTTATTTTTTATTGCACTAAGATATTTTCACCATTTGCAATGTCGAAACCTTCAACAGTTCTTAAGTCTTCTAACAGTGGGATATCGAAACCTTTCTTAAGAACTTAAAAACATAAGATCCCGCACACCTTTCCATTAGGATATGAAAGGAAGGTATTTTTTTTTTTTTGCCAATTGTTTGGCTCATGCTGTTGCATACATAATTGCAGCTGCATTTTGTGTTTTGTATGTGTTCAGGTAGACAGATGTGCGCCTTCAACAACAACATCATCATTAACAACAACAACAACAAGAGATGAATAAAAGCTGCGGCAGGTGCGCGAAATTTGGTTGTTTGTCGAGCTGGGGAATTGAAGACAAATCGACAATCGAATATGGCCTAAAAGGGTATGAGTGGGAGTGTCTTAGTTGAAATTGTGGGTGGTCCTTAAAGGTCTATCTGAAGGTATTTAAAGGTCTACTTGTTAATTGAATTGAACAAAAGTTTGTTGTACCCTGTAGCAATTTAGTAAAAAGGATATGATCGGTTGGCTGAGCTGTTGGTTTAAGTTGTGATGGTTACTGATAAAAGATCATTATATTATTTTTTTGGAGTAGTTTTTTAGAACTTTAAAAGTTGTTAAATGTATCTTTTTTAAACCAAAAACTAAGCTTAAGGATATATATTAAATAATAAATCTATATATATATATATAGATTTATTATTTAATATTTATTATTTAATATATATATATATATATATATATATATATATATATATATATATATATATATATATATATAATATATATATATATATATATATCTAAAAAAGAAATAAGAATTACGTAAGTTTATGTTTTATTGAAATTTTTATATAAATAACACTCTTTTTTCTTCTTCATTCAATATAATCCTTTGTATGTCTAGCTTATACAGGGTATCCTGCTCGTCGTGCATCGTTCCAGTTTGCTTGTCAGCGCACGTAAAGTGGAAGTAAATGGAAGTAAACATTGGCCAGGTCGCAGTCATGTAATTTGACTGTTGCCTGACAAGGGATGCAAGCAACGCCAGAGAGTGGGAGAGTGAGAGGGAGAGGGACAGGGAGAGAGAGAAACAGTGAGCAGTACGTGGCCAGCTGTTGATTGTAAATGCAACACGTGGCAGGTGTGGCAGCTACCTCTGACGTCTGCAGCTGCTGCTTTTGTTCTGCTGCTGTTTTCGTTGTTGCTTTTCTTGTTGTTGGTGTTGTTGTTATTGCTGTTGCTGCTGTTGCAGCTGCTGGCGAACGCATTCGGCAATTATAAAGTCGCGCTGAAGAACGAGGCACAAGGATTAAGTCAAAGCTGTGGCATAGACACAACCCCGCCGCATGTTGCACCTGTCCTTTTGTTGTTGCTCTTGCTGTTGTTGCAGTCGCGTGTTGCAGCTAGTTGTGATTGTGTTGCTGCTTAAAAGGAAAACTCAGCTCTGCTGCGATTCAGCCAATTAGCGGCAACCACGTTGTAACTCATTTGCGGCAATAAATGTCGCAAGCGGCAACAAGCAGCAAGCAGCAAGCAACAAGCAACATTCAACAATTCAACATTTGAGTGGAGGCCAAAGGGCGAGTGGGGCAACAAATTTGATTGCACTTTGGCGTGTTGCAAGTTATGTGGCTTTTGTTGATGCTGCTATTGTTGTTATTGTTGCCATTTGTTGCTTTGGCTTCTCGCTGCTGGAATGTTGCACTTAGCGCACGCCAGCAACAATGTTGCACAAACAACAATGACAGCAAACAATCGCCGCTTCCGCATTCCAATTTAATAAGTCGCTCGAGTCGATCACTAAAATAAACAACAATAACAATAACAATAACAATAACAACAACATTTGTTGCATTCGTAACTCATGCAAAAGACTTTGAATCAAAAATAATTTTGCTGTCGATCTTTTGCATATGAGGAAGTATTTAGACATATACAAAAAGTGAAATTTTTTGTTATGAGAAATCGATGACAAATAACAAAATAACAAAACATATCAATACTAAAGAAAAGATTTATATAAGATGTAGTTTTTGACTTTATAAGGTAGATAATATAGAAGCACGCGATTGTAATTAACTCAAGATTATATTGAGTATATATAAGATTATATATAGTATTATAATTCAAAAATAATAGAAAAATTTAATTAACAAACCGCAATTTTTAAATACAAATAAAATACTCTTTGATCTAGTTAAGATTTTCTTTACAGGATATTGTTTCTATTAAAATTATTGTTTAAATATAAATTGGTCTTAAATGTCTGGAAAAATAGATTTGTATACAAAAACCTAAGTTTTAAAAATTTATGTCATATACATATGCATATCCACATACACGCTAATTTTCATTCAGATCCATCCAAGTTCCGTTTGATAGCATTCACAGCTTGAGTTCCTTCCTATTCATCGCCTCTGCATCGAAATACTCAATGACCTATGAAGCAAAGATTATAATTATATCATAGCCGTAGCTAACGGTGTCATGATGTCATATGCCGTACGAGTATTACGGCAAATTTCATTCACATTTCGTGGTCTAGTATGGAGAGGCCTTCAATTGCATTGTTGACTAATTCGCTTCCTGGCCGAGAGCCCAAAATGTGACTCAACGTCAATTTTGAATGCGAAATTCAATGAATGTATTTATAATTCACAATGCTTCCCAACTTTGACTGAAAACAAAAAACAATCCATCAATTTTAGCGAAAACAAAAGCTGCAAATTATTCGCAACAAACGTCACGAAAAACCTTAAAAAAAATTAAATTAAAATAATACTAATTAGCGTGCGACTACCATATACCCTATACATAAGTGTATGTGCTCTTATTGATTGAATTTTACGTTCTCTTTTTTTTTTTTTTGTTTGATTTTCTGAAATTGGGATAATTTGTCGAATTATAAACACAATCAACGGTATACACAGGATTACCTGATTGTTTGTTATTATTCCCATGCTTTGTAACAAAATATATGATAAAATCAATACACCCGACTTACCATCAGTACAGGGTATTATAAGTAGTCCAAGATTAGTAGAGAAACTTTTTCGTCATTAAGTTCGAAACATGTGACCAAAGATTTTAGCGCATTGCTCAAAGCAACAATAGCTAAATTTGGCAATACTCTAAGACCTATAATATGTAGATATATACAGAGAAATATGCTCTATAATTCAAAAACTATTTCGCAATAAGACACATTAAGTATATTATATAGCCAGATTTGGGTATGCATATATAATAGACGACTGACGCTGAGTGAAAGTAAAAGTTTTAACAAATATTAATACAAAGAGCCTCCCTATAGAGGGGTTCGCTAACCTCTCCTTCTGAAAACAAGTGCGAAAATGAATGAATTATGAGTTTTACGCTTCTTGTTCCATTCCACCACCTTTCATTCCTCCCCCCGGACCGCCACTCGTTGCTTTTTGGGGGGCTGCTTGCGGAAACGCATGAATATTTTGCTCACGCGCTGTCAACAATCACTCATTTTGTTGAGGCGACAACGAACACAACCTCCAACCTCCAACCTGCAACCTCCAGCACCCAACATCCAACACCCAACATCCCATACGCAACTTCTAACCTCCAACCCCTACCTCGAACCCCTACTACAGTTGCAAAGAAGTCACGTTTGTTGTCTGCCCCCGTCCCCTTTTCCTCCATCGCCTCGCATACAAAGTCAATTAGTTGCGATGCCCCAACGAATGCTTCTGTGCTTCTTCTTCTTCTCTCTCTGTTCCTCTTCCTCTTGTTGCTGTTGTTGTTGCTGTTGCTACTGTTGAGATTTAGGCCAACAATGACGCACAGCAGCAAACAGCATTGGACTATTTTTTATGCCGTTGCCACCAGTGGGCATGTTGCCCCACCCACTCAACCACCCCCTCAACCACCCCCTCAACCAGCCCCTCAGACCAACCCACCCGCTCAGCCATCAACCACGCACTCAGCGACTGTCGCGAATATAATTTTCCTTACTTCTTCTTCTCCTTGTTTGTGATTTGCAAAAGGAACGTCAAACGTCTCGAGCCTCGAACGCATTATGTCTAAGTGTTTTTTATAGGGTATACGAAGAGCACTAGCAAATTCCTCTTAGTGGCAGTCTAATCCGGAATTTATGGTATCTCAGACTACATTATTGTGTACGAGTGTACTTATAGAGTATATAGTATAGAGTATAGATTAGAGTGGTTCGATGGGAGGATAACCTACTTCTATGGACTAAATTGGATCTGGGGGTATTCAAAGCTAAAGTATTCTTTAAGCTTTTAAAAACTTTATGTTTTGTTTCCATATAGTATATATATAAAGTGTTCGTCATATAGAGAAATGATATTAAGTGTGACTACATATAATTATAATAATTAAATATTTAAGAGTCGAATTCAATCACTTAAGGAGAATTATACAGATATTTTGAACTAGTTTCACTGGTTTGAACTACGATGGAACTGTAAATCGAACCACCGAATCTTTGCCTCTTGCATTCCAAAGCACACATTTAAATCAATTGTTGTTGTTGTTGTGAATGTTGTTGCAGCCGCTGAAAAGACGTCAACATATTTTTAGCTGGCGCCGGAAATGCGAAAGGCTTTTCAATGAATTTTCTTTTTCATTTGCCCAATTTTTTATTTTCATTCTTCATTTTTTTGTTCATGCATGTTCGGCCTTCTCGTGGACAAGAACATGACGAGAGAATTGAATAGCGGGGGGTCTGCGGGGGTCTTAAGGCGGTCTGGGGCATGTCTAGAGGGGAGGAGGAGGGGCGTGGTAGGGGGCTGCGATTGGTTTGTGTACTTTGTATTTTTAGCTAATCACGCGGATAAAGCCGCAGACAAACTTTGTTGCGTATTTATGAGCCAACATATTAAAGGCATATAAATAACATTTGAGACAGCACTAAATGAGAGCTAGACTAACAAATACCCTGTATAAAAGGAAACCAAAATTTGAGTGAGCAATGATCAACGTATAGATGAGGAGATATTTAAATACTAAGAGATACCCTGTAAGTTGTAAGTTGAATGAGGCATAAGTGAAGTGTGGACAAAGAGCAACTAAGCTTTAGATTAAGAGATACCCTGCATACAAGTTGACCTAAATAACATTTAGAAGAGCTCGAGACGAAAAGATACCCCTCATATCACAATACGCTTCAGCATTTAGTGAAAAGCAAAACTAAGTGATACCTTGCAAATAAACAAAAGAATCTGATGACTCAGCAAATGAACAACAAATTTACATAATAAGGGAGTTCAAGGTCGTTAAATTTCGGTTTACTTAACCGAACATCATCAAAACAATTGTCTGTTTAAATAAACTACATTCAGGTCTTTAATGACTACAGGGTATTGTGGTCGTAAAAATAAATTTTACGTTTGGGAAAAGTTTTTGAAATATTCTTAAAATTTAATGTGCGGCAAAGTAAACAAGCGATACTTATGTTATATACTACCCCAATTGGTTTATAATCCAAGCAGCACTCGTAAAACTTGAGAGTGTGTGAGTGTTTGTATGTATGTGTATGTGTGTGTGCGTATGGATTAAGTGAATGATTATTATTAGAATGCTCATTAGGAATACTTTGGGCTTAGCTGGGATTTGCACAGAAATGTATTTCAAATAAATAGACAAATATTTAACTACTAACTTTGATTTTGTTTGGGGCGTGCTCGACAAGCAGTCATCCTGTTTGCGGTAAATGATCGCCCTCTACTTCGTATGTAATACAAAAAATATATATTTCAAATTTCAAGTCTCTGGGTTTTGTAATATCTAAAAACTTCGCGTTCTTAAAGTTGGATATTCGGACTGTTTGTTGGGAATTCCAATTCACCGTCGATCATCATTTTGATTAAGATTGATTATATATATACAGTGGAGTCTGATGCGCCTCTAGCTACATCTTCACCTAATCAATATACCTTTTTTAAACTGCATCCTATGGTTTCAGGGTACACAAAAGAAACGAAATTTAGTTAACGAAAGATATTGAAAATGTTTGTAGAAGTTTTCCTCTTTAAGTGCAGAAAAATATCCTCTTCGAATTGCTAGTTTTTTTGCTTTTCGTTGAAGTGCGAGTAGATAACCCAATGACAGGGCTGGCTATCAGGTCGAAGGGCAGAATGGCAGAAGGGCAGAAGGGGTGAAGGGTTGGAGTGGGGTAACTGCTGCAATTGGAGTTTGCGGCTGGTCGATGACAACTCCATTTGGAAGTCCGGATGGAGGTCCGTGCCGGCCATAAGTCACCCTTCAATGGAAGTGGCCAGAGGGCCACAAATGAAAGTTGGCCAGAGTCTAAGCGTTGACACGGGATGAGGCATGCGGCATGTGGCGTGCGGCATGTGGCATGTGGCATGCAGCTAAGCTGGGAACGTGCGTTGCGTTAAGTGAAAATAGAAGAAAATTGAGGCACGCGACGAATTACAACTGAAAATGTGAATGGGGACCGAGAGATGGAAACTTGGGATATGCCCGACTAGGGAGCTGCGAATTAGGCGCCTGACTGAGTGGCCAATGGGTATGTCAACCAATGTGTGAGCGTGTGTGAGTGTGTGTGAGTGTGTGAGCGTGTGTGTGAGTGTGTGTGAGCGTGCGTGTGAGAGTGCGTGTGTGTGCATTTGTCAAATGTGAGCAACTGTACGTTGACAAGATTTATGTGGCAGCAGCAGCTGTCAAGGGGAGAGAGGAGAGGCAGAGGTGGAGGTGGAGACTGGGGCGACGGTGGAGGCAGAGGTGGAGACTGAGCTGCTGCGAGGCTTTTGTGTAGGTTTTGTGTAACTACAACCAAATAAGTGCAGGACAACAGCCAGAAGAAGAAGAAGAATAAGAAGAGGGTGGAGAAGGCGGGCCACGAAGCAGAAGAGAAGAAGATGAAGATGTTGGAGGAGCAGGGGCATGCCGGGAAGAAGAGGGATTAGCGGGGTATGAAGAGCAGGAATGTATGGAGGAAGGGGAACAGGAAAGACTGGAGTTGGAAATGAAGGAAGAGCAGGCGGAGGTGGACGGCCAGACAGAAAAGTTGGGGGAGAAGTAGAAGGTGGAGCAGGAGAAAAGTATGAAGAAGAGGAATAGGAGGAGCAGGAGCTGAAGGCGATGGAACAGCAGAATGAGGAAAAGCGATTAGGAAGGGGGAAAGAGAAAGGAAAAGCGGGAGCTGGATCAGAATGAGGAGAAAGTGGAGGCAGCAGCAACGAGAAGAAGAGGGAGAAAGATGTAGGAAGGAAGAGCATGGGGGAGTTAGGGATGAGGGAGAATTAGATGCAGGAGGAGCGACAGGAAAAGAGCACAGGGAGAAGAAATAGTTGGAGCAGCACAATAAGCTGTAGCTGGGGGCTAAGGACTCGCCCCCGCGAGAAGGACAAATAAAAGATTTTTATTATCACATTATGCGGCAGCAGATTTTCTACTTAGCTGCCGCCCTTGCCGAGTAGTTTGCTTAGCCACGCCCACTTTGGCGCCTCATTTGGATTGGGGCCAAGTTGTTGCTTGAGTTGGCTCGGCTAAATTTTTCCTCGGCGTGGACCTTAAAAAGCCAAAGGCAAAAGCATGTTGGCCAAATTCAATTTGCCAAATAAAACTTCGAGACGCAGATCCAAAAAAAAAAAAGAGCAAGCATTAACAAAAATCAGGGATGAGAAGGCCGACAAGTTGGGTGCAACAACTACACAGATATCCTGTAACAATCTCTTAGCATATATAAAATTTAATTGTAACTTAAGACTCTATAGATACCCTGTAAATGAAAGCAAAGCAACTGTTATAGTCAAGTATTTCTTATATAAGTGAAAAAAAATTCCATTTTACCGAAGCTGTCATTAATTAAATTCAATAATTATAAAATATACCCTGTAAATTTGAAATAGATGTCATTCGGTATAGAGGATAAATATTTAGCTCAAGAAAAGTTCTTATATATTAATGCCGAATTAAAGCTACCCCACATATTTAATGATTACAGGGTATATTTAGAACATTAACAACGACGTCAGCATTGCAGACATCGTGAGTTCCTCTTGGCTGCTCGTCAGTCGTCTATTTTGGTCGTCTGACTCGACGGGAATTACTAATTTGGATGTTATGCTCCCGGATTTGTTGCTGCATTACATGCTAATTATACAAAAATAGAACATGTGAGCCCGACGGCCGGAATTTGAGGGGGTGGGGCTGCTGAAGGGGGCGCCACAGGCGTTCTTTCGAGGGGGTGTCAACTGTTGCATGTCGTCGCCTGCTTAGAACGAGGGAGAGCGAAACTTTTGGTCGCATCAGTCAAGATTGATGCGACGCCACCTGAAGACACATTCTGGGCTGAGGGTGGGGAGATGATGGGGGGCCTGGTCTGGGGGTTGGTCCAACTGACAGACAGGAAGAGCGCAACAGCTGCCGGAACGAAGCTATTTGGGTCAAACTTGGAAGCAGGGAGATGCACAATTGACAAATGTCCAACAGAGCGCGGTGTGAATTGCCATGAAGCACACCCAAAGGGAAAAAGGCAGACAGAAACAGAGAGAGAGAGAGAGAGAGAGAAAGGAAGAGAGTAAGGGAGAGAGTGTGATGGGGCCTGTGGCTGGGGGTAGTCAGAGAAATTAATAAAATTTTGCGAGCAATTGCAAAAAATTAGCCATGCTCGATGATTGTTGATGTTGCAATCATTAATAATGTAGCAGACAGGGTGGGGGAGGGCCAGGGAGGGGGTAGGGAACCAGGAGGTATACGTGGGGTAGTCGACATGATTAATGTTTGGATTGTGTGAGTGGCATATCTATGAGGCCAGGTAATCACGAGCAGTTTTTGTGCCATGGGAAATCCTAATTGCAAACTAAAGCGTCTACAAATCATTTATGAATAGCTGATTGAAAGTGATTGATTACAGATTGACATTGATTGTGACTTTAAAAAAACTCTTGTTTGAAGGTTACAAATCAAATTAATTTGATTTGCCGACAGTAGAATGCTTTAAGTAGGAATTGATAAGTGATTGATAAGTGATTGATTACAGGCACACAGACTGATTGCGAAATATGATTCTCCGGCGCAAGAAATGATTGATATTGAAGCTGATTTGAAGCGAAATATTAGCCAGTAAAATTATTAAAAACAGCATATAGTCAAATTTTAGCATATATGGTTGATAATGATTGACCAGTGATTGAAATTTATTTTTTCACAAAAGAATCTTTTGTTAAGCTTAAACAAATTTAATAGCAGCAAGGATAATTCCTAACGTTCCATTAAGGAAAATACAAATTTATTATCAATATGTGATTGAGAGGGATTGATTGTTTGACGTGGTGTTAGAAACTTTTGGTTTACAAGGGATTAAGTTCCAAATTTATACGTTTAAATTCCAATTGATTGATAATGATTGAATTTCAGTTAGCATATCGCCTTAAGTCTGATTGAAAGTGATTGATTATAGATTTAATTGGATTGTAAAGTGATAATTTCTTATTTTACACTTTGGCTATGGTGAAGGTAAACAAAATTTATAGCCAAAAAAATGTTTCCAGCTGCGATAAACAATAAATTGTTATTGAGAACTTTAAAAGTTATGTCAATCAAGCAAAAAATGTGTTAATTAATGATGTGCCAAAGTATTTTTTAATACAAAAATAGCATTGAATAATTTTGAATTGCTGTCAAAATTGGAATTTTATGAAAAATAAATGAGTTGAAAATTGCATATTAGGAGCATGTTTGTAACTGTGCCAGCCCCCTATATAGTCAGACAAACATCTATATATGTGATATATGTACTTAAATATATATATATGTATAGATATATATTTATATATCTGCTCAATTATGATTTCAGCTTGATGCCAAATGCATTTTTTGCAAAGTTGCATTTAATAAGCTTAAAAATTGTGTTTTTTAAGGCATTTTTGTTGTCAGACAATTTGACAGACGCTCAAGGGGTGGAGAGGGGTGGTCCGGAGTGGGTTGGGCTGTCAGCTGACAATCAAAAATGTCAGTCGGGCAACAACAACAAAGCGAATGCAACTCAAAGCCAAGTCGAGTGAATTGAATTGCAACTAAGACTAATACTAAAGCTGAAACTAAAATTAAAACTAAGACTTAAACTAAGCAGATATTGAGACAGCATGTTGCAGATTGCTGCAGAATGTTGCTGAGTGTTGCTGAGTGTTGCAGGGTGGTGCGGAGTGCTGCAACGAGCGGAGCTGCTTTGTAATCCGTCATTTGTTCGCATTCCATTCAAGGCTGTTTGGCCAGATCCGCCTCAGTGGGTCGCATGCAGTCCGTCTCGCTCTAACCGCGATCTCCATCCCTCTCACTTTACCTCTATCTCGCTCTCTGTCTGACTGTGTGTTGCACCTGGACAGCTGGCTTAGCGGCCATTTGGCAAATTGCAACTTTTCGATAAATTCGAATCATTTGTCATTGACACAAATAGCTTTCAAATTGCACACACAGCAAGCCACGAGACAGGGTGTGTGTGTGTGTGTGTGCTGGGGAGAGGTTTGTTATTGTTGCCGTAAGTGTTGGTGTTGGTGTTGCAGCAACTGCTGCAATTGATGGCGTTCTCAGCGGAAATTCCCAAATACAGCCAAAACAAACAGAAACGGAGCTCAGACAGAGGCTCGGAGCAGAGACAAACAACTCTCGCTTGATATACACTAGCCGAAGCGGGTATATTAGCTTTGTTAGACAGCTTACTAAAAAATTTTGGATAGTTCGGCATAAAATTGGTTTTTGTATCAGTTTTGAGAATTGGCATATTAGATTTCTCAGACTTGGTTTCTGGATGAGTAATGAGATTTTTGATGGATGATTGAAGAACGAATTATTGAGATTTTTAAACGGAAATTCAGAAAACTTAAAAACTTTTAAAAATATAAATTGGTTTTCTTGTTTATATTAAGCTATATAAAAGTTAATTATTCGTGTTCTTAGTATTATTTGGTACAATTAATAGGGTATCTGTAGTCATTGACTCAATTAAATGATTTGTTGCTTTGTTTTGATTTTTTTGCTTGGTTATTATCTTTATGCTTGTTGTTGTTGTTGCTGTTGTTGTTGTCGCCGCTGGTGGCATGCCGCATGTTGTTGCCGATTTCAAGCTGCGTCCCAGCGGCAACAATCGCTCAACTGCTACAACTACAACAACAACAACAACAACAACAGCAGCAGCAGCAATAACAACGACTGTTGCTTTCTCGCTCGCACGCACTAACAATGACCCAGTTTCCAAGCGGAATGTAAACAAATTTGACCTGAAAAAAAGTGTTGCTGTCTGTTTCTTGTTGTTGTTGTAGCAGTTAATGTTGTTTTTGTTGTTGTTGTTGTTGTAGTTGCTGCTGTTGCTGTTATTTTGTAAACAAAACGCAACAGCGACTGCGACGCCAGCCGCGGCAGCGGCGGCTCAATGGTGTCTTCTGTCTGTGTGTGTGTGTGTGTGTGTGTGTGTGTTTGTGTGAATTGCGTTTTCATTTTGGCCTTTAACGTCAACGACAACAACAACAACAACAACAACTGCAACAACAATTTTGCGCTAACAAAGTCATTTCTGCCCAATATACGAAATAGTTGCGGTCTAGCAAGAGCGAAAGAGATAGACAGGGAGCGAGAGAGAGTCCGTGAGTGAGAGGGAGAGGCAGCAACTGTTGTTGCATGAACAAATTCGCAAGCAGCTGCCACACAAAAACAAAATCATTGCACAGCATAAAATGGAGAAAAAGAAGTGAAAAACAAAGAAAAATAAAAACAAAAACAAAACAAAAAACAAAGCTTGCAAAAATGAATATGAATAATCAAGAGAGCAACAAAAAACCACAACAACAAAATAACAACAATAGATCATTAGCATTAACAATGCTTTATAATATTTTATGTTTATTTTTTTTTTTATATATATATATATATTTTTTTTTTCTTACTTAATTTGGCCACAGGCTAAAATACAAAGTAATATAAAAAGAAGCAAAAAAAAATGAGTTTAGTTTAGGACAACTTTCGAATTGGCCGGAGGATTGTTAAAGCTTCGGCCACGCCTCTAAGCCCCCAACGCCCACCCGCCTAGCTACACAACAAAAATTTGACTGAACAAAAGTATAGATTTGGAAAGGTTTTGAATTGATTTCCAATTTATAAAATGGGTTTGGCCAATGGAATTTTTGCTTAATCGAAGGACTCCATAAAAATAAATTAACTTAAATTAAAAAAATATATAAAAACTGATCATAAATCTAATTTAAATAATTTTGTGCATTTCCTAACGATTTTAAGAGCTGTTTAAAAATATATAAACTTTTTATGGTTAGTCTTTGAAATTATAGAAGTTGTAGATGCAAGATTAAGTTTCTCTGATTTAACTTAACTTTACATTAAATATTTTTTACATTTTTTTAGATAATTGTGCATTAAGTCAGCTAATTTAAAGTAGAAAACTAAAAAAAAATTAAAATATATATTTTACTTCAACTAAGCCTTCAATTCCATGTTTATATTTAAGCAAAGAATTATATTAAAATATCTTTAAAAAATATTTACTAATTTGTGAGAGTTTATCCAATTTGTTGCAACTCCGTTAAAATTTCAGTTTTTATTTTAAATTTAAATTTAAATTTAATTATAAATTTTATTAACTAATAAAAGTATTTTTAAGCTTTACAGCAATTTATGTATATTATAAAAATTAAACTTAAATCGTTTTAATAATTGCCTGCAGCTTAAGTTTTGTTTTGTTGTGCTTATTTTTGCTCTTTTCTCCATATTTAACTTTCACAGCTGTTGTTTTTGTTAAAGTTGTTAATGTTGTTGTTGTTGTTTCTTAAGCTGCGTTTCTCTACATTCCTTCTGCGCTTGGCTGGAGGGGGGTTTTTCCCATAATTTCACATTTCGTGATTGCAAAAATTTTCACCCATGTCGTTTTTTTAATGCTCTCTTGTTAATTTTTTTGTTGTTAAATTTTGTTTACAATTTCTATTTTGGTTTTTTTTAGTGCTTTCTTCTAATGGTTATATGTGTTATACTTTTATTTTATTTTCTTATCACTTTTACATGCTTTTTTCTTTTCTTTTTTTTTAAATTTTTCTGTTCCATTTACTTAGTATTACATTTTTTTGTATTTCTTTTTTTTTTTTTTTAATTTTCTTAGCATTTCCTTTTGGCAACATTTTTATGGTTAGTCTAATTTTGGAATGGTTTTTTTTTTTATTGCTTTAGAAACGAAATTTGTAAAACATTTCATTAATTTTGTTCCATTTCCCTGCGTTGCGTTGCGCTTCGTTTTTTTTTTTTTTTTTGTGAATAGTTGTTTTGCCTTAACTTTTTGTCTATTTGGCGGCCACGCCCCTTTTTGCCTTTCGTTTGTCGGCCGCAAAAAATGTTTTTGCGAATGGCTCACGTAATAAATTCCATAAATTGCGTTTTACTTTGACACACATAACAACTGAGTTGCTCGTTGTTGTTGTTGTTGTTGTAGCTGTCAGTTTTTTTGTGGCATGTAGTTCACAGTTAGTTGACGCTCACTGTGGCTGTTGTTGTTGATGTTGTTGCTGTTTTCACTTGAGTTTCATGTGCGGTTGCAAATGTGTGTGTGTGTGTGTGTGTTTGTTGTTGTTTTTGACTGTCTCTGTTTTTATCTGCACATTTGCTGTTATTATTGTTGATTTTGCCAGCTTTCGCCATACGCAACAGCAACAACAACAACAACAACAACAACAACAACAACAAGGGCAACAATGACAACAATAACAGCTGCCAAATTGTAAAGCCAATTGACAACATTTAACGTGACAGTCACCAAGTGTCAGCAACAACAACAACAACATCATCATCATCATCATCACCATCATCATAATCATCATTATCATTAGCATCATTAGCATGATTAGCTGGCAACAACAACAACAACATGTACGTGGGCGGTCACGAAGGTCAAATTCGCATTTCACTTGATTTTTGTTGTTGGTTGTGTTTTTCGACTCATTTGCAGCAGTCGCCAGAAATTTGAAAAGCAACAGCAACAAATTGGTAAACAAAAATAAACAAAACAGCAAATGCGACAAAACAATCAATTTTGTCTCTTTTTTTGCGTTTCACGTGGCGTATGAGTAATTTTTGTTCCCCTCGTTTTTTTTTTTTGGTTTTTTATTGCAAAAAGGAGGCAACAACGTCAAAAGCACTTGAAAACCCAAATTGTTGCCATCAAAAACAACAACAGCCACAACAACAACAACAACAACAACAGCTAAGTAAAAAGCAAAGACAGGCAACGTTTAAGGGAAACAACAACAGCACGTGGAAAATGTGTGGCAAGTCTTAGGTGCAGGGGCAAGTGGCAAGGGGTGTGACTGAAAAAGCGCTAAAAATAACAAAGTGGCAAAAAATGTTGACAGGCCATGCCAGCAAGTACAACAACATCAACAGCAACAACTACAATCGTGTCTGACTGTGTCTACAACATTTGCAACATTGTTGCAGACACCGCAGCAATGGAAATGTGGATGAATTGCATTAATAATGCGCCCAGACGCGAGACTTTGTCGAGGCCGCAGACACAGACACATTAACAACAGCGACAACAACAACAGCAACAGCAGCGACAACAACAATGACAATTGCAACAGCAACAGCAACAGCAGCAGCAGCAGCAGCAGCAGCAACAACAGCAACAAGTGCGGCATGCAGAAAGTGAAAGAAGATCGTGAATGCAGCCCCAGAGAGAAATAGAGAGAGAGAGAGAGAGAGAGAGAGAGAGAGAGAGAGAGAGAGAGAGAGAGAGAAAGAGAAAGAGAGGGAGGGCTGGAGAGAGTGCAAAGGTATTGGAATGGGAGCGTGAGTTGGCAATATTTGCCGCAGCAGCAACAGTTGCTGATGTTGCTGTTGTTGTTGTTGCTGCTGGTGCTGCTTTGACTATGCAAAAATATTTCACTTTTCAAGTGCGCGAGCAGCTAAAAAATAAATAAGAAATATACATATATATACAAATGTATGTCTGTAAGTTGTACTTAACTTGAAATAAGAAGAAGACGGGGCAGCAGAGAAATGGAGAACGCACGGGAGAGCGGAGATTGGGGACAAGAGTTCGGGATCAGTTTAATAGAAAGAAATAATCGACTAGTTTTTGGTTATATAATCAGATTTAAATAAGATTTGTTAAGCATCTCTAAACAAGATCAAAGTATGGATATTGTTCAGTCATAGCGTTTATCTTCTTCTCAAATAGAGTTAAACACCGGATGAAGATGATATTATATACCTAATATCATATCTTTCTCTCTCTTCTCTGTTTAACCCTGAATATTTTCATCTTGTAATTCTCATACCTCAATCTAAAAACTTATAAAAACACTTGTTAATCTAGTTATACATAATGTATTTATTCATAATGTGATTTCTCAGAATTAAAGACAGAGAGTGAGAGAGTGAGAGAGAGAGAGAGAGACAGGAACAGTGAGTGCAAAAGGGAGCCCACTAGTAGATTTAGAGTGGAACACAATAGTCCTGGCCTGACTGTAATTTCTTGGTTAATGGCCGAGCGATTATTCAGCTACTTTCCGTTTGCAATTTGCGGCTGCTGACGGCTCCGACTGTTGCAAATAGACGTGCAACATGGCATTTGTGGCAGCGAGTGCGAGCGAGCGGCACGTTGAGAGGCGTCATTAAGTCTTCGGCACTCTTCACTCTTCACTCTTCACTCGGTTGGTGGCAGGAAGCGGAGCGCAGACTTAAAATAAATAAAAACTTCAACTTCAAGTTAAGCGCTTAAGTTGTTTGTTCCTCCGCCTCTTGAGCATTTCTCAACTGCAACATTGTTGCATGGGGCAGACATAATGAGCACCGCTCAAAGAGTCAACCGAAGAGGCAAGGGAAGGGTGTCTACCATACAATATATTTTTTGTCTGTGCATGCAAAGCGGCTGTTAATAGATCAGCCAAACAGTGTGAACTAACTGACGCAAACATTGAGGCAGGCAAAGAGACAGGCAGACAGACAGACAAACAGACAGACAGGGAGACTGTCAGACTGTCAGACAGTCAGTCAAGGCGAGTGCCAGACAAACTCTCTGGAGCAGTTCTTCAATGTAGCCACAAGGCTCAACTAATTTGATTTGTGTTGGGCCTCACTGAATTCGGCTTCCTTTTGAAAGGTTTTCTTTTTAAGAGTTATATCCATTAAAATGTGGATACAGGGTATTCTGGTTTGCCTAAAGTGAATTTAACAATTGCAAGAAGGCGTGTCATATCTCATAAAGCATATGAGTTTATTAAATCATGTCTTCCTGTCGGTCTTTCGTGTGTACGAAAGTGATTATCTCGAAGACGACGAGATCCAAAGACTTGAATTTTTGTATATATTGTCTTAAAGACATTACAGAAAATAATATCATATATTTTTGGTCATTTCCCTATCCATTTCTTTAGTATTGATAATTATAGTTGGTTTTTAAAGCATAACTAGCAGACTTGAAGTATTTCCAGACTTTACGCAAACTTTCAGTTAAATCTATACCTAAGCCTTCCAAGGTACAAAACAATTATTTTTTCCAGTAAGATACGATTAGATTTCATCGATTATAAAATCGGATATTTAAAGTTATTGTTTTTTTTGTGTTTTTCATATCACAGGGTAGCTCGTATTCCGGCACAAATAACGTTTCCATATTATTTAGTGTTTTTTTTTTTTTTTTTAATTTCTTTCAAGCAAATTTTGTTTATGATAATTGCCAGGAGGTACTTAAGGATTTGAGATAATGCTAATTGGGAGTTTGCCGAAGTTTTTCATAAATAACTCTTTGGAGGCACTTAACTTGAAAAGTTGTTCAATTATTTAAGCAAAATATAAATAAATTGAAAGCTAGCTCCAGAAATAATCTATTGCAAAGCTGACTCAACTATGAACTCGACTCTTGGCTTCTATTAAATTATAATTTACAGCAGTTGCTCTACTCTAACTCTCCCCTACTCCCTCTCGCTCTTACTCACTTTACCCGCATCCTTCCTTCGCGGAAGTATCTTTTCTGCTCTATCTCTAGTTCTCTCTCTGGCTTCACTCTTCATTCCCCCTCTATCTGTCTCCCTTTAACTCCTCATAGCTCTCCTTCTCCTGTCACATAAAACATTCAAACTTTTACCCAATTTTCTTGTTGATTTTCATTGTTTTTCCGCTTTTATCGATAAACTGGTCGGCGGACCACACACCGGCCGCTCAATAAAAGGCCGCCAGCCCCTGCCACGCCCCCCATTCACTGGCCACGAGCAAAATATATGAATAAAGGCATAAAAACAATTCACAAAAAAATGCTTTTTGTTGTGCATTTGGCCAGAAGACAATGTTGTAACAATGTTGCAACTGCCACACAGCGGGCAACTGCGGCAACAGTTGCTTCCGCTTTCAGCTATGCGAACCGCATAAATTTAGCCACCTATCAAAATTGTAAAAGTGGGCGTGGTTGCTGTCAAGGGCAGACCGGAAGGCCTGCAGACTGCGAAACAGAATTAATATATTTTAATCTGCAAAATGTGACAAAAAGAAAAAAAAATGACGGAAAATGTTAATTAAAATGTCACAAGATATTCGAAAGAGCAGCGAAATTCCACTTTCATGATCAAAATCCAATATGAAAGCCGTTTTGGCTATTCATGAGGTCAGGGGTCACGTTCTCGACAACAACAATTTTAATACAAATTTAAATTTTTTGTTTGGAATTTCTTTCTACAGTTTTTTTTTCCATTTTTATTTTTTGTCGGTGAAGTCCATTAACGCGTCCGAGGGGTGAAAACGCTCGTCATAATCACCTTGTTTGCTGCCCGTAACACATATAATATGGGCGTGGCTGTAAGGCGTTAGGGGGGGGGTGGAGTTGGCAGTCGTTACGGCGGATAATCAGCGATTCGCATAGCGCGGCAGCCATCAAATAAACGTAATTCGATGCACAAAAATGACAACATTTTCATTTTCAAGCAGGGCCGCGCCCACCCACAGCTCGCCCACTCTCCCACCCCCTTTTTCCACCACCTCAAATGCTATTTGGCAGCTGTTTGGGCCGACTCTTGGCAGCGCACTTCGAATGCGGCTTTGCATTTGGCCAATTGGGCAAAGCTGACAAGAAGTTGTTACCGTTATTGCTGTTGTTGTTGTTGTTGGGGTCCTTGGTGTCAGCCAAGAATCCAATGATTAGGAATTATGCTTATGGCCAGGCTCATTGCATACGTAACTCCCCCTAAATTAGGCGTCTATTTGAACAACAGTCATTTGCCTGGTCATAAGAATTTATCATATGACATCAGCTACAGACAGCACATCGCATATAAGCCAAAACCATCCTCTAAAGACACTTTAGGTGCTAACCCTAATAAACAGGCTAAGTACATGGGCCATAAAACAGAGGACTGGGTTTTCCAAGGGGGAAACTCTGCAATTTGTAATTATGTTTGTCTTTAACTAATCACTTTGTTTATCTCTTTTAGAATCTTGTGAATCTTATAATATATATTATAAGAAACTTAAACTATTATAGTCCCAAAAGTGTTGCGTGCAACAATTGGGAATTTTTTGATATTGTTTAACTTAAGGCCATAAAAAGAATAGATTTATTGACTTATTCTAAAGTTAAACCTTGCCTATTCACAATAAGTTCTTGCCTTCGAGCTTAAGCTCTAGATTCATACATTAAGGATATTCCATTCATTTCATTCAAATATAATATAAAATGGAACAATTTTTTATATATCAAGGATTTTCTGTTGGTAAGCCTATTTTGTTGATTTTTAAGTCCTGATTTCATTTGTTAGGAAATAAATCATTTTAGTACTTCAAGGGTATTTCAATCTAGCTTCCAATTCCCCTCTTTAAACCTTTTTATAACACATAAAATCTGTTACTTTTTTTTGTGATCAGTGTTGGAATAAAACTTTATTTATTTGTTGTTGTTTGAAACGTTACAAATATGGCAAAAATTGTCATCAACATGATGATGTTGTTAATTGAATCGATAACTATAACTAACATTGAACGATAACAAATGTTTATCGTGTGCCAGCGACCAAAACTTATGCACTAAAAATCTTATGTGTTTTAATTGTAGGTGTGTGTGTGTGTGAGTGTGGGAGTGAGTGTGCGTGTCTTGTTCTATATTAACTAGTTAGTATGTTCGATTATACATGGTGAGTTAGTTAAATGGAATTCGTTTGAGACTCTGCACCAAATGCAGTTGATCCATAACAAGTTGGCCGCATCGCTATCTCTCTCCATCTCTCTCTCACTCTCTCTGTCTCTGTCGCTCTTTCTTTCCGTCTCAGTCACACTCGCACTCACCCATACAACTTAAAACGTTGCACATACGACCCGTATGCACGCTAGTTGCTATTATCGCAATCGCACCACAATCATCCAACTCCAGCTCCAGTTCTATCTCCCAGTTCCAGTTCCAGATCCAGTTCCAATTCTTCTTTGATGCAGCCAAGTGTTATGCAACTACTTAAAGGACTTTATCATTTGATTTTGTTACTTTGCATTGTTTGACTTGTGATTTTTAATGGTGCTCCTCCTCTCCTCTTCTCCTCTTCTCCTTCTCCCGCTGTTACCTTAGAGCAGGTAACATTTTCGGCGCCAACAGGAACAGGTGCAGTGCACGTGTCGATAGTACCGACAGAGGCACTTCAGATACTTGTATCCTGCGCAGCAATGATGCGAGTGCGAGTGAGTGTGCGAATGATAAAGGCTGTGCGAGTAGCAGGACAAATCGTGCGAGCAGTACGAGTAGCAGCCACAGTCGCACATCTTGCCAGGGATCTCTCTAACAGTCAATTGTAGAACTCTATATATCTATACTATATATGCACACTTTCCATATATATTAATATATATATATATATATATATATGTTGAGTTGTGTTGTCCTGTTGTCGTCCTTTCGCCTGGCTGCCTTTGGCTGAACTGATTTCTGGCCAACGCTTCGTCTTTTAACTTGGCTTAGGTTAGTGGCCTCGACTGTTGCCAGGGCCAACAACTGAGCTGTTTGATCGATGCATTTGTTTTGCGTATTTGGGTGGCCAACATTCGTACCACGGCCCAAATATTAGCATTGTTGTTATTATAGAAAATCATGTCAATTGATTTTGGGGGCCAACTTCGTCTGTGGCTTATTTCAACTTGGCTCGCACAGCGACCCACTCGAGAGCTGTGTGGATGATTAATTCACCAAGTTGTCGCCGATTTTTATGTGCATATAGATACAAACATATTTGTATGGCTGTTTATATCTGCCGAGTGGCCAAAAATAGAAGCCGACATCGTCGCTAGGCAAACGCAAATTCATGCCTGACCCACATTTCGGTGCACATTTGATTCTATTAGTCACACAACAGATGAACACAGCTGTGCATAAGTATATGTATGTATTTATATCGGATATATATCATATATAGAGTCGATGCAGCTGGGATCGTGATGCAATCGATGACACATGCAATGATGACGCGGCATTCGATGCAAGTTCCGAGCCCCTGACGTCATTTTATTTGATCAGGTAATACCCGGCGTATACGTTATTTGAAATTTCACACAGCTGAGCTGACATCAGGCCCCTACAAATGTGCCCATTAAACATAATTATTGTATAATGAGGTATATGTATACTTAGGATCGCAGTTTTGCATAGCCAAAAAGTTCGACGGCTACGTCAAAGATTTTGCATTGATCACGTTTCAAAGGCCAAATCTTAGTCCAGTATGAGATCATGTTTCTCTTTGCTGCATCCGCAAATCTTTGAGAGCTGTTAATTGCATTGATCAACAGGTATAGTAAGATATATCATAATAGCATGTTTTTATGATGAATTACTATCTGGTTGCTTAAGTGATTTGTCATTAGATCCATTGTCTAACTAAAACTGAGTACAAATTGGTTCAGCTAGCTATCAAATTGAATCGCTTTGTAGATCATGATCAAGATCAAGATCTGACTTGCTAATCACCATATTGTTGTATTAAGTTACATTATAAATTAAGCAAGCAATAACATCTTATACATATTTATAAATAAATGTTATAAATTCCTCAAAGATCGACATCTAATGATGAAAGGTATTTCCATGATCGTTAGAGATCATTTTCCAATGAATTCCCATTAGCTTAATGTAAAAATAATTCATATTGCAAAAATCAACAACTAATACTCGATCTAATATAGTTTAGTTCTACTTGTTCCGATGATCGTCTGAGCTTGTTTCCTCAATCATGTGTCATAAGATCAACTATATCTTATTTACTAAGATAATGAATTAATACATGAAGATTTTTTATTTTTTATTGATATTTCCACGATCAAGACCTTTGCCAACTTAATTAAGTTCTCAATTAATCATATTTTATCGTTAAATTAACAAATTTTAAAAAGTTACCAAATATCAATCTTGTATTGTTATTCCCACGATCACCCAAAAAATCCTTTCCAATGCATAAAGCCCGACTTTATCAATGATTTTCAATTAATCAAATTTTACCTAAAGAAAATCAAAGTAAAAGTTTATTTTATAATTAATTTGAGGGCTGCGCTGAAAGCTGTCTCTCAAGCACAGGTGCATCCGAATTGCCGCAGGTGTGTTTGTCAGCCAGATCGGCGATCATTTACAATTACAAATTCACGGGTTTATCTTTTAATGGGGGGCTGCTTTTTAATGAGTTTTTATTAAGCTAATTTGCAGGACAGTTGCAGCTGCGTGTTTCTTATCTGTTGGCCAGGTTGCGAATGCGTTAAAGCCAGGACACGAATTGCAGCTTTAAGGCCATCGACAGAGTCATTTTTTCTTTGGTTAGGGACATGGCCAGGTCAGAGAGTGAAGTGTCCTTGTGAGCTTAAAAGTCTTTCGACACGTTTTCGCATTGGCAAAAAGTTAGTACGCCAAAAGCCAAAGCTGGTTAAAATGAAGAGCGAACTCTAGAGGTAGAGGTAGAGGTAGAGGAGGTAGAGGTTGAGGTGAGGTTGAGGTTCAGCTGCAGGTGAAGTATTCCACAGAATGTTTCAGAGGGTCGAACTATGGAGTGCAAGTGCATGGCTTTCAGCCGTTTAGTTCAAGTTGTTTCAAGTAACACTTGAAGGACAACCGGGTCGACCAAAACCGACTAGAAATTGGACTAGGAACGGAATAGGGTAAGGGTTACGGACAGGACGGAAATGCCGGCTGTCACTATGTGGCAAATAATGGTGTTGCGTGTCGTTTTGGCCACCGCAATGATAACCAACTAAATTCGCAACAAGAGCAACAATAACGACAGCCAGTCGAGTGCTGTCTGAAAAAGAGGGAAAAACAACCAGGACTGTTCTAAGTCAGGTTGTGCCCGACTCGGAGTTACCGACATTTCATTGTTATTGTTACAAATATAAATCATTTGTTAGTTCATATAAATTTTGTTTTTTTTTTTTTTTAACGATCTTCATCAGTCGAGTTATTAATATGGTATATCTAATATTGTATATAAGAAGTCTAGGAATGCAAGGGATGCTAAACTTGGAATTTGATGCATCCTCTTATAAAATTTGCATTCTCTGCTATAATAATCTTCGAATTATTGGTTTAAAAGCTAGTAAAAATGTAGTTTTATGAATACAACAAAAAGTATGTTTAATATTGAAAAAAAAAGAAAATTATTATGATTACGTATGTATTGAAAAAGGAATATAAATGTGAAATTACAAATCTATTACTTTTATAATCTGCGAGATCGACGCTATGATACAGTCGAGCATATCAACAGCCAAAACGATATACCCCGTTTCACTAATTCATTGGTTGCAGGGTATAAAAATAAGAAGTGGAAAGCAACTTCCTCCGTGCCGCTGCGAGTTCGGAACCTCGTGAAAAGCGTAACTGACACTTAAATTAAATTTGTTTTCATTTTGGCCAAGACTAAGAGTCAGAGAGTCAGGGAGTCGGAGAGTGAGAGAGTCAACGCGACACTTTTGGGTTTGGGGGCCAAGAAATCAGCGCAAAACACACACAAAACCAAAAATGCATTTCGCAATAAAATAAATTAAAACGAAAGCCAAGCAAATTTTCTGCACTGAAAGTTGCCCAAAACTCAACGGGGCGTGCGATGGGAACTGCCAAACATGCCAACAAGAGGAGGGGGCCAGTGTGGGGAGGGGGGAGACACTGATGACTTGGTCTGCCCCACAGCCAAAGTGAAAAGACTAACCGAAACAGCTTGTGACGCCGTCTGCTGTTTGCAGTTTGTTGTGAATGTGCGCGCAGACGCCCCCTGGCGGACAGAATTGTCGACACACAAGTGCGAGCGCACAGTCGATTGGATTGGATAATACTTTGCATAGAGCATTTGTTCCATTTGCAGATGCTTCTGGGATTCGCAGAGTATTTGTAGTTTTAATTTGATTAGCGCTCGATTTTCGTTTAGTTCAATTTAAGTCGAAACTTATGGGAATTGATAAGCATTCGCTGCACTTATCGATAAATGGCGTCTTTTATCGATGGAGTAATATTTATTGAGTTTTTTTCTTGCAGTCTATAAGTGAAGCTATAATTAATATCAAGCTTTGACTGATTCATAAATCTTTTAATTACTCAGTAGAACAATCGATATAGTTAATGAATTACAAGCTTAATAATAATTTCTAGTATTCAGCTTTATTATAGGTTTACTGTATTGTAACTTACTGTATCTTTTTACATAAAAGGCTAAGCTTAGACAATCCGATAAATTATCAAACATGAAATTTTACATTTTAAAGAGAAGCTTATTGTTATTGTATTGTTTGTTAGCTAAATCTACACTTTTGCATCATGTTTAAGGTTAAAGAAAATTTTTGTGGTTTGTCGAACTCTATAAAAACTTGTGTATATCTATTATTTGTATTTCTATATCTATCTATATATGTATGTGTGGATGCACCACTCGATGCTTCAAAACGTCAACAAAGCTGTCGGGCAACGGAGTCAGAAGCCACACTGAATCATACCAGAGCATTCACCCAGTCTCCTTCTCCGGTCCTCCTTCTCCTTCTCCATCTCCTCCTCCTTCCTTTGCCTGGTCCACGTTCATGTCCATCCGTGTTCCCGATGCCATATTGTGTTCATGGCAAAGCGATTGCCGGCCGCATTTAGCTGCGGATTGGTTGCGTTTGCTTGTTTGGTTGTTGCTTGTTGGTTGTTGGTTGGGTTGCTCGGTGGGTTTCGGTGTTGGTTGCGGGTCATGTTGGATTTTCCACCGTTTGTTTCGCACAAAATTCCTGCTTCCTCTCGCATTTATTGTCGGTTTTTTCATGTGTGTGGAGCTGGAATGCCGGTGGAGAGGGGAAGGTGTCAGAGAAACAACCAAAGCCGCAGCCAAACAAACACATTTCAATCAAAGCGCTTGACGGGTCGACGGGAACAGCAGCAAGTGCAGCAACAGCAACGACAACAACAACAGCCACGTGGGTGGCCACGTTTTCCACTACACAAAGTTCAGGTGGAGGATTGGGAAGTCGGGATCTGCATTGGGGGACCGGGCAACTGGCAGCTGGGCTCCGGGATCTGGGAAACAGGCAACTGGGAGCCCGGGGGAAGCGTTCGCCTATTTGCACTGCATTGCGGTTCGCTTAAGGCAATGCACTCTGATTCTAAACAGCAAAAGATGGGCAGCAAAACAGGGGGATATACCTAATATAGAACACATTCGTATAGATAAGGTAAATAATTAGTGAATGAAAGAGTATAGAGTAATCACATAAATAATTGATAGGTGAACATGAGCAGATCGTTTTGATTATTGATCTATAATGACTGAGATTTCCGAGGTCGTGAATACCTTCTTCTGCCCAGTGTGCAGGGTATAATTATGAATTTATTTGCTGCTCTTGTTATCATTAAATGTATATAAAAGTCGTTTAGTTAAAACCAATGTGCGTTGCCAGTAACTGTTGCTGCTGTCATGGCTGCAGCTGCAGCTGTTGTTCTTGTTCTTGTTCTTGTTGTTGCAGTTGTTGGAGTTGTTGGAGTTGTTGTTTTTGCTGTTGTTGCTGTTGGCCATGGTCATTGCCACAACAACCGCAAAATGGCACTTGGCTGGTTTTTGACACAAGTTGACGCGCATGCAACGAGAACAGCGACTGGCATTGTCAGTGCCACATGCCACATGCCGCATGCCACATGCCAGCAACGAAATTCGTGTGCATTAGTTGGAGCTTCAGCATCAGCTTCAGCTTTAGCTTTAGCTTCAGCTGCTGTTCTGTCCACGCGCCATCGCCCAACTGATTTTGGATAAAACAAAATGAAGACATGGCAAATGGCAAATGGCAAATGTGGCATGCCCCACCATCAACTATCAACCCCCTCCCGAGGTTGCACGGGCACGGTCAACGGCAACTTGTGTCCTCAATGGCACTCAGAGCAGAAATACAGCTCTAAAAAGGACTGACATATGAAGTGGACATCAAGCGGTTGCAACTATTTGAAACAATCACGTTTCCAAGTGCCTGCCACCGAGGCAAAGGTAACGAATCAGCATCAGAGATCGGGTTGCATTTGTTTGCCAACGGTTCACTTGCTGGTTGAAATCTTTTGATTAGTCGGGCTGAGCTCTAGAAATGCAGAGAGAAAAAAACCATAAACAACAAGCAAGTGTTCACCAATTGGGAGTGCTCGACGAGCAGATACGCTGTATACCGAGCTGTGCTGTTGATCGTTTCGAAAGTGAAAATATTTATAAATTGTTTGCATTTGAACTACAACTTTTAACCTGCATTCAATTCTCTACTTTCTATATTGCTTTTTATCGATATTAAGGAAATATGTTGAGATTTCTAGAAAAAATGTTAAGTTTGTACTGCGGACTGTATATAGTAATATAATAATATATATTTCAAATTGGAAGCTAATGGCTTTGCTAGACTCCGAGATCTGTAAATTCATACACTGTAATAGACCGAAGAAATTGGCTAAGCACATATAACCTTTAAACTTATTTTTTATCGGTTCAGGGTATACAAATTGAATTACTTGACTTGAGTTCAACTTGGGTTTAGCTGGAGACCTGAATTTAACAGTGCACCTTTCGCACAAATCGCTTTAGTCTTGCCGAATGCTGAATGCTGAATACCGTAGAGGTTTGTGACCCTTCTTATAGCACCCATCAACATATCAGAAGTTGTTCTTATACTACAGTCTCCTTCTGGCATTTGGTCACGCCATGTCAACAGCTCTTCAGGATTTCTGTACAACAACATTATTAAGAAAATGCTTAGTATGCAATCAAGGAAGTCAATTTACATTGCTTATATATATATATATAAATATATATATAAATATATAGTCACAATTTGGTTCATTCTTATTAAATTTAAATGAAAATACTTCAAATAACTGAGAAACTTGAGCAGTATGCAAAAAGAGAAGCTCCGTCTTTCTCACTCTCTCTCAATCGCAGCTCCACT
This sequence comes from Drosophila pseudotalamancana, assembly GCA_037075185.1. Lineage (NCBI taxonomy): Eukaryota > Metazoa > Arthropoda > Insecta > Diptera > Drosophilidae > Drosophila > Drosophila pseudotalamancana. The sequence goes on along the minus strand of JBAMCK010000747.1, from coordinate 1,609,503 downwards.
TTGCATTTGTTGCTGCTGCTGCTGCATGTGGCACGCAAGAAGTCATTAAAAAGGCAAGCTGAAGTGTGAGGGGAGTTTCAGGTCTTGGCAGCTCCATGTTTTTAGTTCCAGTCACTCACCGAATGATGCAGCAGGCCATAAGGAACCAAAGAATGAAGCCGAATCGAGCACAAAGACCTGCAAAAATAAAAAAAAAAAACAGAATGACAACAAACAAGACTCGAGTGGGGCTTGGTGTAGGGTATAGGGGTAGGGTATGGCATGGCATGCGAGTAAACAAAATGAAATTCCGCACTGCAGTCACTGCATGCACTCCCTCTCCTTTCGCTCTTTCTCTCTCTCTCTGTCTTTCGCACTGTTAGGATCCCAGCGACGATCGAAGATATCCGCAGACAACCTGCCAAGCGAAGTTGCTCTCTATCTCTCTCTCTCTCTCTCCCCGCTCGCTCTGCTTGAACTGACAGTCACAGGCACTTGCAGTGTGGAATGGAATGGCAATGGAACTGGCAATGCGACTGCGACTGGGGACCAAGAGGCGATTCTTCCACATCGTTCACGACTCTCGACTGCATTCCTTCATATTTCGCAACGCTTAAAAATGCCAATGAGCGGGCGGGAAATTGTTGTTGTAGCAGTTGTTATTGTTGTTGTTGTTGTTATTGTTCTTGTTGTTGTTGCTGTCGTCGTTGTCTCTGATGATTCTTGGAACTGCGTTTAAGTACCGCAAGTTGTAAGCCTATTGCGTTACTGGAATACGTGTATTGGGCCTCTGGTATTTGGGTTGGCATTGCGCGTGCGCAAATTTGTGAACTGCAAAAATGGCATTGGACAATGGACTTCGGCTTGGACGTGGACGTGGACCTGGACCTGGACTTTGACTCGGAGTCGTATTTGGCACCAAATCTGGGCACGTCAAGGTGATAGCCCTGGTATTTATAGCCAAGTGTGTATAGTGTGTAACCCTCAAGCATTCGCTTAACGTGGGAAACTCAGATCTTTGGGTGGTCAACGAGAATGTCGTAGAATGTAAACAAAGCTGTTGAAATATGGAATTTCTTAAGTAGAGAAGTAGTTCTAGGTGTGGATAATATTGAGAATGAGGTAGGGAAATAATTTACCTATATACATACATGTATGTTATACCATATAGAGAAAGGAAGTCATATATCAAAACTTTAAATGCATATAACTCGTTTAAATGAAGTCCGATTTGAATACGAAATGTCTTGCTGAACTCGTCAAGGTCTATAGAGTTGATTGGCATCAAAAAGTTTTAAAATCCAAAGTGAACCCATTTTTTCAAAAATTGTGATGTTACCTCTTGCAATTTTTTCAAATTTTGATCAAAATTTTCATTTTAATTTTTTGAATGTCAATCGATTAAACTGCTTCGTACGATGTTATTAAGGCATAAATTTTGAAAATCGAACAATTTTTGACCGAGTTACAGATCTTTTAATATCAAAAAGTGCTGATTTTGGAGATTTCTACAAGTCTATAATGATATATCACTTGAATGCTGGACAATATATATACCCCTGATCTCTCAATTAGATTTTAAGAGCTACTTTGTCTTATTTAAAATAAAATGAATTATTATAAATAATACTATCTAGATTAATCCACGTTATTTAGCTCTTTATATCAGTTTATATTGCTTGGAAAACTTTTATAATTGTGCATGAGTGCTACTTAGCTTTAAAACTGACTGTCGCTCCGTTATTTGGGTATTTTCCACTCGTATCGTCCACTCAAGTGGGTTAATCTTATGTGCTTATGCCACTAGCATTACATTCCACGCATAATCAATTAAATCGACCGACTTTGACTTTACCTTCTGCCAGACAGAAACTCCGCCTCCCTCCAACTCCGCCACTCTGTCTGATGCATCGGCGATTATCGCCGGTCAGTCATATCATTGTTATTATAATATATACTACACATACAGACTATATATGTAAATATATATGTATATATTGAACCCACTTGTTGAACTGTTTGCCTCTCCTTCTCTTGACTTAGCCCTTGGAGTTTGTTTACTGAATTGTAATGGAAACTTTTTGAAATCTTTCCATGCAACGAAAATATTCCAGAAATGCTTTCATTCATGCGAATTGAATGGCCCACGCGCACACACACATACACACACGTACACACACACACATACACAGGCATAGATATGAATGCAGTTGCAGTTGCAAGTTGAGTAAGTGGAAAGGCCACGGCCTAAGCAAATTGACAGAGTCGAAAGGAAAACCACACAGGGAAAGAAAACAACAACAACAACAAAATAAATAAAGAAATAATAAAATAAATAGCAACAAAAAACGTGTCAAGTGGGTAAATTTCCATTGGAGTTCGGATTTTGTTACCGTTTTGTTGTTTGTCAATCTTCTTCTTGTTCTCGTAGCTGCTGTTGTTGTCGTTGTTGTTCTCATTCACGTTGTTGTTGCTGTTGTTGTGTTTGCAATGCTCATTAGTGAGCTGGTTTATGTGGCTTTCAAATAAGTACGATATCAAATGAATTTTTAAAACCATCCTAAACAATAACAACTGAAGTGCGAGACAAGGAGAGAGGGAGAGAGAGAGAAAGAGAGATGGGCAGAAGGCTCGTAAAATGCCGAAAATATGCGCCGGGTATTTGTATCTGATGGATGCATGCATTGACATTCGCCACGGCTGTTAAGCAACTTTCATATAAATCATAATGAACAACACACAAAAACAACGCAAGTATGTTAAAGTAACCGCTGCTTAGATACCCTGTAAACTTGGCCAAAACAGAGCGGAAGCCTGGGCATGTTTGTATAGTTGAAATTATATATTTTCAACATCTGTGGTATTAGTTTGGAATAGATGTGAATAATAATTAAGTATCAAATCAAGAATATGATATATCAAATCAATATTATGATATATTTTCGGAATAGATACAGATGTTATTTTATTTATATATTTTATAAGGTTTCATTTTAATCTTAAATATAAGTAAATATAAATTAAGTTTCATAAAATTAAATAAAATCGAAATTAAAATAAAAGAATTTTTAGGGTATCGTCAGACAAAAATGTTGACAGAAATTGTTGTTCGTTGAATTTAGTTGAATGCGATTCGTGGATTTGCGAATTCATTCACCTTTTAATCAGGCAACTGGTTTGCAGTTGTTGTTGTTGTTGTTGTTGTTGCTCAGTGTTGTCCAACACAAACAATAAAAACAAAAAACAAATGAATTTCCCTTTTTGTATGCGCCACGAAGTTCGTGATTTTCGAAGCGAAGCCGGGCAACCGACGTTAAGTGGCCAACAACGTGAGATAAATACACAAAAATATTTAGATACGATTAACCAAGCAACACCAACAACAACATTTCAAAGGAGCTACAAATACGATGACTAATCATAATTGAGTCGCAGATCTTGGCCAAGTCAAAGACCCCAATCGATCGGGCCAACATCCCACAGATACGCAGCTACAGATACAGATACAGATACAGATACTCAAATGCCAAGCTACAGATACAAAGTATCTAATAGAGACAGTTCAAATACGTTGGTTTCTGCGGCCCACTCGAACTACACCCAAAAAAAGAAACAAACACAAAATAAAGAGAAATAATTGAACACGTAATGAAACTTACAAATCTCAGAGTTGTTCGTTGTTGTTGTTTCTGTTGTTGTTGTTGAGTTTATTGTTGTTTTCACACGAGCATTTCATGAATGAAGCAGCGGCAATTGTTGTCGTCGTCGTCGTCGTTGTGTTGTTGTTGTTGCTGCGCTGATTGTTGTTACAGTGTCGATAATATTGAGATTCATAGTTGTTGTTGTTGCTGTTGTCGTTGTTATTGTTATTGTTTTGGTTGTCACATTTGTTCGTCTGTTTGCACTTCACACCACTGTGAAAGACTGTTCCGCCACTTTGTCCCACTGTCGAAGGCTGCGTGGGGGCAACCACGTTTGTTTTGTCCCACTGTTGCTGCTTTTGTTGTTATTGTTGTTGTTGCCGCTTTGCATTTGTTGTTCGTTCCCAGTACGTGTGCTGAATGAACATTTTGTTGGCCCTCGGCCTGTGTTTTATTTTTCGCAAAATTATCTTTCGACTAAAAATCTACAAAAAATTCATGAATGAGGCACAAAAAAAAAAAACAAATGCGAAAGAGCGAAAGCATAAAAAAAAACACAAAAAATGCCCCGAAGCCAAATTGTCAATACAAACAATACAAATTTCGAATGGATGTGGGTAATACGATCTGTGAGATTGGATTTAGTTAGGTAAACATCGTTTTTAGCTTATTTACATATTTTGTTTGCATTTAAGCGGAAAATATGGACAGCAGAAGGTTGTGATTTAATTGAGATATCCTGCAAATTTTATATAATTATTTCATAATCTATTTGATCTAAGATGTCTAAAAAAGTCCTCAACCAATAGTTACCCGTCTGCAAATCTTTTATTCTTGTACATTATATTTAAACGATTATATAAGGTTTTCTGTGAAGTCTTTAATGATTTTTTTACTCTTTTTACTTGACACCTTTTAATCTAAGCATTTGGGTCTTTAAATCAATAACTGAAAAGCTTGAATTACATTTCCATAATCTGACTTTCTTTTTAGATTTATCACTTTCAATACAATACCCTGCAAGATTTTTCCTATATTGATCTTTTATTTGCCTGCCTAATTAACAAAATGCCAACTATAATTTTCACATATATCTTATTTCAATACAAAACAATCTTCTATATCCTTGACCTGTATCCAAGCGCACTTTCTTGAACCAATCTTAAAGGCAATCTTTAAGCCGAATTTCCTGCATAGACAATAAGTTGTCCAACTAACTCGTAACAGTAGCTTCTTTTGGTAGTCTCTCTAGCTGGGTTTATGAGTTTGGATGTCAGTTGGCCTGGTTCGCTGGGGTTGTGTAAGTGCAGGTAGAGATATGCAGAGCTATGTGACTTTCCCAAGCTCTTGGCTACCGAATTACGCTCTCGCAGTCCATTAGCCAGCTAAGTCACCTAGTTAGCAACCTGATGCCTAGTCAGCAGACCCTTCAATGCGAACATGTTTGCGGTCGTATCTCGAGTGCGTTGTCTGCGATCTTGGCCATTTAAAAGCATGTCCAACATGGGCCACTTAATTTCTCTAAAATGTCATATTTAATTTCGCATTTAGACGTCTTCATTGCCGCATTTGAGACTTCTAAGCAGCCTGAATGGTTGGCTAACTCCGTCGTCTGCTTCACTGACTACCTGCACAGATATCTTGGCTTCGACTTGCCTCTCATTTTCTTCTTATTATACCTATATATATATATCTTTTGGTTTATTTTGCTGTTTCAGCGATTTCCGGTTTGGCTTCATTGTAAAAATTGTGTACGTTTTGGTATTTTTCGGTTCACACGTGCGCGGGTAATAAACTTCAAATGACCGAAACTGAAACTTAAACTGGCGCTCAGGGGTTTAAGTGGCCCGTGTGCGTGGTTAGAGCCACATAGCACATAGTACATAGCAAACATGACCAGGCCCGAACCTCAACCCGATTCGACCCACAGCCGATGACAAAAACGCGACCGTCGCCGAAATCAAGTCAAGTACTGCAAGCAAACACTTTGCAACACACTTAACGAAAGCACAGCCAGAGTGCTCTATTGGCAAGTACTCAGATGGAAGATACCCTCTATTCTAAACAGGGGTATATGTATGCAGACACACAAAAGGTACAAGATTTTTAGTGGAAGGATGCAAGATACCTTGTAATACAGATAGGAAAAAAAGAAATCAGCTAAGAATGTTTTTATGGAAAGTACTCGAATGGATGATACCCTGCATTTTAGATAGTGGTGTATTATGACATACAAAAATACAAGCTTTTTAATGAAAGATACCCCGTATACTACCTGTAGGTAGGGTATTGTAAATCCTCAGTGGCAAAATGAAAGATACCCTGTACTACAGTATATTAAGTTTAGACTGGTGCGTTGGGGAGTTCTCAGAGGGAAGATACCCTTTAGTCTAGCTTAGTGTATAGTTTGGCATCAAGTAAAAGTTCTTTTGCGATTGGTATTAAGAAAATAAAGGTTCTCAAATGGAAAATGCTTATTTCTCTAACTATACGCTTAACCAATATACCCTTGCCGAGTTGCACTGTGTACGGAGTAATTAAAAACAAACAAAACAATGTTAAGGCCGGCTCATTATGAAGTTTAGCTTTTTAATGTACATCTCTGTTTATCATTGTCGAATTTTAATTAAATTATGTTAAAGTCGAGATATGGCACATGTGTAGCTTTTGGCTACTATTTTAACGGCCCCGTTTTGGTCGCAAGTTCAATGTCTTGGCTGTGGCTAATACTCATGCAAACGCCTGCTTTACTGGGCCTCGGAAATGGCCTTAAGGGGAAGGCTTAGACATAAACGATGCCAAGGTAACAAACTACTCCCCCTTGCGTTCGCCTTTATTGCAAACCAGGCCAGCAAATTAGCTCAAAATGCTAATTAAAATTACCCCCAACCTTCAACGCTCAACCCTTGCCATCCCCTTTCCCTTAACCTCTTCTCATAAGCAATTTGAAGATATTGAATTACATTTTACATCCCACTCGTGTGTATTTTATGTTCGAGTCCTGTGTTCTGGATACTGGCTTAATGCATAAGCATGCGACCGGGCAACATCAACATTTAATTTATTAATAACCCTTCTGTTTGCTCGCCTTGGGGCTTGAGAATCGAGTAGAGGGATACGCGCTTTACTCTCCACTGGCCATTCAAATGGTAACGTAAGCGTTTTGTCGCCAACTGTCATTAAAGCAGTCTGTGGCTAGTTCCGGATACACAGTTAAGTGTCAATGCTAATGCTAATGCCTAATGCTTAATGCTAACGTTCGCATCCCGTTAAAGTTTACACTAGTGGGCGGGTCGCTTAACTTCGATAAGTACAATGGAACGTTCGACTGAAAAGTTAAGTTGATCTTAAATACCTTAGCTTTAAGTTAGTTGGATCAAAATTGTTCCATTGTGGAAGCAATATCTTGTAAAGTATAATTCGAATGGGAATTTGATTTAGTTTCTATTAAAGTATAATTATTGGGTTAAGTGCTAAAGGAAATTCTGGACTTAGAAACTATTCTTAGTTACGAATTAAAGACGTACTAATTTATTATATTATTATAGTATAGACTCCTTGCCCCACTGTGCGCTGGCGCTGTTTTGCTAATAGACTTCGCAAATGATTTGCCTGCAATTTCTGTCTGCGTGTGTGTGCTTCGTTTTATGTAAATGGAGGTGTTTAGCTACACATGTGTAAGTATGTGCATATATAAGAAAATATTGGTGCCAGCAGCAAGTGCGCCGTCAGACCCATGTGTTGATATCCTGTGTCCGCATTTTATGGCGGAGCAGTCGAACACCTCCTTGTGGCTCATCCTTGAACATTGCCTAAGCCCACTTGCTGCCTCATCCTTGAACATTGCCTAAACCCACTTGCTGCCTCATCCTTGAGCCTTCGTCCGCCTTCCAGGAATCATTTCCGTTCAATAGAGTCGAGTCAAGGAGCTAATTTCACGTTAATTTTAAGTGCTGTGCCCCGGTGTTTGGTCAATTTTATTATTTTGGCCAGCATTCGGTCCTGTTCGCCTAATGAATATGCCTGTACGGCTGTTTGGGCCTGTCCGGAGGGATCAGACGTTCCCGGTTTGAGCCACTCGGAAGTGAAATTTTATGCACAAGTTTTGTGTCGGTAGCGCGTAAAATTTGATGGCCTACTAAAATTTCTATAAAAGTGTGTGCATAAAATTTGTGCCTCCTCCTTCTCCTTCTTCTTCTTCTTCTTTTTCCTCTGTAGCGACATATTAAAACTTTATATGCATTATAAAATTGGGTTTTATGTCAATCTCCACAGCTGCCATTAGCTTTCGGTTAGACGGCAAACAAATAAAGTCAACATCAACATTTTGATAGTCAATTGCGTGCAAAAGAAGTTCAAATGGTCTTCTCTCTGTTCCATTGTTTCCAAGTGCTTCGACGAACGCAAAAACCAAAATATATAAACCAAAAACTTCTCCATAAAGCTCCGAATGTTTCAAATACCGTGTAATGGATGGCATATCATCGTAAAAAAAAATGTAGAAAACCTCCCCAGTTTCCCATTTCCCTCGCTCAAAAAACCACAAAAAACGAAATGAATATTCGCCTCCGAAAAGTATCCCAAATTACAAATGTGAAGCGAAGCAGCTCGTTCCGAAGAGGGTTTTAGCTGTAAAATGGAACCATTTTGAACATTTTACATTTTTATATATTTTGTGGCTCGTTCTTTACGTATTTATTGGATATGCATCATTTGGTGTAATTCCCAGGGTTGATTTTTGTATATCACATGGGGTTCTCCAAAACAAAAGGAGGGGAATGGAGCTTAGCTAAGTAGAATAGTTTGTCAATCTTGATTGTCAAGTTTTCACAGAACATTAAAAGTTTTTTCCGCTTGACAACAAAAATGAGCTTTTAGTCAAAATTTAGGTGTTGTGTTGAATTCTTGAGAATCGCATAGAAGACAGGTCAGCCTTTAGCACAGAAACTTGTTTATAATTGAAAGTAAAGCATCACAACAGAGAAAAATATGTTTGAGTCACTGATATTAAACCGCTGAACTTCAATTCTAATTCTTGAGAAGCGCATAGAGGGGCAATTTGATTAAAAGTGGTTTATTTGGAGGGTTGTTCATTTAAGTAAGATTAACCATAATTTTACTGCTTTCTACTTCCAAGAACAACCCCGTTTTCCACCGAAATTCATTTCGCATCCAATTATAACTTTCAAAAACTGTAAACCAAATATTTCTAACTGCCTCGTCTAGTTTTCGCTTTATGGTTTTATGGCCCATGCAGCAAATGGATGAGAGTCAATTAAAATGTTTCTACGGCTCAATTTGGGTAGTCGTAAAAAGAGGCACCCCACATCGAATGTTCGGATGTCCAGTTTGGAAGTCGAAGATCATCAGCAATGTATTTGCCAGCATATTGGAAACGTCTTTGTTGTTGTTGCTTCAGTTGCTGTTTGTGTTTTTATTTTGTTGGGTTTTATGGCCTCGGCGGTTACCTCCGCGAAGCGCAGCTGTAAATGTCATAAGTAGGCATTTTCCAATTGGCCAACAAAGTAACAAAGTGGCAATAAAAGAAAAACTGTGCCACACAAATTGAGCAGCGAGGCCAATCGCTCGGCCTCATCTTTTGACCGTTTCTATGTGTCTTGTACTTCTTCTGTTGTTGCAATTTTTAATGCTTTTACGAGCATATAAAATTATTATCATATTGGCCTGGTCTGGCTTGGATGGGTCCTGACCCTGGCCATAACTCATGCGACAGTCAGATGCGAGCGTTGAGATTGGCGCCAGTCGAGGATGCGAAAGGCAGATCGAGAGGCGACACTTGAGTCTGTGCCGCATTCTAGTCTAAGCGACATTCTTTTGACTTATGAGCCGGCATTTGCTGCAATGCCGTGTTGCTGATTGAGTGTCGAGAGATGTGGCAGAGTGGCACAAGTCCCACCATTAGGATAGACCTCCAGCCGGCCATCCAGCCAGCCAGCCAGCCAGCCAGCCAGCAGCCAACAGGGCCATCAAATTTGATTGCCCGGCTAGGAAGAGGCGAGTAGGCAGAGTGGCAGGTGGCAGGTGGCAAGGTGGCATTTTAGCCAGGCCAATAGCCCGGTTCGCGAACCCTCGCCGTGGCCATAATAAACCAATAAAAGCGGCCACTTGCAGTTCCAATCAAGTGACTTTTATTGGCTACCGAGAATAAATTGCCATGGCCCATGGCATGTAACCAAAATAAAGTCAAGTGCCGCACTTGGCCAGCCAGCAACAGCAATAACAACTGCTTGAGCCTTCAATTAAGCCGAACAACAGATGCTCTCTTATGATTATGAATCTAAAGGGGGACGGGAGAGAGAGAATCAAAGAAAGGGAGTAGAGGTGTGCTTGATTGAGTCTGAAATGTAAAGTAGGTAGGAGAATATAATCTACTTATCCAGATACAAGTCAGACATATGTAAATAATGCTACTAATAGATATATATTTATATATATAAGAAATATATTCTTTTTCATAATTCCCTATCTAGTTATTCAGATTAATAAGAAACTCCAATTAAACTGCTTGATTGATTGACAGAGAAACTATTAGTAATTCCTCCTCTATCAGCTAGAAGCTATGACTGTTTCAACCGATATACTCCTCTCCTGTTTAGGGTATGCACGGCAACAATAATAAACATGTAATGAGCCGCTTTCTTCACCGGGTCGGCAATGCATGGTAATAGATTTCGATTGCATGCCGCGTGCCTCAAAGCCAGCCAGGGGAGAGCCTCAAAAGCTGGCCAGCTGCTAAGCCAAGAGTCGACTTCGACTCCAAGCTCTCCAACTGTAGCCCCAACTCCAACAACAGCTCCAGTTCCCAATTCGACTCCGAATGCGATTGTCCGGCATTGTCCGGCGATGGACGCGCGATTGCTTTAGTCATGGTCTGCGGGCCATGTGCGATAATTATGGTAATATTTGCATTTGCGTGTGGCTCCGCTAAACAGTTGAGTGAGTCGGCGGGCGCCAGCGACTGACTGACTGCTCACCACTACAATGAAAGAGAGAGAAGGAGTGACAGAGAGAGAGAGAGAGGGAGAGGGAGAGGGAGAGCGAGGAGCACTGTCCGCATTTGGGTCTAAGCGAGCGAGTTGCTTCCTTATTGCAGACATGCAGCCCAGTTCGAGTCTCAATGTACTTGTTATACCCATTAATAATAGCGGAAAAAGGCTGTATTGTTTAAACGAAAATAAATGTAATAGCAGAAAATCTGATGAGAACGAGGTGATCTATACCTCGATCTGTCTCCTTTTTATCTGAAATGCTGCACTAACGCATCAATCGAGAACCACATAATTGGGAAACTTGAACTATCAAATATATATTCCTCTATACAATACGTTTCATAAGGCATCTCACTTAATTTTCTAAACATAACCATAACAGTGAGATACATGTAGGGTATTGTTTAGTCGTTGGGAATCTTAGTAGATCATTCTTATTGCCTTTCTTTACTTTGTCTTAATGGCATTTTAAACAGACGATGCTGCCCACTGTGCGGCCACGCCCACTCGGCTCGTCGCGCTTTCAATTAAGCGTCCGCCTTCGAAATTCCAATTTCAATTCATAATTTCGAAATAAAATGCGATTTGTTGTAGTTTTTAATGGGCTGCTTTTTCTGTCGCATTTTATTGCCCATTAAAGTAAATTACAGTTAACGGATTGCCCCAAACTGGGCGTGGTCCTGCTGCTTCTTCGTCATATTGTTGCCGATGTTGTTGTTGTTATTGTTGTTGTTGCTTTTCATTTTGCGTACTGTACACAATGCGTTTTTTATGAATGACTGCGGCCGAACTTCAATTTGTGTTCAGCCATAAAAAAAAAACGAGGCCGAAAAAATACACATTTTGAAGGTTACAAATTAATTAGAGTGTTTTATCAAGTTTAATTAATATCTTTTCGTTTTTGTTTTTTTTTTTTTATATATATTTTTGGTTTCTTTTATGTTGGCTGCTGACGTCAGCTGCCAAAGATCCCATGTCAAATGTCATTTGCCAGCACTGAAAGCGCTTTCAATTTTAATGAGTCCTACTTAATTACAAGCTGCGTACCGAGTTCTAAAGAGCAGCGTTTTACAAACAAATAGGTTCACATTTTCAAGTATCGCATAGAAGAGTGTGAGAAATAGACTCTTAGGCCTAAGAAGGTAGCCTCGCTGAGAAGGTAAACTTTCAACTTTCCTAACTTGGTGAAAAAGCATTTTTGAGCCTTCATGACATTTTGATCTGGGTTTGTAACCTAAACTGTGTTTTAACATTTTTGAAATTTAAATATTTATTCAGAATATTTAGAAGGTATGCTAAGCTCTTATTTTTAAGGGTAAATATTTCTAATTACTTAAATATTATAGCTAAAGTAAAAAGTTAAAATTCTAAATATATGAAGGTAATTCGTTCATTTTTTTTCAATATAAATATAAAGACATTGTAGATTAAGTTATTAAATTTGCATCATAAATGGTCACAAAATACATTTGTATTAGGTGTTCAATTGGGTCGGCCTAAAGATACCAATTAAAGTGGATCAACTTTGTTTCAACAAAGTAAGAAGAAGAGGCAGTTGCAGACGCAGTTATCGATGGGGCAGTAGACGATAAACAGTTGCGTTTGGCCCCAAGGATCTGGCATGAGGCATGCTCAAGAGGGCAATCACCTGGGCCAGATAGGGATAAAAGAGAGATCCGAAAGAGAACTCAGAAAGATGCCAAAGTACGATGTACATTGATGCAAAAGAAAAGACACGAAAAAAAGAAACACCACGAAAATTATAACGAGCATTAAAAACGGTTTTCGGTGTTCAAACGAACCACCGCATGCTGCAACATTTGGTGGCATGCCGCACACACCCCACACCCCTTCACTTCCCCCTCCCCGATCAACGTCTTCCTTCGTTGTGGCTTCTGCGTAGGTGCAGCCACTCACCTGAGTTTCGAGCGCGTTCGAGCCGCAGCGTCAAAGTGGCCATAAAAATCATAATGAAGCGGCGACTAAAACAAAATGCCATAAAATGCTTTAAATGAAAACGGCATAAAAAAAGGCCAAACAATAAAAAAGCGAGAGAGATGTCCTTCTTGGAATTCTGGGCAGGTCGGGACGGCGGCTCGGCTCAAAAAGAGCGGCGCACACATTCTCATTCCCGAAGAGAATGGAAAAATGGCCAAGAAGGATGAGGAGGGGATGGGGTCTTGGAACTCATTCAACAGTTTGTAATCAATGTGGACGCTCGCCCAGCACAAAACCCAGACTTGATAAGCGGTGCATTCAATGACCCGTGCGGCCAGGTAGCCAAATCAGCCACAATGGTGCAAAGGACCAAAACAAACGAACGAACGAATGAGCGAGCGAACGAACTTGGCTGAAAGGAATTTCGCGTTTTTGGCCATTTCGGTGGCGTTTAAGTGGCGTCTCACTTGGCTCACTTGGCTTGTTTATGATCAGTTAAGGCCGATTAAGTTGCTGGCGCATTCATAAGAACAAATCGCGAATCGATTGAGAATGGAAGCTGAAGGTGATAGATAAAGAAGTATTAATAAGAAATGGTGGAAGATCGTTTGAAAGTGAGAGTTGAAGATGATTGATAAAGAAGCATTTTTACAAAATGATTGAAGATCGATTGAAAGTGAGAGTTAGAGTTGTTGAATACAGAAGCATTTTTACATACAAATGATTGAACATGATTGAAAGTGAGAGTTGAAATCAGTAAGAAATAATTGAAGATCGATTAAAAGTGAGAGTTAGATTTGATGGACAAAGAATCATTCAGAAGAAATGATTGAAGATGATTGAAAATAAGAGTTAAAGATCATTAGTAAGGAAACACTTACACAAACTGATTGAAGATGATTGAAAATAAGAGTTGAAGATGATTGGTAGGAAAAAATTAAATTAATAAGAGTAAGATTAAAGTAAGTTCGATTCGCTGCAAACATTATCGAATTAAACCACGAAAGAAATTCATAAGTTAAAAGATGCACAACTTAATAATAAGCACAAACTGTTGATTGGTATTGTTTGTGAGTCTCACACATACAGATTAATTTACTCAAAGCATTCTGTGATTGATTATTCACAATATTCCCAAATAAAGTTTCTTTCAAGGAAGTTTTATTAAAATGTGAAATACTTCAAGTTTTATCAATCACAAGAGGCAAAAACACTCGAAAGCTCACAGACTTTCGCTCAAGGGCGAACAGAATCAATTTTAGATCCTAAATAAAAGCTGTTTAAAAAGCCAAAATTTAGAAAAAGTCTATTGAAAATGCAAAACTGAAAACTATTTCCCGTTTGTGTTGTTTGTTATTTGTTTTCTGTTTTCAGTGTTTTGTTGTTGTTTGTTTATTTTTATTTTTTTTTTGGTTGCCTCTTGTGGCAGCAACTCGGATCGCTTGCTCGCTTGGTTGCAGGTCAATGCGCCGCTGCAAGGTAAGTTCGGACGAAAGCCAGCAAATTCCTTAGAATGGCATAACAACAACCCGAAAGCCAACACACACAGACAAACGCACACATACACACTCACACTGAAGGAATTAAAAACACATAAATGTCACTTTCGCATAGCTTTTTGTTTTATGGAGCATCCTTCTGCAACCGGAGCCCAGGCCAAACACTCAGTCGGCGAAGGAGTCTGAAAATTGAAGACGAAGTGGAACAAAACCAAAACAAAAACCCAAACCGAAACAAAAATTCGTGCTGTGCCCGACTAACATATACCTTAAGCTTCGCTCACAATTGAGAGAGATTCTATTTATCAAATTTGAAGATATACCCTATATATTCAGCAGGTAGAATAACATTCCGCAAAAATATTAAAGCTTCTCGTCGAGTATAAAAATATATATTCCAAATATCAAGTTTTTACCTTTTGTACTATTCGAAATAGGCGCATTCATACAGATCGATTTAGCTCTTAGATTGATTGGTTTCGTAGTCAGTGATCAGCCACGCTTCTTCCTGCCAGTTGCTCAACCAATATACCCTGTTTAGACATTTCCAATGGGTTCAGAGCACAGAAACTAAAACCAAAGCCGCAGACGTGGCCACACTTCAGCTGCAGGCCGAGTTTCGCAGCTTCTTCTGCCTGCTTGAGTAGCAAATTTTGACGCAAGCGCAACAAATTCACAGACACTCAAATACACACACACACACACACACATATATATTGGCAGACGTTACCTGAACTTGACAATGAACTCGGTCATTTTGGAGGGCAAGAAACAAAAGGTGATTTACCTTTATCCTTTCTATGCGCCCGGCGAAACGAGTTGCAGACGCACTCAATAGATGCGAGCCACAACTACAGATACAAGCTACAGATACAAGTTCAAATGCAGATACAGATACGGATGCGGCGGCCAGCACTTTTCTGCTGAAATTCATTCAGACGCACTTCGCACATTAACGCCCGAAATCGTGTCCTTTTTCTCCAGCTGTGTGTGTGCGAGTGTGTGTGTGTGTGTGTGGGAACCTCTTAGCCTCCTGGACAGAGCTGCGCTCGTTCCTGGAACTACGTCGGTCATTTCAAACGTATGCTCTACTTGGTCCCGTTCTATTTAATCTCTCAAATTAATGTCCCTTCATCTATTCTCTCTCTCTACCCCTCGCTCTCTCTTTCTTCCAATCACGATTTATCAATGATGTGTGTCACAGATTCCTAAAAAATATACTCGGAATATACTAAAAGGAATCTATCCTTAAATTAATGAGCAACAGTGCAGATTCCATAGAGTTTTCCAGGGAATAAGATATGATGGAATTTATGTGCAGGACTTTGAGGAAACTGTTCTAAAATTATCTTTTAAACTAGAAATATTTGGTGGGAAAAGTTGTTGAATAGACGAACGAAGTGTTGTGCAGGGGAACGAGATTCCGAAAGTGAGGAATTTGTAGGGATGAGTTTTTCTTTGAAGACTCGTTTGTACTTTTAACTTGAAAGCGAGGCTTATGATTCGAATCCTCAGTAGTGGAGTTTAGAGGGAGATGTTTTTAAATAGAGTATATCCTAAGAAGGTGTATGTAATAATGTAGATAAATATTGCTCTATTTCTCAACATGTTTCCAAATGTTGCCAATAAATAACTCTTTAATATTTATGTTTCTATTGTAGAAGCTGCGAGACTGAGCTATATAGAAAAAAGGCAGACATATAAAAATCTATGTTAGATAAGGCAAGTAATCAACAACTGGGTAACTAATAATGAACCAAGTTAACAGACTTAGTTCACAGTTAATTTGATCAGATATGAGTTATTTATTTATTTATTTTTTTCATATTTAACTATTTTTCTATCAGGCTTTTGACCCTGTCTCAAATCTAATTTGTGGGCCAAATGCATTAGCTTAAACCGGCAGCTATTTTATGGTCGTTTACGCGCACACACACACTCACACATGTTTCATATTAATATTCAGCAGTTGCTTCACTGTACGTCCCCTCCTCCTTCTCTATCCTTCTCCTGCTCCTTTTCATCGCAGCCTTTGTCGCTTGTCCTCCTCGTCATTTGCCTGCACTTATACTAACCATAAATTACTTGCTGTTAGCTGCTGGCCAACGCTTTATGGCCAACGCACACACATAGAGTGAAATCTCCATTGGTCTCGGTTAACTGAACTCTCAAGTAGTCTCGATTAGCGATAATATCTCGCCGCATTGTCATAATTCTTGAGCTGCCCAGCGCAAAGCCCATTAAAATCCAAACTTGGGGGCTTGGGTAGGCTAAAGGGGTGGGGTCGAGGGTTCGCGGGTTCGCGGGGTCTAAGCTTTCTAATAATCCGGGACATGGCAATGACCGCCAGAGCGAGTCGTCTGTAAGTCGGTTGATATATTGCGCTTTTGTGTTTATCAAATGCCATCATCAAATTTTCATTAACTTGTTTTTTTTTTCCATTTTTTGTTTTTGCAATAAATCTCGTCCTCGAACTTGCGCCAAAATGCGTTTGCAAAAGGACTTTTTGGCCCTTCGACTGAGCCATAAATAAATATGTCAATCTCTCACACGCTCTCTCTCACTCTCCCTCATGAGGTGAGTCAGAACGTGGAGGAGAGGGGAGCAGTCGCATCGATGACAGCCTCTGGCTTTATTAGCCAAGTTTACAGACACATTTGTCACATTTTATGTTGGCCAGGCGTCCAATTTGCCGCATTGCAATAATTATGAATTATATGCAGTCCTGTTAGTCCTGTTAGTCCTGTAAGTTCTGCGTGTCCTATTGCAACATCTCGTGGCAACAGTTTGTGGCACATTCTCAGTTAATTACCAAACAGGACGTCAACTTTTTTAATTCATTTGGCAACTTTGGCACAGTTTTTGCTCTAGTCTAGATGATCGATGTTTGACCTCGCATTCCGTCTGATTTTATTGGAAAACTTTTCACTGGCTCCTTCTGTTTCTTCTGCTTCTGCTCCTCTTCCTCCTCCTCCTGGCAGGCTGTCCAAATCATATTTTATGGCCATCATTATTACCTAATTTTTATGCGCCCAACCGTCGCCAACAACTTAAAAGTTGGTCCTGCTCGCCGCGTGTCCTGTCTCAGTGGAGGACTCCTCTTGTTGCACATTTCTCATGGCTGCTGCACTTCAGCTTCTTGCCACTTGCCTCAGCCTTTTGCCTCTCGCCTGCCAGCAAACTGATAAAACTTTCTTTCAAAATTATTTTTTGCATTTAAACGAGGGAAGTAGACAAAATGCGATTGCTAATTTCTCATGGCGGATAATGAATGATATATTGACTCTTATAGCTGCAGACGTGTATGTGTGTGTGTGTGTGTGGCTGTGTGTGGGTGGTTGCAACCACCATTTCGGCTGGTTGCATGAGCCAGTTTGCTATCGCAATTATTCAAACTATTTGTCAGAAAGATAGACCAAAGAGAGGGGAAGCGAGAGAAGGGGAGACAGAGGCAACAGTCAGGACGCTAATTAGCCAAAAAGTTTTGCATTTGCATCGGGCTCTGATAGATAGGCGATAAAGAGGCCAACGATCTGGTTTGATTTATGCCGCTGACAGCTAGAAAGTGGTCGGTGGAAAAGTTTATGATTCGGTTTATTCAATTTGCAGCGATTTGTTAGCTATCATGTATCTCATGGATGCAAATGTATATAATCTATATCTACCATCAGTTAGTTATCTAACAATCAACACGTTTGCAGCTTCTGTTATATTTGTAAAATAAAGTAAATATCTCTGAGTATATGCTTTAAGTTGTAAGGAAAGTATCTTTTCCCTTTGCCAAAGTATCTGCAAAGACAAAAAAAAAAGGATTTTCAGTGCTAATGAAGCTTTCTGATTAACTCTCCGTTTTCCAGCCTTTAAACTCCAACATCTCCAGCATTCCTATAAAACCTTATCCAAATATCTTTCCCTAATGCCAAAGTATTTGTATCTGAGTCCAGAAAGTCGCCACATTCGAGGTCGGCTGCAAATTGTTCAGGTGATGAGCCATTTGATCATCTCAGGCCCCAAGTACAGCTGCCATATGACCGAGTTGATAACTGATTTGTGATAAGCCAGCATTCAATTTTCGGGCCAAAAGCAACAGCAAGAACAACAAACATTTGGCTGGCCATTACGTGGGCTCTGGACAGACACATAAACTAAATACGTAACGTAACGTGGGCCAAACGACTAATATGCGATTATGGCAAATCAAATGCCTTTTGGCTCGAGAGTCAACAGCAGCCGCAACAACAAGGCAATAACAACAATAACAATGGAAACGAGGCTGAGACTGGGGCAGCAGCAGCTGCTGGCGGGGGTTGGAGGAGGATTTGCCAAGACGAAGGCGCAGGCGACTTTTCAACATTTTGCACATCTGTTCGAATAATATATATAATTTTTTTTCTTCTCCATTTTTTTGTCGTCCAGACGACGCAAAAAAATACATACACACACACATAAGTACAAACCCAAATATAATAAAAACGACAAGGGCTGCAAGACCAGAAGGAGGAGGATGAGAATGGGGGGAGGAGAAGAAGAGATCGAGGGGCGTGCCAGGTCTCTGGGTAGCTGAAAGGCGGAGGCGACAATGGCCAAAAGGTTACTGACACAGCACGCACATTGACCTTGATCGCTGGCTGCGTCTGGAAGTTGAAGCTGCCTGAATAAGGAGCAGACAGGAGCTGCCAGGAGCTGCCAGGAGCAGGCGGGAGTAACCAGGAGACAGACACAAGTCGCAAGTAAATTATTTGCAAATTTATTTAGGTGGAGCTGAGCCGGAGGAGCTGCGATTCCCAACCTACCGCATTGTTACATCACGTAAGGCAGACGAGGCCAAAAGAATGGCCTCACAAAAAGTGTACAAAAAATGAGGCAATAACGGTGCTTGTGTCCAGGATGTGCTCGTTACGTGTCCAAAGTCGAAATGAAACCGAAACTGGACGCTGGCAAATTGCTTATGAGGCTGAATCGCCACAAAATGTGAAATGAAAACTGACCGGGGTTCGAACTCCAGCAGCAGGGGGAGCGGACAATGAGGAGGAGGAGGTCCTTTACAGTCGGGCAGGAAGCGCTTAAAGTTCGTTAAACTCGCTGAGCGACCATTGTTGCAAATGCACTCAGAGAAAATGTGGGTGCTGCAATCGAATGCAAAAAAAATATATTAAAGATCTTTCAATATTTTGGATTCAAAAAGTATCTTATTTAAATTGAGGTGTTTATCACAGTTAAGAGTGTTGAAAAGGAATTTACAAGTGTTGTAAAACAGTATTGTGACTTAAGTGTTGTTAAAAGGCTTTAAATCTTTTTTTCAAGTTGGGTTGAATAGCTGTAGTATATAAAATCAAAAATGATTAAGTAAAGGAAAAGGATTTATTTTTTGATAAAACTATACAATTATTTGGAATAGAACTATAGGTAAAGCAGTACTTAAAGTTAAGTGTTGCATAATGAGATCTAATCATTTTTAAATCAAGACATTCAAAAGGTGTGCAGTGCACGCTTTAGAATCAAGTGCTGTAAAGAAATTTGTTAAGCAAATTGTCTGCTTATCTTCGTTAGCCTCTTGTATTTCTTTCAGTGTAACATTAAGGCAAAAACGAGTACGTACTCTTGTCTGTCCCTCTGTCCTCCAGTCTCCCTCACTCTCTGGCTGTCTGCTTGTCTGTCTGTCCGTCTGTCTGTCCGTCTGTCTGTCGGTCTGTCTGTCTTTTTGTCTGTCCGTCCTTCAGCCCAATTGCGTCTCAGCTCGAGGACCTCGACACGCCGCTGTTGTCGCTTACGCTTCCTGGCCACGCACAAAATATCGACGCACTTTTTGCAAGTCCTTCGGCACTCGGTGCGTTGGCCGCCTTTCGGGTTCGTGGGTATCGTCTGGCGACGCGACGAGCAGGGATCAGGGCAATAGAACGTAGTGCCTGAGGCAAACCACCACCAGAGCGAACCCAGAACCCGAACTCAAGCCCAAGCCCAAGCCCAAACTCAAACCCAAACCCTGGCCACAACCCGAATCCATGTGCGGGCTTTTGTCTGGCGTCTGGCGTTGTCCTGGCCTATGCCTATGCTCGAGGACTTGCTGCTAGACCTGCTTTGGCAAGGACTTCCTGGTGCGTAAGACGCAGTTCATTCAATTCAAATTTTCTTGCGCAACGCTTTTAATTGCCTCGCCCGCCAGGGGCGTCTCAGCAAGAGGGACGTAAAGGGGGCCAAAGGGGGTTCGAGGAGTGAGACTTGAAGAGTCGACCCCATAAATTACGGACAGTCAACGAAGTGCTCAGCACTCTGGAAATTTGATATTAATATGGAAATTTACTTTTGTTATTCCTTTTTCATTCTTCTTCTACTTTTTTATGGTCTCATATCCTAGCGGACAGTTATTCGATTGTTGTGTCTCATTAACAAATTTTAATTAAAAAATAATTTAATATAAATATGTATACATGACACTTGAATGTAGTTTCATTTCTCATTTTTATTCTAAGAAAACTGGAAAAAAGCAAAATATTTGATCATAAAAAAAACCATGATATGAGTGGAAGGTCCTAATTGGGACTTGTTTTTGAGATATTCTCTCTAAAGAATTATTTTTATTGTTTATTACTTATAATATTTATAGTAAAAAGGTCAAATATTTAGTTCTGATTCATTCCTTCTTAAAATATAATAATAATAATATAATAGGAAATTTGTGGTATGAATTTTTATATAACTTTTCAGAGATATAATCCTTAGACAGAGAAATCGTCAACAATTTAATGCTGTTTATAAGTTAGAAAGTTTTCAAATCGAATGTGTCTGAATGAAAATAAAAATCTTTTATCCCTGTTCAATTCTCCAAATTGATTATGACTTATATCATATATATGATGTATATCCATTAATGTTTCCTAGCATGGTATATATACTTATTAATATCTATATATATTTTCGAGTATGGCTGCCACGCCTCATAACTGTACCTCGTGTTGCCTTTGGGGGTTCACATGTGGTCGTTGTTGCGGCTTCTCCTCGCACATTCTTCTGCACTACTGAGTCGCAGTCTTGCTCTTCTTCTTCTTCTTTTTCGTTTTGCTGCTGCTTCTTCTGCTTCTCTCTCTGCTGCTTCTTCTTGAATCGACGACGCATCCACAAATTAGCAGTCGACGACCTGAATATCAGCTTACGAGCCACGCCGTGCCTCAATCCAGAGGCAAAGCTGTAGTCTGTATTCCCCCTCAGCCCTCTCTGGCTAACACTCCCCCCTTCGCTTCCCACTACCCCCTTTCGACTCATTCACCTTGCATCTATTGCGCCGCAACAGACATGAAAACAAGTAAGCAAACTTTAATCGAGGCTGCTCGACTTGCAGATACCCTCAGTCCCATACAATGTAATTGTTATAGGAGAATCTATATATAAAATTTCAAATCTTTACCTTTTATATATGCTGAGATGCAGATCAAGAATATATGTATATACTTTTTGTGGTTGTCCCGCCTACTTCTGCTTGTAACATACATGTTAACGAATCCATTATACTCTCTTTATCCATTATCAATGGGCTCAGGGTATAAAAAAGCCCTCTCATTATTGCACGTAATGTGATGTTTGCCTCAATTTAGAATCGTCGCTCGTTTCGCTTTGCTTTTGTATACAAACACAAGCATACACAAGCACGCAGAAGCACACACAAGCAAACACAAGCACGCAGAAGCACACAAAAGCACACACAAGCACACACAAGCACGCACAAGCACGCACAAGCACAAGCACACACACTCATAAACACGCATACACACGCATACACACGCATACACACGCATACACACACATACACACGCATACCCACGCACACATAAACGGTTTTTGGTTTTCAGTTTTGGATTCAGGTTCTCCTGTCTGCCGTTTGCTGAGTCCCTGTTCGACGACGTTCTGGTTTTTTGCATTTTGGGCCCGAGCGTGACAAGGAGGCATACATAGAAGCCGACGCGAGAGAGTGAAAGAGAGAGAGCTCAGCAATCGGCTGTCTGGACTGTATTTTATGTTCTGTTTTGGCTATATAAATTCTGTTGTCGTTCGATGAACGAGTCCAACCTTGTTTTTCCCGCCAAACGCAGACGAAGCAACAGCAGCAGCAGCAGCAGCAGCAGAGAGGCAGAGGCAGCAAAAGAGGCAGCAGACAATACCACATGGCAAGTCCTAGGTCGGTTACACCACCAGACAGGGCAAGAAAGAAAGAGAGGGGGAGAGAGCGAGTGAAATGGACGGCCAGACAGACGGAGGGTTACTCACTGTCTGGCAGGAGGGTTACTCACTATTGCAAATTCGCAAATTCGAATTCGAGTTCGAAATTGAAAGCGAGACCAACAAAAATCATCAACAACAACAACGACGACGACGACGACGAAATTTTGCCGGCAGCTCGTGTGAATGAACTGCGTCAAGGACAATGATCTGCAGCCGTCGGAGTCCGAGTGCCCATTAACCCCACCCCCTCCAACATTTCACCCTCCATCCATCTAGCCGGCCCGCCCGTGCCAGTGCCACGCCCAGCGCGCCTTTGCTTTGCATTCATTGCGATTTATTTTTTGGCCGAGGGTGGATTTTTATGGCAGCAGACGCTGCCGCCGTCGTCGTCGTCGTCGTCGTCGTCGTCGTCGTCGTCGTCGTCGTCGGCGTCATTGACATTGCAGCCGCGAAACAAAACAAATCGTTAAATGCTGTGGAAGGGGTACACCCCCAACTACCCCTAAACTACACCCTTCACTCCTCCCTTCCGCCCCTGGCAACCTGATGGATGCTGTCTGCGGCGTTGTCCCCCATCGAAAGTGAACAATTCTGTCAGCAGATTTGTAGCCAAAACTGCGCCTCTCGCAGCCTCAGACTTTGTCCTGCCTCGTCCTGCCAGATGATGCGTTTCATTATTAAATATTTAGCGAGTGACTCCCCAACCACGACTTCATGCGGCATTTAAATGCGACTCTATGCTTCACTCTATGCTCACACTCCATGCAGACGTCGAGCTCTGCAGCAGGACTCATTCTCGATTCTCAGTTCTCCCTACCCTCGACCGGGACTCATTCTCGATTTTCACTCCTCTCTGTCAACCGTCGAGCAGGACTCAACTCCGATTCAAATCCTCAATTCTCAATGTTTATTGAATGTCTGTTTGGACCAGTTAGCTTCTTTTTGTTTGTTGTTGTTGTTGTTGTTGCTGTTGTCGAAAATGTTGCACCTGCTCTGACGTTTTGCACCTGTCGAACGGCGAGTTCAAAGCCTTTGTTGTTTGTTTGTTTTTATACGGGCTGGCGGTTCAATGCCCGCCGGACAACAATTCGAACCGCATTGCATTTCGACTTCTGGCAGAGGAAATTAATCGAAATTGAGCTAAATACTGGTCGAGCTCTTCGTTTTAATGAGTTTATAAGTGGTATTCCCGCTAAACATTGGGGTAGTCTTGTCATTGAGTGTACTTTAAACAGACATATTTAGAGGTTTTTTGATTCGAATTTCGTTTGTGCAACGATTTAAAATGTGTTATTAATGAATTAAAGAGTAACAGCCACAATATATAATTAAGAGAATGAGAAATTGTTTACTTAATTACATTAATTTAAGGTCTTTATGGGAGAAACACATTTGGAAATACATTTATAATATTGTTTGAAAAATGGTTCAGCGTTAAAATAAATCCTTGAAATCATTAAACAATTTTGAGGTACATAATATATTTCTCAAACTTAGTTTGATTTAATGAAATTTGATTATATTGAAATCTATCTATAACCATAAACATATTCACATTCAAACAAATTTTAGTCTCAATAATCTCAAGATCTTTGCATTTTTTTAGGCTTGCAAAAATATGTGGATTTTGTTAGGTATACAAACTACTTATCCGAAATTTAAAAATTATTTGAGTAGTTAGTATCTTAACCATCCTCAAACTGAATCATTAGGTTTCTAAATTAGTTCTGTCTTTGATAAAAGATTTCTCTGGCAAATTTCCTTTTGAATTTTGATTTGAATTCCAGTAGTTTCATCAATTGAACTGGTTTTTTTTGTTGCTCCTCTTGAAATGCTGTCAGTTGGGCTTCTGGTTCCCCGATGAATTGGCAAATGAGCGCAGGCATTAATTTATTTCAATTTCTATGCAAAACTTTGCATTTCAAATGCCGACAACTGCAGCAACAACGACTCGAGTCTTTGTTTGCTGCAACTCGTGGCCGCAGGGGCAACATCCTTGCCGGCTGGCGGTTCAACTCGAAGATGATGTCGAGGTCCTAGTCCGCAGGACTCTGGGCGACATATTGCCGAACATGTTTTTGTACAGCCAAAGGAACAAGGACAACAGCTCGCGAGGCCAAAAAGAAGACAACCTGAAGGCCCACCGAAACCAGACCAAAAGCCCAAAAACTGTATCAGAAGGGAGCACAGTCTTAAGAGTACACTGAGCGAAAATATTGGAAAGCATTTATGAAAAAATTCATTAAGTAAAGTAGAAACTACTTTTAAGGAAAGCCTTTTATTCATTATCATTCTTATTATAATTCATTATCATTATCATTATCATTATTATTATCATTATCATTATTATTATCATTATCATTATCATTATCATTATTATTATCATTATCATTATCATTATCATTATTATTATCATTATCATTATCATTATCATTATCATTATCATTATCATTATCATTATCATTATCATTGGACTTTCATCATAATGTGGACTTTCGCTACAGCTCTCGACTTTTTTCTCAGTGTAGCGAAAAGAGCTTGTCACATTGTCATTGTCATTGTTATTGTCATTGTCATTGGCAGGAGTTGTCTGTTGGGCCTCCAGACGTCGAACAATTCGAGCAATTTCACTTTAAAAATTGCGGCGTTTAGCGCCCGATTTGCCACAAATCAAAGCGACATTAAATTCCCCATCAACCCTTCCTCCTTCTGCCACGCCCCCTTATGCCTACAGCCTCCCCTTTTGTGTTTACCCTAGGCAGGAGGCTGGAACTGCTTCAGATTTCAGATTTCAGATTTTAGATTTGTGTGTGAGTGAGTGAGTGTCTTTTCATTTTTAGATAAATAAAACATTGCAAAGAAATCCCAAATGTCGTCTCGGTCTGTGCAGAGGCGTCTGTGCGAGAGGGGGAAGAAGGGTGGCTAGGGGTAGGGTTGCCAACATATGCGCGCCAAATCAGCAGCAGACAAAACAAACAAAGACTTTAAGACAGACAAAGGGACCAACTGGCAGACGTCGAAATTTGCAGTCACAAAAAATGGTTCGAAAATCGCTTCAAGGAAATGCGAAGAAAATAAAAGTTTACGTGGCGCACGTGAGTGCCACAGCAAGCAGCTTTTAAGGCTGTCAGGTGAGGATGGCTGGCCGGAGGTTGGGGGATTGATTTTGTGCGTAGACAACGCAGACAACACAGACGACAAAAATATTCCACTTCAAGTGATTTGTTGTTCAAAGTAGACCCAACGACCAAAAAAGAGAACTTTTCCAGACGTCGGCGGCTGCTACGAAAATTGCCACGAGGGTTGCCGTGAGGCGGAGAAGGGGGTGGAGGGTAGATCTACAATTGTGTAAAAGCTCAGCCATAGGCCGTCAATAAATATGTACGTAAGAGCTAATTCTCTGCGGGATTTTTGTCTGGATATTTATGACTGATCTATGCGAAGTCTTATTTCGGAAAATTGGAGTTAATTTTAAAATATGGTGCAGATTTTATATATTTAAGGAACAATTGAAACGAAGGTCTATCTTTATCCATAAAATCTTTGTTCATGTTTTCTTTATACAATTTTAAAATACATCAAATCCATTAGGTTTTCGACATATAGTTCAACCAGATAGTTTGGTATATGGTAAAGCCAATTAAATATATAAAATACATTTACAGCATGAGGCTTGGAAGGTGTGGCATTTTGCAACTTCTTCGGTTTTTCACGCATTTCCCCATTTGGCTTGCTTACGCACACGTAATATCAAATTTACGCGTCTCTGAACTCTGACCCTCGTGGAGCATCGCCTTTGACCTTTGTGCGTGCGTTGACGCGTCTGCGCCACATCAAATTTTATGGATGCTGCTCGAATGTTCTCATTGTTGTTGTTTGTTCTGTTTGTTTGTTTCTTTTTTATGCGAAATTAATTTAGAGAACTTTTCCTTGGAATCAAAAAAGAACAAAAATGAGAACAATTCACGTGGAGGAAGAAACCGGGCCAGGGAACAGGAGGTCAGGGTTCAACCTTTCAGTTAGTTTCTGGGTTGGGCCTGTGCCTGGCTTTGATAAACATGTGTTTACAGTTAATGCGGCTTAGAAATCCGCTAGGGTCAAAGTTTAAAGCGACACTCGACAACTTCAAATTTCTCAAAATAAGTTACTGAATAAAAAGTGTCAGAGAATTGCGTCTGAGAAAGGTTGGTAAAAACTATTAATGGACTGACAGGTGTTGGGATCTTAGTCTAAAGGGAAGGGGAAGCTAAACAAATCAAATGTCTGGAAGGTGTTCAAAGGTGCTTAAAAAGTGTCCAAGTAGGGCAGGTTTTAATATTGTACGCTTGAGCTTTTAACTTGTGAATCTTAACAATTTTTAAAAATTACAATATTCTTATGTTTTAATCAAGAAATGTAAGGCTACGTAAAAAATACAAAATCTTAAAGATTACAAAACATTTGAAGGTATTTCAGCTTGTTTGAAGCTCTTAATCAAACTATTCTTAAAGTGAGTTTTAAGTAAAGACGCCTTAAAGATACATATTAAATACAAGATACAATATCTTAAGGATTAACTGTACAACCTGTACAACTGTACAAAAAATGAATAGTTTATTCCCTACTTATTTTACCTTGTTGCAAGCACAGTTTTAAGTTAAGACACCCTAAAGATACAATATCTTCAAGATTAAATCCAGTATCTGCGAGCATCTTTCAGTCAAGCACTGTGAAAGCATTTGTTGCTTTTTTGTTCTTTATTTATTTTTTTTTTTTTTTTTTTTTTGCTGCTAGACGATATTCGAAACGCTCGGTGGAGAAGCTTTATAGTAAATGGCAGAGCGGAAATGCCCCTAGCCAAGAAGTGTCCCTACTGACAGCTCAAATGACCCATTCGGTGGCCACAATTTGCCATCGCTTGCCACAGAGCAGGCAGCATGAAGCAAGTGCGGTGGGGCATGCAGCAAGTGGCAAGTGGCAAGCAGCAAATGGCGAAGACGACATCAGCAAATGGCAATGGGGCATCGGCATCTGATAGATATAAAAACATCAACACGCTGCCATCTATTCGCATTTGTATCTGCGAAATGTGCAGCTCTCTATCTCTAAATGTATCTCTATCTGCAATTGTATCTGTATCTTTTGTGTGTATGAGTGTGTGTGTGTGTGTGTGTTTGCTTGCCATTGCCTTTGGGTGCTGCATCTTCCACTCATAGTGCATCGAACTCTAACTTGGGTTCTGCGTTGTAAATATCTTGTGCTCATGTATCGACAATAATTACGTCTGAGCTACTCGTAGATCGCAAGTCAAAGAATTTGCAAGATACTCTGATTGCGATGGGATGTTATGGAATGGGACGGGAAGAGACGGGACGCTATGACTGGACGGTGGGAAGGCCGCAGACAATAATACAAACAAGCAAAGTGAGTAGAACGAAATGGAAAATGGAATCGAATCGAAGCGCATAAAATGAAATTCCCCTCTCTCACTCCTTTAGCATGCTGCCCGCGCTCAATACTCGTTCCTCTCCACACATTCTGTCGAGGTGAATGGACGCAAGGTGACGCTGACGCCGACGCCGACGCTGACGTCGCGCGGACGCTGCTCGCGTCGCTGCTGCAGTTAACGTCAGTTGAATGTTGGCTTCATTTGCTGGATTTGCGCGCCAAAAACGTTCCCCTTTTCAGGAGTTGACTTTGTTTTCAGAGAGGCAGAGAGAGCGAAACGTTGTGGATGTGAAACGTAGATGCCAAAAGGGCCAAAGGCATGGGCATGGGCATGGGCATGGGCGTGGCAAAAAAAAAAAAAATATACGAAAAACACAAGAGACAGGAGCACAGGCCAGACGCCAACTGCGCTGTACTTGCTGCCATTTACCATTTACCACTTCGCATCGACGACTGCCCCTGGGCCTAAGCTAAACCGGACCCCCCACCTCCCCCACTCACTCCTTACCCCATGCGCCACTGGCCGACACAAGCGAAGCGTTTCAGAACTGCCGCTCCTTCAGTTTTGTGTTTGTCTTGCCAGTTTTGCTTTGATCCCCTTATTCTGTCTGGCTGGCTGGCATTCCCGTTCGCATTCGCAATTTGCTTTTGTTTTTGTGCCCATTGCCATTGCATGCACTTCGCCCGCCACAGACAGAGCCATGTTATTGCCCTGTCGTTGTATTCGCATTCACGTTCGCATTCCCTGCTCCTCCCCTACCCACCTCTCCACTCCGCTCCGCTCCTCTCCTCTCCTCTCGCCCACTCCTTCTGTTCCGCTTTATCATCGTCGTTGTCGTTTGCTGGCTTTGTTTACAAGCATTTGATGGACCACTAACGTCGCATTGAGGCTCCCCTTCGCATTCTGCAAAATGCGCGCGATTTTCTTGCTGCTGCCCTTTTCTCTCCTTTTTTTGTGCTTTGTGTTTTTTGTTGTTTTTGGGGTTTCTTTTGCTTGCGAATTATGACAGCAAAACGTGTTGCGTGGCGCAAAAACAAATGGCGAGAAAATTGTAATTCTCTTGCTCGCTGCTCGTTTTCTTCCTCTTCTTATTACTATTCTCCTTGTTGTTTGCCCCCAGTCTTTGGCATTTGCCAATTCGCATTCTCATTGCCATCCGCTTGATTTTTATTAGTTGTACTTTATTGAATTCGTCGATTGAATGAATTGCTCAATGAACGGCGGTTCCCCCACCCAGGCGCCACAACCCAATCCCCAATCTCCAATCTCCAATATCCTTCCTTCATCCTCCCTTCTCTATGAACTCCCCTACGGTGCCAATTGTAGGGATTCTCAAGTGAAATGGGATAGAAAATGTGTGAATTATCTATATGAACGCTTCGTTAGGGCTTATGAGAGATTCTGTTTGATATCTTCAAGAACAAATTTCTGTACGATATTCCTTATTGGTATATTGCACTAATAATCTACTTAAGTCTAGGATAAAGAGTGCACTTTTTGAAATCTTTAAGAAGGATAAAGGGTAGTTCGGTATCCTTGTGATACCAAAAGGGTTTCTTCTACAAAAAAAAAAAACACATTTTAAAGACCGAAATCAAAGATAGTCCTAGGATTAATCTTAAAGAGCTGATTATAGACCTTTTATAGAAAAGCTCTCATATTTACGTAATTAAAAAAAATCCACAATTAATAGTTCTATATCTTATTATATAGTTCCTTAGTTAATTTGCTCTTTACTCAGATTAAAAAGTTCCGACGAATTAAAAATACAACTACGCCAAATTTGAGAACTGACAACATTTGCAATTTTAGACACTTCGTAATGAGGACGACATTTGTGCTGCTCCAAAAATATCTATTGATAATACAAATATCAACAACGCTTTTTCGAGCAACAGCCGTCATCCGAGTCCGATATTGAATCCGATTCATTCGAGTCATCCAAAGCATCGCAAATTTCCTCCGCGGTTCGCGACCGACTTCTCGATCCTGAACACTTGATGGCCTTCGAACAACCCGAAGATTGAAATATGGCGTTCTCTTCAAAGGGTGAGGTTGCTAGCTCTATGTCCCCGTAAAGCCTCTTCGAACCATTATTTTGCAGTTGTATCGCCCGATTTAGCATGGTGTTCAGTTTTATGTTCTCCTGATCGAGGCAAATGCGGAGTTGCTTGACTTCTTGCTTATCGTTGCGGGTTTGGCAGGGTTTGCTGCATAGATCGCGGGATCGTTCCTTCAGATCGTTAATAATACCGTTTTGGCAGTCGATCTGTTTGGTCAAATCGAGATACTCCCGATACATGCGCTCGTCCTCTTCGTTGTCCTCGCTCGCCTCGTCGAGCAGCTCGAAGGGATCTTCCTCGGTCTCATCCAGTTTGCCCTCATCAACCCCTTCCTCCAGTTCCTCTTCTTCTCCCTTTTCTCCTTCATCACCTTCCGCCGCCTCCGCATTTTCGTCAGCCTCTCCTTCCGCAGGCGCTTCCTCCTCTACATCCGCCATTTTCCTTTATCAAAGTTGTGATTCACTATTCGAAATTTTAACTGCCTGAAAATGTGTAAAATTATATTCTGTGACTAATTTTTGAGATATAAAGATAGATGCCTAGGAAAACACTTCAGCTGGGAAACTGTTTAAGAGGGTTAAGAGTTATCTAAGATGTTAATCAGAGGGGAATTATGGAATGTCCAAAAACAATTTGAAAAACCTTTCTAGTCTAGTGGAATCTGGAGTCACTTACCTTATAATCTTGATCCTTAAAGGTTATAAAGATTAGACTTCATTGATCCGAATGATGTGCAATCTAAATTCCTGTTCTTAACTAAACCAGTTTCCCAGACCTAATCTCAAATGCGCTCGTAATACCCTAAAACTCAAATTTGTACCCTTCACACTAAATTTTGGACTTACGTTTTATGTCAGTCAGTTGCATTTTCCAATTAAATCGTATTTTGCGCTCTGATTAAAAAGCAGAATTGAAAATTGAAATGAAAAACTTTAGCGTTTTCCGCCGCACTTCGAATGCATTTGGTTGATGTCATCGTTCGTTCGGTTTTATGGATGCAGGTAACAGCGCCTGCTTACATTGTGTCTCCACACTGCTTACCTCTGATGCAGGCCACGCCCCCTCGCACGCCCCCTGAATGAAGCGCCATAAATACATTTGCCGCCATAATGTCTGCGCCCATAAAAATCCCGACTGCGAGTCCTTGTTTTATCTAAAGCTGGGCACAGGTAAAGGTGAGTCCTTTTTATTACAGGGTATGCTCGTAAAGTGCTCGTAAAGCGCCATAGGGGAGCCGATGCTGCCGATGACTGTTGCTCCGCTCTTGCCTTTCGCTTCGTCCGAATGCACTTAATGCCAAATTAAATGCAATGCCGGAAAGGGGGCGGAGACGGGGCAAGGGGTAAGGACTAACGGGTGCTTCGTGTGGCAGCAATGAAAACCGCTTTATGATTAATGCGCCGCAGAGTGGAGTCAAGAGTTATGCGCCTTGAAGCGTAATCCGCGTGGCAGCAGCAGCAGCAGCAGCAGCAGCAAAAGAAGAAGAAGCAAAATGAATCACAGAGCCAATAAAAGCGTTAGGCTAGGAAACAAGAAGGAAGGGGGGTGTGTGTGTGACGCAGCAGCTGCAATAAAACATAAATTTGTGACTGGCGAAAGGAAACGGAAATGCGTGCATTAACAACGGAGCTAAAAAAGAGAGCGAAACGGTGGGGGTGGGAAGTGTGGGAGGGGTGTGGAATGGAAGGACTGTGAGAATAGTTGGCAGTTGAGGTGCGCCAACGGATCTGGAGTTTGGGTAATGCTGAAAACCACTTTACTGCCACTAGCTGATGGCACATAATACGTGTGTGTGTGTGTGCGTTTGTGTGTGAGATAGTTTTCCCGCATTGGCAGCCAGCTAATTTTTTGGCATATTTCCCGCAGCCATTTGCTTCTCCCTGAGTGTGACAGTTGGATTAGCAGTTAGCTGCTTGCCACTGCTGCATGCCACAAGCGAAGCTTCAGCCATGACACAAATGTGAACCCACTTCCCCAGCCAGCAGCCAATGACAGCCAAGGACACGGACACGGATACAGACACGGACACGGACAAGGATGAGACGAAGACGGACACTCGTTCATTAGCTAGAGGGGAGAGCCACTAAATGGAGCACTCAGAGACACACGTTGCATGCCCCTCTCCCTCACAAGCGGCTGCCGGCAAGGCTTGCCCCAATGCGTTTTCGATTTGGCGCAGTTTGCGTATACGACATGTTAAACGTCTTAAAGACCTTAACATGCAAAATCAAATACAATTTGTGCAAACTTTCATTTGCAAGCTGTGCACACACACTTATACACCCTCACAAACACTTACACACATGCTTTGTCTACACATAAGTTTCCCTTTGCAGAATCTTTTCGTTTCTTCTCTTTGGCAAGTTGCATGCAAGTTTTTCTTTCAACTTTATCTACCACCCAGCTGCCCCGTTACACATTTTCTTTTGCTTTTCCTTTTTGTCAGGCATTGCAACTGGCGCATTTGTTTTGTTTGCTATTGTTGCAGCGCTTTTGTTTATGCAGCAAAAAGAAGCATAAAATGATTTCATTAAAAAAGTTGTAAACTTTTTCATTTAATTTAACTGCAAACATCTTTTGTGCCCGCGCTCTGCATTATACCCTATCTGCTGCCACGCTTCACCCCCTCCTCCCACACCCCCTTTCCCATCCACATTTAGTGGCTCGTATTATAAGCGAATTGAGTCGCGAATTGAAAAATAAACAATAAGCAACAAACAAACTGTGAACCAAAACTTTCAATTAAACTTTTCG
This sequence comes from Drosophila pseudotalamancana, assembly GCA_037075185.1. Lineage (NCBI taxonomy): Eukaryota > Metazoa > Arthropoda > Insecta > Diptera > Drosophilidae > Drosophila > Drosophila pseudotalamancana. The sequence continues at coordinate 1,576,977 of JBAMCK010000747.1, read as the reverse complement.
TCTTTCAATTTGTGTGGCCAAAATGCGAGGCTTAACTTGGCCGCCTTTTTGTCGCACGAACCTCTCAAACATAACAGGTTGATTGTAACTGTAGCTCATAGAGCGACTGATGAACAGATTGAGCGGTTGACTGTTTGACTGATTGATTGCATCGTTGCAGCGATTTCCACTTGAGGTTCAATGCAAGAGCGGGTTGTTAAAAAATTGTGATTGACTGACAAATTGATGCGCTGATCGATAGATTGCAGCTAGTTTGCTTTAACTGCTATTCATAGAGCGATTGATGTGCAGATTAAGCGGCCGACCGCTTGATTGATTGACAGCGATTTCTACTTTTGTACGTTTCGAGAGGAAATTGTAAGTAAAAGTGAGTGAATGATTGATGCAGTAGTAGATTGATTGAATTCACTTTTGATTTGATTAATACTTACTTTACTCAGCAGTGCTGATTGATTGATTGAACGATTGTTGGACTGACTAACTCATTATTAAGCTGCATTACTCTCTAACTATTATTTTGCTTGGCGTACTGATTGACTAATTTCTTAGCTTACTGATTGAATAACTGATTGACTGACTGATATAACTCATCAATGGGCATATCCGACTAGCTGACCATCTAGCTTTTAATTTGATTGACGTACAGAATGACTGACTATGTGAATGTCTCATTGTTTGATTGATAGACTCACTTTGATTCACTCTTTGACTGATCGACTGCTTGATTTATAGATTACTCAATGACAAAGCACATTCCATAAATTCGAGATATCTCAAGATTTTGCAATCAGGTAAGCCCAAAAACTATCGCCTAAAGCAATTTTTAATCTTTCTCTATTGTACAATTAAGTTAGAAATTCTATTAACTGTTCTTTAACGATTCTTTCACTTTAATTTCTATAGTCAGTCACTCTCTACTTAGCAGCAAAAATAATGGCGAGCTAATTGAGTCATTTTGCCTAATAGCAGGGTATGCACACACACACACACACACACACACACACACACACGTATCGGACATCACAGAGGCCGATAACTCATATTATCACCATCTAAAAAACATTATCTGGAGTAATCAACAGCTCGCACAACAATTATTTTGACTTGCGGCAGGCATAATTCAATTATGGCCACAGAACACGCTGCCACATGCCTCATGCCGCACGCCGCACGTCATATGCCCCAGCTGCAGCCCTTAAGCCGCTTGGTGGCACGCGTGCTGGCACAACATGTCGTATTAGTAATATTTAAACACAAAAGCTCAGCAAATGTTGACATGCGTCGCCATTAGCCGTACGGTGCATTGTGGCACGCATGTAGGCAGCTGGAATGGGCTCTCTGTGTGTGCGGCAAATTCAATTTGCGACATCGGAGTCGACTCCATAATAACAACAATAATAATCTGCTTAGAAGCCAGCGATGCGAAAGTGAAGAAATGCGCTGTAATTCGCAAAGTTCGCTGCCGTCAAATGGAAACAAGCAACAATATTGGAGCATATGGTGGCAGCCAGCTACTCGATGTGGCAGCCAGCTAGTCAGCCAGTCAGCCAGTCAGCTAGTCGATGTGGTCGCGGTGGTGGCAACACTCGCAGCAGTGCCACATTAAGCCGCACAGTGGCTTGCATGCCAAGAATGTGGCTGCAAATATAAATATCTATGTATAAGAAAACCTCTACATCCCTCTCTCTCCCTCTCCCTCTGTCTCTCATTCTCTTCTTCTTTCTCTTTCTGTTTGAAATGTGTCATGTTGACAGCGTGGAAATGTCACTCATGCGGCGTCGTAATGAGTTTTACCAACATTGAATATGCCACATCCCTTCAAGCAACCCCCTGTTGCAACCTTCGCTTGCAACCCAGCCATTAAGCAGCCACATGTCCATCCCCTGCAAATAGTTCGCATTGCAGCAAACGCTCACAAGGCGTATGAGCAACGTGCCACAGACTGTGAGGCAAGCAGGTTGCAACTTGCAACGGTCTTGCAACACATATGGCATCGTTCCAAGCAAATTGTTTCTCTTGCCGCACTGGACTCTGTTTAACCCACAATTTTCGAGAGTTTTGCAAACTGATTGTTTGTTTGTATTGATTGACTGACTGACTGATTGACTGATAAACTATCTTGCTAATTGACTCTCAAGTTTAATAAATGATTGCATGACTGACTCTCTTACTAAGTTCCTAATTAGCTGGCTGACTGAGTGACTGATTGAGTAACTGATTAATTGACTGATAAAGTGAAAAACCTTCTTCCTAATTGATTGACTGACTGAGCGCCTGAATACTATATTAACAGTCTGAAGCACACTCACTGATTGATTGTTAAGCTTAATGAATGTTTGCTGTCTAACAAAGTTTTTGATTAGTTGGCTGATTAATTGACTGATTGACCATCTGATAAGCTGTTAAGCTCTTTTATTAATTGGCTGATTGATTGGTTGATTGACTTACTGACTGACTGACTTACTGACTCACTAACATGCTGTTTTTCTAAGTGATTGACTAGCTAATCAATTAATAGACCTAATCTTAATCTATTTTTGATTGAATGACTGACTGACTGTCCGACTGACTTCTGGTTGGGCCTATTGATGACTGACTTGTTGCCGGACAGACTGCTGGCTGGTCTCCTCTTTAGTTTAGCGCTGATTGATTGGCTGACTAACAGCTTGACTGATCGTTCTGTTTGTCCCCACCAATTAACCGCAAATACTCAAATAGAATAACTGAATGATTGATAATCAACACACATTCTTTTAAGAAATTGGCTGAGATATTTTCTATCTCAATCAACCAATTAATTTTCTTAAAGGTTTTGCCAAGGCAATGGCCAATGCATTCAATCAAAACCTTTCCTTGAACTATCATAAGAAAAAGGCCTTCATAATCAACTTTACTGTTACTTATCAAGGACCACTGCAGCAGTCGTATAGCACATATGACTACAATATAGATACTATATATGCTTTCGCTGTCCTGATATTCCTGTCCAAACTGTCATCCAGAGGGGGAGAAGAGGTAGAGAGGCAAGGTTTGAGCCACATTTCAAAAACTGCATCTCAGGGGCTTGGTGTTGGGATTGGTGTTGGGGTTCTGTTTGTTGGGGGGTGGGGTTGGGGGTGGTGTTGGATGTTTGGCAGAGCGAGACAAGAGCTAGAACCCGCACGAGGCCAGGCAAAGAATAAATTTGCCTTTTGGCCAACAAAGTTGTGTGTGGCAACGCCCACGCCGAGGCTCAAGAGTCAACAATGGAATGTCAGTGACGCCCACAACCCAAACTAAAACACACACACAGACACACACACACAAACTAGTGTATGACAATGGACGTACGTAGCCGGAAGCCAGAGACTGAGACGTCGACGTCGGCGTCGGCTTCGCCGTCAACGTTGTCGTTGGCAGCTGGCGTACAATTTCCATTGTAGTAGAATTTCACAATTATTGCAATGCAGTTGTTGCAATAGTTGTTGTTGTTGATGTTGCTGGTTGCAGCGCGTGGCAAGTATATATATATATATATATATATACGTGTGTGGCGTAGTATATGGAACGTAGTATGCTCTATATACTACTACACATTTTCCTTTTTCGGTCATGCAGCCGAGCAGCGAGCGAGCGAGACGGCAAGCGGCCTGTGTGAGCGAGATGGCGAGCGAGACGAGTGCAGCAGCAAAGAAAATATCGATCGACTTAAATGAATTTAGGTCAGCCAAAGCGGGCCACGCCTCCACCCCAAGCCAACCGCTAAGGGGGTGCATCTTACAGATACATGAATGAGAGGTGGAGAAGGAGGGTATGGGACGGGGGGAGGGGTGGCATGGAAAATGTCAGCCACTACTCACGTAACTTATTTTAATTCAAATCAAATGGGGCAACTTGATTGAAATGGAGGCGGTTGCAGCTATTGAAAGTGCCTCTTAGGGCCGACATAGGGAGAATGGGAGAGCGAACACACGTAGCATTTCAAAAAGATACTTATATATAGTATGTATAACAATAGTGCAGCAGAGATGTCGGACTAGCCTCCCCATCCCCTAAAGTAAAGATTGGCCATGCCAAACACGCGCCATCAACATGTGCATTTTATGCGTCCCGCTGTCGAAAGAGACGCATTGACTAACACAAGGCTATGCCCAGGGAATACCTCTCCCCCACCCCCTCCCTCTATTCCACTCTCTCTCCATCCATGGATCCCCAATCATGGCATAGTATTCAACTAATTTAACGTTTTATGACACAGGGCCTACGTGATGCGACGGAGCATGGGAACAAATGCTTGAATCATAGACACCCAAGCAGCCGAACAGATAGAGAGAGAGAGAGAGAGAGAGAGAGAGAGAGACAGAGTGAGAGAGAGGGATGGAGTGGTATGGGAATGCGCGTCTGTTCGACTGTCACGTGTGGTCTATAAAAAATAGAATTCTCATTCTGTTTAATTCGAAGATTTTCACGCAGCATATTGGAAAAACATGCATTGCGAGTGACTCGACGCGGTTGCATTTAACAGCTATGAGCTACAGATATCAAGAACTGAATAAGGACAGATATATATGATAATGAGTTATAATAATATGTATGGATATATTGAATGGGATTATAGCTGAAAGCCATCAAGCTGCTTCACTGACAATTACGCCTTTGCCTTGGGGACAACAGAACAACTATAATATTACCCTAAGACTCGATCCGGAGTCCTCGTTCAGCTGTTTATCTGAATATTCATAATTATTTGGAGAACTGCTCTACTGAGGACATTTTGCAGATCCCAAAAAGCAAAACAACTTTTAAACAAATGATAATTCCAATGTTAACCACAACTATAACTAGTTACCTCTTAAACTCCACTAGAGAACAACTCCTAGTCAGACACGCCCCACACCAACTCTCGTTCTCAAAGCCTTTTAATGTATTTTTGCTGTTAGCCGGAAAGGGTTAACGGGACCCTGCAGCGCACTTATCCATTTACGATAACAGCCGCAAAACTCGAGCGCAAAAGTTGGAGTTGAAGTTGCGAGCATAATCGAAATTCTGAGTTGTTGTCCAGCCCCCGAGCTTAACACGCCCAGCCACGCCCACAATTACAAAACAAGGCGCAACTGTCCCGAAACTTTGGGCATACACAAAAAGAATTCAAGTGCATTCACAGTTATTCCCCGAAATGTCTTCGTTGTTGGATTAAGTCTCATTTAGCCGCATATTTACTTGAGAAGTTGAGCAGGTGCTCAAGGCTAGGTTTTACAGTTATTTTGGGGCCAGTTAATTGCTTTTTAATTGCCTGTGCACGTGGAATCGATTTTTAAATGCAGTACCACTAATAACAGAGGTGGATACACGAGTATACTTACAATAAGTGCAGGTTTATGCACTTGCAGTTCTTCATAAAGGGGACGACTGCTCCTTTTCTCCTTTTCTCATTTTCTCCTTTTCCTTTCACCCACTCACTAATTATGCAGCAAGGACCTTGCCAAGGTGCGACCCATCAGACACGCCCTTAGAGATGGCCGCTAACTGGGTTAGCGATAAATAGCAAAACGATTCCGAGTCCCAGTTTCCAATGTCCATGTGGCATCCACATCCACAGGGCCACGGCTCGGTGCAAGCGACCCCAGTTGCCCCAGTTTCTGGCTACAACGGACAGCACAGGCCATGATCTACTACCACAGTTGCAATGTCTCTCTCTCTCTCTCTCTCTTTATATATATCGATGCGTCTCACTCTCTCTCTCACTCTCTGTGTTGCATTCGTCGTTTACTACGTGCCTTGTTGTCGTTGTCTCAATTGCAGTGCAAAAACAAGCGAAAATATTTGGCGCATTCAATGCCGACTAGCTGATACTCTTGCAGATATATATAGCTTATTAAACTCTACCATACATATAAGTATATTAATTATATAGAAAATTTTCTGCAGTGTTGCCGTTGATTAAGATGAAATATTCCATTGTTATCTATTAATTGTATATTATATAGCGTATAATAGGAATACTCAAAATATCCCAAAAAGAACAACATACATGTGGAACAACATACTTCATGAAAAAATTATCACATCAAATAATCATCATATATAGAAACCAGTATATGTACAGTATATTACTGATCAGATATTAGAGGTGACTTACTTATTCATCTTTATAGAGACTTCATGGAATTGTAAGAAATGAACTGTTATTCTAAGCCAAATGTAGCACATACATACATACATATATGTACAGCTAACTTATGTAATCATAGACACCCTGTTTAATCGAATCAATTTGCCCACCGCAAGGGTATTAGAAATATAAACATACTCCTTAATGCAACAAACAAGTTGAAGAGCTTAAGCATACATCTAAAGTACCTGCTGGCTTTTAAAGCACCTGCGATAAGTCAAGTATTTCATAAAGCTCTAAGCCTATAGATAAGTATGTTCCTAACCGTTAAGTTTATCAATCAAAAAGTTGTTGCAAAGGTCTTCACAAAGTGTTGAGACTTTGACTGTGTTCGATGCCTGGCGCCACGTTTACGTTACGTTTTGCGAGTACAACTCGACGTAGCTGCAACAGCAACAACAACTAGCATAAACAACAACAACAACAACAACAGCAACAACATAGAAGCCGAGGCGACGACCCATCGAGCTGGGCAACCTGTAACCAGTTGAACGCCTCGTCGCTCGCTCGGCTCCCGCTTTGGCGTTCGTTGGAGCCGACGCGAATTAAGTTTTGGATTTGGGGTTTTCGGATTGGGGTTTGGGGTTTGGGGTTGTGGGGTCTGGGGTCTGCGCCGAGCGCCGCCTACCTCGGGGCCAAGCAGCCGCCCTGACGCCCTACTTTTTGACTGACTGACTGGCTCGCTGGCAAGGTTCGGCCTTGGCGCTCAACACTGACCCGCTTTTTGCCTCAGTGTATGTGTGTATGTATGTGTGTGTCTGTGTATGCGAGTGCAGCTTACGAAGGCATATTTCGCCTGCTCTCTGATGATTGTTGTTGTTGTTTTTTTGTCGGCTGTTGCATTTGCAATGCGTGCGCGCTGTGAGCTGCATTTCACATTTGACAAATTGAATTCAAATGATTCGCTCAATTTGCTTTGCAAGCGCACGAGGCGTATGCGCAATATTTAGTAGGTAAATGATTATGAGCTGTTGTTAGGCGTTTACGTTTAAGAAAAAGCTAATCATAATGACAGTTAGTACCCAAATGTATATGATATATCTGTATATTTATATGATGCATGCATATAAGTTAATATTATTTTACATGCATATATGTATGTATGCATGTATCTATTCATATAAAAGAGTTGCATTTCACATTCGACAAATTGAATAACAATTATTCGAATGTTTCAATTATTATAAAGTTTATTTTAGACTTCAATTATTATTAAGTTTATTTTTACCTTCTTCAATGATATCGTTATCTTTTATGTATAAAGGTTAACCTTTTATGGAATGATTTGATATTTGTATATAAATAAGTTTCAAATATTTGCATATAAAATAGATTAGTATTTTTATTTTTTTTTTAATTATTAAATTACAAAATATATTATCATGCTTAAAGATATTTTAGCATAGCTTCAAAAAGGAGACCAATTGTTCAGTGATATATAGTGGCTATATTTGATATTTATTTTGTATATATGAACCTTACGATTCATCCCAATCAATAGTTTTTTTTAGGAATTCGAACAAATCTTCTTCGAAGCGTCACGCATTCGCTTCTTAATCGAGCATAATGATATGATACCCTGTACTGTTTTATACAGATACATTAAAATTTGGGTCAACTCTTCAGTCGGCTGCAAATAATGAATGAGAAACTAGCTTCACGACCTCTCGAATGGAATAATTATTGGGTAGAAATTGAAAGACAAAACGCATTTGGATTGCGGCTGTTCGCGAATTTTGGTTGTGATTTGTGGTCGGTTTGCATAGAGCGAAAGCCGCCAAAGAGCGCCCACACAAAGCAGCCGCCAACTGTGGCACCCCTGCCGCAAGCTGCCCCACCGCACCACCTCAACCACTGGTCTGTGATTCATCACGCATCAAAAGAGAAACTCCAGCCAACGAGAATAATGAAATTAATTTGAGCTCTGGCCACGGCAGAGACAGCAGAAAGCTGGCCGGCTGGCTGACTGGCTGGCTGGCTGGCTGGAGGGTCCGGCCGATGTGGTTGCCACTTGCGGGGGCATGCCACAGATTGCCATGCTCTGTTGCACGATGTTGTTGTTGTTGTCGTTGTTGTTGTAGCAGGTCGCAAATTTGCAGACAAGGCGCATTGCCAGACAGTGACTCGAACTCCAACTTGATCCGTGACTCTTCCCCGCCTTGGGGGCCACGACGTGGCAGGTGCCACAGCCCTGGCTGACTCAAAAAGTCTGCCCCAACTTCTGGGCAGGCGTCGCTGCCGGCTGCAAACGCATCGTTGCACAAGCCATACAAAACAGAGGAAGAAGACGAAGCAGAAGCAGCAATTTCTCGCAGTCGCACTTAATGCGCCGTTACTTTTGTGTGGATCGGACTACAAACCACTTGAACAATACTTCTTAGACTCGTATTCCCAATCAGCAGAGAAAAAAGTATTACCCATTACCGGACAACTTCAACAGCACTCGAACATACGAATCGATACTTACAAAATAGAAGAAAATTAAAGCGAAAATATTGCAGATAGGCTGAAATACAATAAAGGTTTTCGTTTGCCTCAATTAAGGTTTTTGTTCTCATTCAAAGCTTGCATTTAATGAAAAGCCTTTTAAATAAATTCATTTTGCTTTTAATTAACTAAATTTCATGTAAAATGAGAACATTATATCAATACCTAGAGAAGAACAATAACTAACTTGAATTAATGAGAATCGCAAAGTAAGGCGATAATTTAAAAATGCCTTCTCAATAATCTTATTTTATGACTGAAAATCGATTTTCAAAATATATATCAGAAATCAACCGAAATTGCGGGTTATCAATCATTCCTCCATACTATATTATATATTATAATAATATTGTAGATCAGAACTACTCTACTACCTTTTTTTTACATAAATAAACTTCAATTTGAGGGAATATCTCCAATCTCATCAGCCACACGCAGCTATCAACCGAGATTCTATCTCTGGTATTGGGAAATGGGTTTTTTAGTCTGGCCCAAACTCGAATTGCAGTTCTGCAATCCTTACTCTTGGCCAATTGTCAGAGGTCGTCGGGAACTCGAGCACTTTTGCCAGCTTTGCCAGCTGGAGCATCATTATTTATTTACACTAGAAATGTATTTCCTTTGCTCTTAAATTGGGCAATTTATAACGAGGCACTTGACGCCCAACAAGCGGCCAATTGCAGCGTCACGTGACAGCTTCAACTTTCCTCAGATTTATATATATACCCATGTATATATATACCCATATATATATTTATACATATATATATATATATCTATGACTATATGTCCGTTTGGCTGGACCCCAGCAACAGCTCCACAATTTCAATATTTCATCAAAGACATTCAAAGTCTGTGCTCCCCTTTTCCCTCTGGCTGGGGCTAAGTGCAACAGCGCCACATTGGCGCTGCAATTATTCTCCTTATATGAAAAGGGGGCTTGTTACTTGGAGGCTGTGGAGAGCAAAGATGAATGCCAAGTAATGCACATGTTACTATTTACTTTGCGTGTTCTCCAAAAGAAACAAACGACGAGTGGCCCCCACCTCCAGCCCCTTTCGTCTGCTTTCAATCCGTTAGACATTGAACGTTGGCGTTGGCGACGTCGCATACTCTAGATGACAGCCCCAACCCCTAAACCAATTCCTTGCTGGGGCTGTCTTTGGTTATTACTCATACGCACTGTGGGACGGAGTCAATGCCTCGACTGCACATTCCGGGATTGAGTTTTGCAGTCGCAGTAATTTTACTGCCGAGCGAGGATGGAGCTTAACTTGGCCCAGAAATGAGGTAATCAAACATGGCTAAGAGGGCAGCACAGCGCAGTCAATTGTGCTCCACAAATAAGATATCGAAATGCTAAGAAAATATTTGATAGGTGAGCGCTGTAAATGTCAACAAGAGGCAATTAGATGGGTTGGATTTATGAAAGGATTTAGCTTGGGGTGGATGGGATTAAAAAGAACTGTTATTCAACAGACTTAAGTGGCATTGATAAATACTTTAAGTTGATATTGTTAGTAAAACAAATTGAAGACAAACTTTAGTTCTGCTAAAGGAAATTATGAAGGAATAATTATATAATATCCATTTAAATTAACACTTTACTAAATAAACAATCGTGGTAAAGATTGGATAGGATTGTGAAAAGGAGAAGGAAATAGTAATTAGATAGAAGCAAGTAAAAGAATATGTGAACGAGAGAAGGAATAAATGAGTAATAAATATTTCTCGCTATTAATTTCTTACATATTCCTCTCTTTCCTATTCCATCTACTTGCTGTCTCTATCCCTCTTCCTTCTATTTCTGACTTCTTTTCTACAAAGCCTTTAAAAAAAACTAAGCCTTTAAATCAGCTTATTTTAACTTATGAGAATCGGATAGAAGAGCACACGTAGTTTTAACCAGTTTGAAGCATTAAAGCATTGGAATAAGTCAAAATCTAGATTTTATTTAATTTAAGCAAAAACATACTCCTCCCAAAATAATATTTCCAAATTTTTAGTTATATCTCAATAGTATATAATTAGATGTACTAATGAGATCAAACAGTTATATATATAATAAATATATATACAGTTATATACGATATATATACTTGTTACACAACATTTCTGTCTCATTAAGTTTTATTTGCATATTCAACTTTATCAACATGTTTCTTCTTCTTCTGCTTCTGGTTAGTGCTAAAACTCAGTCGAGGTTTCTTTTTGAAAATACAAAATAACCGTTATCTTTAAATTTAATCGCTTTGAGGTTATTTTTGCGGTTGCTTTTGTTGCTTTGCTCTATCTGCAACTCCGAACACAGCTTAAGTCTGTTTTGTTGTTGTTGTTATTGTTTTTGTTTCTCAAACTCTTTCTCACTCACTCTTTCTGACTTGTTTGCATTTTTATTTTTCAGCTTTACGGAACTGTTTCTGTATCCACGTTGCATGCGAATGCTTCTCCTTGTTGTTGTTGTTTTTGTTGTTGTTGTTGTTGGTGGTGTTTCTTGTTGCCATTTTTCATGCAGCTCCAGCGTCGTTAAATTTTTGCCTTTTTGGGGGCTTGGAAAAAAGCGAGTCCAAAGTCCATAAAACATCACGACGCTGTCAGTTGTTGTTGTTGCTGGTGCTGCTGCTGTTGTTATTGTTTTGGTTGGATTTTTGCTAAAAAGTGGCAGACCCGCCACTACAACATCAAGAAGAAGAAGAAGAAGAAGCGCAACCGCCAAGGTGAAGCAGCAGTTGCTGCTGTTGAGGGAGCTAGCAAAGCGGCAAAGAACGTGCAAGAATCACGACAACAACAACAACGAAAACAACAACTAAAACAGCATTAACAACATTAACAATAACAATAACAACGAAATGCCAAAATAAAATAAAAATGAGTTAAAAGAAACGGACGTTCATATTGCCAACAACGTAAGTTGTTGCTGCTGTAGAAATTGTTGTTGCTCCTGTTACTGTTGCTGTTGCTGTTACTGTTGCTGTTCATACTGCTGCTGTTGGTGCTGTTATTATTGCCTCTATTGCTGTTGTTCTTATTGCTTGTGCTGGCGATAATGTTAGTTGCTCTTCTGTTACTGTTGCTGCTGTTTAAAAAGACTGTTGTTATTGTTGTTGCTGCTGTTATTATGACCACTGTTGTTGCTGTTGCTGCTTATTCTGTAATGTTACTGCTGCTGTGTCTATTCTTATGATTTTTGTTGTTGCTGTTGCTGTTGCTGTTAACGATGCATCCATTTCTTCTCCTATCTGTTATTGTTTCTTCTCTAACTGTTATTGTTGCTGTTACTACTGCTGATGTTGTTACTACATCAACTGCTGCCTCTCTTAAGATTTATTTAGCTTCGTTTAACGCATTCGTAAATTTAAAGTCCCACTTGCTCCTCCTCCTAACACTGACTCGCTTCTTCGCTTCATCTGCAACTTCTTTCACACACGAATCTCATTGAGGGACAAGTGCAATTGTTGAACTGAATGCCTGAAGCTATCTCGACTTCAATGAACAGGCGCTGTCCCTGTCCCAGGTCCCCATCCAGATCCATATTCGCAGCTTCGCAGCTTGTCTTCTTCTCAGCTTTCAGCTACAGATTGGAGCCCCATTGAAGCTGACCCGCGGCATTGCCGTGGCCCCCAATTGTGTTGTCGTTGTTGTTGTTGTTGTTGTTGTCGTTAAGTCTCGTGAAACTGCGCAAAAATTTAAAAAGGCCGCCGCCAATTTGGTGGAATGTGAATGCGAATGAATTTGACCGTCTTTTCGGAGAGAACCACTCGCATTCGCATTCGCATTCGCATTCACATTTGTATACCCTGTAGCTGCATATATATGCCAGCAATGAGGTATACATGACTTACGACTCCAAGATTTTGAACGTTCATTCAACAACGCATCAGGTATTAAAATGTTATTTACCTAACAATTTTAATTAGTTCATATACAGGATGTCTGTGCGTCCAAAATTTCTGTTTGCGTTTCTATACATTAAGAGCATCTATAAAGCTTCCAGCGCTAAGTCATAGAGACTAAGTCTCCAGCGATTGCATCTTCAAAAGCGTCGTAAAATACTCTGAATAAAAACATCAACAGCTCAACTGGATTATAATTTTGAAACTAAAAACATTTACAGAGAATTCATTTGAGGTACTCATATATCATCTGTTAAACTTAAATATGATTCAATCATATGTTATAGATGATCTATACTAGATCGTTCGGATGAAGGAGTTATAGACTAATATAGGTGGTCTACATTTCTACATTTATAATTATATATGTTAATAAATGTTATAATTTATAAATATTACCTCGATATCTCATCTGAATCAATGGCAGCTTTTGGCGATTATTATGTAATGATGAGATAGTTTTATTGCCTCAATATCTCATCTAAATGAATGATCTTTTTTATATATAACATTATTTCCACTGTAGCTTATACCTTTTCTGTTTGCGTTTCTCTGTGATTCATGCACTGTAGCTGGACAAAAACTACTTTGATTGCGATTTGCCAATAGAAATGGAACTGTTGTAGGAAGCTGACTAATTAGAATGAGCTAATGGCATTCGATCTACATGGCGTTCCATCTGAATATATTGAAAATGACCCACTCGACACTTTTTTATGCCATTTGCCATTCGATCAGGCGTTGGCGTTCGAGTTGCTGTTGCGCATGCGTCACTCGCCTACTTTCCAACACAGCAGCTATTCACAACAGCAACAGCAACAGCAATAACAGCAGCAACGACAGCAACAACAACAACAGCAACAACAACAGCAACAACAACAGCAACAACAACAGCAACAATTGGCAAGTCGAAAGCCGGCTTCAACGTTGTCATCCCAAAGAAACGGAAATTCAATTTCCGTCACGTTCAAAAGCAACAAAATTCACTTCCTCGCCCATGCAGACGCATTCGTAGGCCCCGCTCCCCCTTTCCCCACTTTAAGCTACCATCGACACCCCCCTCTACCATCACCTCCTCTTGGCTGCCGCTTAAGTATAGAGGCGAAGGCAGGCAACATTTCGTTTGCGATGCCATTAAAAGCCAAGCAGCAAACTTCATTATGAGCTTTGCCATTATCGTCATTATTAACGCCATCAGCGCTGTTATTGTTGTTGTTGCTGTTGTTGCTGTTGCTGCTGCTGTTATTGTTGTTGTTGTTGTTGTTGTCGTCTTTGTTATCGTCACCCACTCAACGTCAGCGCCTGAGCCAAGTGACCAACTTAATTAAGCTTGAAAGGGAAATGTTTCCTCCTACACGATTGCGCTCTACAACAAAGGAAAGCAACAACAACAACAACAGCAACGACAACAACAGCAAAGCCTAAGAATTCTTGCTCTTCCTCTCGTTCAGTTGCTGGGATGAAAAACTGTGCAAAGCCGCTTAATGAATGAGCAAATGTTTGGCCAAATGAATGAGCCAACAAATTAATTAATGCAAATTATGTTGCCACAAAAGGAATGAAAGGGACTCTACCTGAGGTCTAAACAGAAGTCCCAACTTTGTGGCAACACACTGTGGCAAACACAATCCCTTACGAATATGCTGCACCTAATGAATTAAAGAACAAGGTGCCGAATCAGTGTTTGCTCTTAACGTTTCTAAACTCCCGTAGAAATTAAAATTTGGAGTATTATTGAAGTAAAGTTGCAGATGGAAAAACACTTTTATAGTGTAAAACTTTTATTTTAAATGGCTTATTGGTTAGTTGCTACTTAAATAGGGTTAGTTAACCCCTTTGAAGAAAATTAATTTTGTTTGAAAGTTTATTTGGGATGAGTTGAAGATTGTTTACGTTTGGAATGAAAAGTGTAGATTTTGCGTATAAACTATTATTGAAGTAAAGTAAGAAATGGTACAACATTTTATAGATGACTAAAAACTGTTACTTAAATTAAGTTATTGGTGTGTTTCCACTTAAGGTAAATTAAATAACCCTTTAAAGAAAATATTTCAGAGCTATTTTAATGATTGTTTGTTAAGATTGTCTAGAATAAATACAAAATGAAGGTGTTGAAGTTATTATTTCGGATGTAAGCTTTTACTTCCTTCTTTAAAATAAAATATTAAGATCTACAGCTACAAAATTTGACTAAAGTTCGAACGCTGAGCCGCAAATGCACATTTTTTTTGCCACTAAGTTACGCTGATTTGTAAATTATTTTAATTAGTAGCTGGAAAAAATGTGGCTTGAACACATATTGCAATTACCGTTAATTTCAGCATAGTTTTCCCAACAGTTTTCAGGCTGGATGAAAACCTTCTGGATGGATGAGTGTCTAATTGCCATTGGCTTTGCCTCCTTCCGCGTTTCTGGCTTAAATATCTATTCGAAAACGTTTGCACTTCATTATGGCCTAACACACACACACACACACACACACACACACACAAACACACACTTGCATACATGTGTGTGTGTATGGTAATGAGAATTGTGTGGAAAATGGGTTGTTTGTCGATTGGTTCGGTCGTCGGTTTGGCGTCTGGTCTGCAATTTACGTTGCCCGCAAATGTTATAAACATTGCAATTATTGCATTTACTCTCATTTACCAACAAGTCGACGAGTCGACTAACGTGGCCTTCTCCACTGCCAGTTGCCAGTTGCCAGTTGCCGGACTCTTTATTGCCGTCGCGCACGGGCCACTTAAAAAGGCGATCAAAGAGAAAAATTGGCGCCAGGCAGTCAGGCAGCCAAGTTGGCCAAGTTGGCCACGTCCCTGGCTCAAACTGCGCCACTCTGTTGGCCATTAGAATCGAGCTTTTGGCGGTTCCTGGCGCGGTTTCTCACATGTTTTCCATAACAAACGAGCGAAAGCAGGAAGCGAATCCTCCAGGCGGGGGCAGGTGAGAAAACCTGAAAATGAAAATGAAAAGAATTAAGGACTCGTGCATCGACAAGGATTGGCATTTGGTCGTCTGTTGCTGCTGTTGTTGTTGATGTTGTTATTGTTGCTGCTGTTGCAGCGGAAGTTCCTTTAATTGGGTCATAAAAAACGTATTTGTGTAAAATTATGAAAATGAAGTCAATTGCAATAATTTGCAGGAAAAATTCCAACATCGAGTCGATTACCAGGAAATGGCCAACAGCCCAAAACAAATTAGTGGCAAACGACCGGCGCGTGCATAGCGGGTGGAAAATGCAGGAAAATACCATACAGAATTTTCCATGAAATATTCAAAAAGGTACAGTTGAGCGGAAGAACATAAGCCAAAGAAATTTGACTTTACGTGGAAAAGTTGAGAAAGTTATGGAAAGTTTTAATGTAATGTATGGATGTAAATAGGTTTTCCAGGAATTATTTAAGGTACAAATCATGCAAGCGAAAGAGAAATTAGCAATTATATGTGAAATGTTGAATTGAAACGTAAGAGAAGAACGTGAGTAAAGATATATATAGACTGTGAAGGTGAGTACAGCTATATGTAGACATATAAATCTGTGCAGATCCCAACTTTAACAGCCCCAATAGCAACAAAGACAATTTGAAGAGTATAGAATACAAGGCCCACATCAATGCAAAGAAATATAAAGATGTAATATATATCCTTACTTTACATTCTTTAAAAACTAATTATGGAAAGTTTACAAAAAAAATACTTTTAAAAGAAATTTGTAGTTCTCCGAAAAGTAATTCACTAAAAAAAGAGGGTTACATATGCGATTTATAAAAACTTAATCAAATCCAAATCGCCGTAAATAGAATTTTAAAAGTATAAAAAGTATTTTACTATATTATAGATAAATTAAACCAGATTTATGAGTTAAGTATCTACATATACTACTGCCTTAGCCAATTGTAAATTATTTACTATATAAAAAAGCAATTACTTTAAAGCAATCACACTCAAGATCATATTTTAAGAGATATTAATAGGTATTTTTACACCACAATTGGACCTTAAAAAGCAATAAAAACAGCTAAGAGCTGCGCCTAACAATAGCTTGGCATGCTATATGTGTAAACTATATATACTATATGCATTGGTATCTGTCGAGTAGAACGGTAAATTGGCATTCGATATGAAAATGTCAGAAGCAGTCGCCGAATGCTGCGCTTTTCAATTGCGCTGCATTGAAATCAATTTAACTTTCTGCTCAATGCCAATCATTGACACCGACTGCCGACCCACACACTGAGAGAAAAACCACAGCAGCAGTTCCGTCTGTATGTAAATTATATGCATATATATGTATATATATGTCTGCTACTCAGGGTATTAGCGAGAGAGTGAGAGAGAGAGAGGAGAGGAGGGGGGAGAAGAGAAGAACAAACAATCAGACGGATTCCAGCGCTTATTTCAAAATTCATTTGTCATTTTCTGACAGCCAAATGAAAATTTGCAAGCTACGCTTTTTGGGGGCGTGGCAGCCAGCTGTCTGAAGTGCCCCAAGCAACCACTCCCCACCCCGCCCCCCTCTCGCTCTCTAATGCTCCAGTGTTGTTTTTTTGTTTTACTTCCGCATCATTTATGAAGTTCTGCATTTGAGCCAAATCGCAGATGAGTTTCGGCTTGGCTGACATCCAATAAGAAGTTCGAACCAAATTACAATTGGAGTTGAGCTCCAATAGGTAACCCTTGTTACCGGAACAACATGACATAATCTAACGGTAAAAGGAAAATCATCGATTTCATTTGATTTATTTTGCTTCTATTTTGTGTTTGCAGGCATTTGCTTTCCCAACCGCCACACACGTGTGTTTGTGTGTGTAGGGATGTGCGTGTGTGTATGTTGGCAATAAATCTCGGAAATTGTGTCAGCAATTGTGTTAAACGTCACGGGGTGGCGGCCATATTGAAATTAGAGGCACTTCCGCTTAGGGGCTCCATTTTAATACCCTGCAACCCCGATTCAAAATGGATAAATTGGTTATATTGGTTTTGTGAAAATTTGCGTAACTGGTAAAAAATTTGGGAAAATAATAGTAATAGACTGTTTCAACTCTTTTTTTTTATATATAATAAAAGGAAAGAAGCTTAGCAAATGCATTAAGTGTTACCTTGTTCACTGATCAAGGGTATCTTCCAGTCAGACACAAGTCCTTAGAGCACACTTATTTGATTTTTTGCGGCTTTTGGTCAATTCGGTAAGCGAAACTAAGTGCCGGAAGATATGCGTAACAAACACACACAAATGCCACAAGGTGTGCGTCTGTGTATATGTGTGTGTGATGGCGCGGGGGATTCTGTCCCGGATTTGCCTTTAGTACCGTTCAATGTTTGGTTTGTCAACATTTGTTTACATTTTCGCTTTTCGTTTTTTGGGTTTATGTTGGTTTTTTATGTTTGGGGTTCTCTCTGTATCTCTTTCCCTCTTCATTTCTGTCCCACTTCTCAAGGTGAAACCGCGACGAGTCGCGAAGCCAAAAAGTTGATTGTGCAACATTTGCCATAGGCAAATGTATCTGTGTATCTTCTAAATGTATCTCGCCTGCTTATTTCTTTTTCTTCTTTGTTTTCGCTTTTTTATGAATGTATTTTTAGTTTTTAGCAAATTTGTTTTGTTATTTTCGCATCATCAACAAAAATTGGATAAGACAATGTATCTTTATATATGTACGAGTATACATATACATATATGTATATATATGTATATATGTAATTATATATATATATATATTTCTGTTTGCCTATAACAAATTGTACAAATACGCAATAAACAAACTAGCGGCGCGTTGATAAATCTTCTCAATCTATTCTCTCATTCATTCGGAAAATGCAAATCATCCAAATGATCAAAGACGATTGTGAATTAACAACAAATAAATATCAAATAAATTTCTTTCGATTGTGAACTAAAAATAAATGAATTTCAAAATAGTTTCTAAGCGGGTACGTAATGTCTTAAAATTGATTTGTGCTCTTCTAAGGTAGGAAAATATTTAAGACCGATTATTGAAACTCAACTGTAATGAGAAAAGCTTCTGAAATCGTAGGATTTCCACGGTCAACTTTCATAATTTTTGATTTAAGGAAACATTTTCTTTGAAATACTGTTAAAAAAATTGAGTGTATGTTTGATAAAAATTAGATGACAATTAGTATAATAATATATGAATAAAATTATTTAATCACTATTAATGCGAATTTTTGAATAATATTTAAGAGCTCTTAAGAGTTTCGCCATATAAAAGGCCAGTGTATAAAAAACTAAAAAAAAAAAACTGCATGTTTGGCCAATTAGAAATTTAAATTTGTAGATTAAACTTAAAGTTTAAATTTAGTTATTTATTAATAGAATTACTTTTATTATTGGTTTATGTGAAGCTCGTGTTATATCAGGTTATTGTTTCAAAGATCTGAAACTCAAAGCAAAGTTGTTGTTGTTGCACTTATGTATAAACAGTTGGGCTCGCGTATTGTCTCAACTATTTTTAGCCAAGTTAGCGAACTTGAAGCTATTTTCGAATGCAGCGCACAAAGCCCAACAACAAAAGCCGAAAACAAAACCAACAAGAACAACAACAATTGGCAATTCCAATTGGCCGGTTATAAAAATAGTTAAGAGTATCTCAAGCGTGTGCAGGTTCAAAACAACCTTTCATCATAATGACAATTGCATTGAAGATGATGATGATAATGATGGTGATAATGTTGTTGTTGTTGTCGTTGTTGGCTGCTGATGATTTTTCGTTGACGTCGTTGACTCTTGTGAGTGAGTCGCGTGTGGGTTGAAAATTTGCACAAATACTCATTAAGCGAAAAGGCAAAAGCAACAACAACAAATAGCATAGTTTAGTTGCTGCTGTTGTTATTGTTGTTGCTGTTGGCAATTCTATTTTTAACATGGCATGCAGTTTATTTATAAAAATGGTTCGCGGCTCGTTTCCATTTTTCATTATATCAAAAAGCTAAAATCAGCAACTACAACCAACAACAACAGCAATAATCACTGACTGACAAATTACCGCAGGCAAACAACAGTAATAATAGCAGCAACAACACAAACAAAACAATCAACGCAAACACCTTGAAAATTCGCAGAATTTCGAATGAATCAGACGCCAACTTTAGTAAATATTTGAGAAATCGGTTTTTTTTTTTAATTTATAATGAATTGTTTACTTCAGTTTTTGTTGTTATTGTGTTATTGTTGTTACCTGCTGCTGCAGCTCAAGCAGTTACAAATCTATGCATAGTTGCACATTAAATGTATCTCGCAGATACTTTTGACATACTGACGGTTAAAAGTCTAATCCTTATCCGTATCCGTATCTTTATCTCTGGCTTTATCTGCATTTTCTACGGACGTTTCGACTGCCGTATGTCGGGTATCTGGCTATGATTTACAACTGGTGCATATATATACAAACATATATTAATATAGAAATACGATCGTATCTCAACATAAATCAAACGCATTTCGAGCGAAAAGATTACGGAAACTCAGGCACGTGCCATGGGAATTAACCGCAAAAATAAAGTGCTATAAATAATAGATATGATATGGGTATTTCAAACTATTTGTGATCTTTTAGGTACCAATTCTAATTCTGAACCAGTTCATTTGTTAAGTAGTATGAAATGTCGGTAAAGAGATATAAATAATAGATATGAGATATAGATAGATATATATGATAGATTATTTCAACATAATTGTGATCTATCAGGTACCAATTGTTTACAATAATGAACTCCAGTTCCGAATTGGTTCATTTATAAATCAGGGAATAAGTTCGGTTTAAAGAAACGCTCATCCATCTTTATGTTATTTATCTGCTTACAGATTCGGTTCATAAGAGATCAAAATATGATTTTATACTTCCGAACCAGTTCACTTTTCAAGCCTAAAAGAGAACAATGTGTGCAATTCTTTCTCCATTCATATCTTCAGCAAAGCAAACCCCGATTCGAGCACTCACTCGAAGATTGACTTTGTAAACACGTTTGGGACTCCCAGTAAAGTGGACAAATGTGATAATCTTGCAGGGTTTTATCTTATCTGGTACCGCGACACAGTGTCAGATGGAAGAAAATAAAAAAAAAAAAAAAATAAGCAGGAAAATCGAGATGTCTACAGTCAAGCCTTTGACCCCTTTGGCTTTCAATTGATTTCGATGGCTTCTATTTCAAATATTAGCACAGCTCAACGCTGACCTCTGACCGCCCACCCACCGTAGTAAACGAATTGCCGCACTTTTCTGCCACACCCTCTGGCCCTCCCCCTGACTAGACCCCACCCCCTCGCTAGGTGTCGCTTTTGGGTGCGTGAGAAATGTGACGACATTAATTTTCACACTCATTACAACTCCATTAAGCTCGAGCAGTTTGTTTAGCTGTCCGGTGCTTCGACACCCAAGCGACTAAATGCAAATGGAAAATGGAAAACGGGTATAGAACTGGAAATGGAAATCACATGGCCAACTGTGAGGGCCACGCACGAGAACGTTTTTGATACCCGACTTGTCCACGAAAAAGTGTCAACAATTTGTACGCAAATGACGAGCATTACGAAGCGCTTCAAATGAAAATAGAAAATACGGAAAGGAAAAGGGGGCAGAACGTGAAAAGTCGTCGAAATACAAGAAAGACTGTCGCAGTGTATCAAAAAGTAAAGAGTTATAGGCTGGTTTACACTGCAAAAAAAAAAAAAACAGGTTAGAAAAGGCTGCCAAATATATTTTAACGGATTCACAGAAAAAGGAACAAATAAGTTGAACTATGAGACATTATATTATAAACTATATATTAGAGTAATTAATATGATTTATAACAAAAGAATGTGCCGTATAAAAACCTATTTCGATTAATAGAGGTTTATGATATAATAATATGATATTTATTTATTAAGAGTACGTACATCAAGTTTCAATCGAATTGTGGCTGTAGTATTCTTCCTTATGCCTGCCGACTTTTTGCAATTCATTGTCTGCCTATTTTCGCTCAGTGTATTGGCACCCTTTGACCTTATCAACTTAAAAAATGAACAACATTATTACCCAAATGTTTGCTGTTGATATATTGTCGTGTGTTTGCCGGACAGCTTGGCCTGCTGCCTGCTGGCACCGAAACACACACACACATACACATATATACATATATAGTTAGACTGCTTGTGGACCCGTAACAGAGCTCGACCCCGACCCTGACATTTGGCCAAGTCGAGTTGGTCAAGGGCCTGCGTGCGAGCACCCTTTTTGGCCACACGCTCTGCATTAAAGCGGCTCGTCAGCTCTAAACACCCCCTACCGCCCCTTCCACACTAACCACCAGCCCCTTGCAAACGACGCCTCTGCTTAGGCTGTCGCCCTTGTCCACAAGTCGACTCGTTCATCATTTAAAATTCAGCTCAGTCGCAGCCCAATTTCTACATTCCAACAAATTCTTTGCGCCTTTCTTTCCGAATGCAGTCACGTAATTTTCGAATTTTCACTACAGGCCTCCCCTGGTTCCCCTTCTTCCACTACCATGACAGACTGCCCGCTGCGTTAACCAACACTCGAAACAGGCGACAGCTTCGTCAATTTGTATCTGCGTAAATTTGTATTCAACTGCAATTTGGTCACGGAAACAGACAAATACTTAAATACATCGATTCTAAATGATCTTCATAATGATGATAATAATGATTATGTTGTTCTTAATGGTGTTGGCCACGCCCAATGTTAACAAAGCCGCCGCAATCGTCACTTTATGCGGGATATGAATTTGAGCAGCATTTTTATTCAAGTGTTATACCCTGAACCCCTTTAAAATGGGTAAACCGGGTATGATGTTCTTGAAGATCGCGTATAGCATATGGTATGGATCAAGAATACGGAACAGACAAACCAATTTAGCATATCTCATAGTCTAGCAAACCCAACTAAAGTTTTCTTCCTTGTATTTTTCGTACTTTGTTGAATAGATTTTTACACATTTGTACATTTTGGTATTTTGTACAATGAACACGCATTATTAATGCCACTTTGGCCACGCCCCCTTTGACAAACAACAGCGTCGCCCATGAAATTTGCATTTGCGGCTGTTGAAATTAACAGTTAATTTAACTAATAATTGCTTATATGCACTTTATCATATGATGGAATTATTATTATTGTTGTTGTTGTTGCTGCATGTGGTTGTTCGCAGCTGTCGCCTGTCAACACTTTGGCTGGATGCACAATTCATGCAGGTCAAAGGACCTGGAGAGGTGGAAGGAGAGGGAGGTAGAGAGGTGGGAGAAGTAGAAGCTGGACTCGGAGTTAGCCAATTAAATTAGATAAAAAATTTTATTTTGAATTTTATCATGCCATATTTTAGTGTAGTAAAAGTTTTAATTGGTTTTAAATTTGGCATCAAAAGTGTTGCACAAATTTTGTTTATAGTTTTTGACAATAATTGTTGCATTAATAAAAGTTTATGTTGTAGCCAGCACTTATAATTGGAGCAATTTGTATACGAAACTGGGATTTGTAATTGAATCAGAAAAACAAATAAAATTGAATTCTGCTTTATTTTTAAATTTCAAAAAGTTAAAGCTTAAGAAAAAAGAAAGCTGAAACGTGTCCTTAGTAGATAAGATTTAACATCGTTCTTATAATTAATCTGTGCTATCTTTATCTATTTTGTCACATATATCTTCATTCATTTTTTTCTGTTTCTATTCATCTAATCAACCACAAATAGCGTTATGAATCTGCAGAGTCTTAAGCCCTGTCCTATAAATCTAATCTCATTTTTTTTCAGTTTTAAGCAAGAGTTAAGTTTCAATTCCCCATCTGCAAAAGTTTTCTTGATAATGTCATTGTCTAAATATAAACTTGCAATATGTTTTACTCAATTTGATGCCAAGTTCAAACAAGTTGCAGATGCTGACCCCCACACACATATCCACACCCACACCCACACACACAGATAAAGAGCTGAAAGCCATCCTCATAGATTCTCACTTAAGATTCAGTGCAAATCGAAGGCGCCCACGCAGCAGCAAACGATGATGAAGAGGATGATGCTAATGATAATGATTATGATAATGATGAGAATGATGGTGATGCCAGCGTGTCGCCTTTGCCTGCAACGCATTTTTATTGGAGTCAATAGCCATGCCCCGTCCCAATCCCAATTCCAATTCCAATTCCAACCCCAGCTCCAATTTCAATTCCAATTCCATTTTGATGCTTAGCTCTGACTAAATTATCAGCTGATTTGCTGACGGGTCAGTTGGCAAACAAATTCTACACTTTTCTTTACAATTTTACACACACACACATACACACACAGCTAGAAGGAGGTGTGGCGGGCATGTGGAATGGTGGGAATGGAATGAAGGTGGAATGTGACATCAATTGACACGAAAGTTCAGCGTAAATATTTGAGCAGATAAAGCTGAAAAGGCGTGCTAGAAGAAGCTGCAGCTAGTGTGCGAGTGGGAGAGCAAGTGCGAGACACCCATAAATTCCAACGCTTGGACAGATGCGGTCATTCTCTCTTTCTCCCTCTCACGCTCACTCTCTTTCGCTCAGTCACCATTTAATGACAAAGAATGAAAGAACAATTTGTGAATTTGCGACAAACAAACGGAGACATCGCGACCAGACTCCACAATTGGCGTCACAGTCGAGGCCTCCGCCCCACAGACAGTCACACACACACAGACACCGACACACACACACATGCACACGTACGCACACACACTTGCACACTCTGTTCTTGCAGCTTATCAAAGTCAACTCCTGGACTTCACAATAGTTCGCACCCGTAGTTGCGAATTTTCCATCGATTGTTGCACCAACTGTTAACGCACACATACATATTGAATATATATATTTATATATATTTGATGCTGTGCGGGTTCCGCTTTAAAACCGCACAAGATGTTCGTCATTAGATTTGTCACACACCCTCCCCACTCCGCATTGAATGGGGCTTTGATTTCCCTTTGGGGAATTTAAAATATTAATTGTATTGAAAGTGTTTGCAAGTTGTTTATCAGCAAAACGGACTCGTTACGTCAGCCGTGGCGCCAACATTGTTCCGATTTCGACTCCAGATTAAATTCAGGAGTCCAATTCAGACCCAATCACAATCGCAGTCACGGTCGCAGTCACAGTCGCAGTCACAAGTCACGTCATCGCATGCAACACAAATTGTTGGCTTTGTTTTTTTTTTTTGTTTTTGCTTTGCGGTGACTTCATTCGACACTCAACAGTCGCAACTCACAGTTCGCGGTTCAAAGCTCACAAATTCCACAGAAAAATGCTTTCGAAATTTATTGCTCTCCGGCGTAGATTGCAAAGAGAGTTCTAGTCTGACTGGGAGTTTCCAACTGGCACAGATATTTTCTTAATATATTGTGTATTCACATTGAAATAGATATAAGAGTATATAATAAATATATAACTATCATAGTTACAAATGAACTGAGAAATAGAATAGAAGATCATTTTTTATTAAAGAGTATACGAAAAAGTCTTTCATCTATATACGTTTTATTCATACTATTTTTTGAACCACGTTCTTCTAAATAACACTAAATCAAGTTCAAGTCATGGCTGCCTAAGGATTAAAGGAGTGAAGATCAATTGTCAGTTATATATATAATTACGTTCCTCAATTCCTTTTAAATATTATATTCAGACAGGGATATCAAATTATAGTGTATAAAATATTGTATACATAGGATACCATTATTCTTCTCATTGCCTGCCCAAAATTCACTTTTTAGCTACCACCCCTATTACTTTAATTCAAAAACCTTCATGGAACCCTTATTTCATACTTCCAAGAATAATACTTCTAACCAGTTTTTGACTTTTTAATGGCAGTAGAGTTTACAGTTTTAGAATTGTATGAATTTATTCCGACTGGTCAAAATGTATTATCAAGGGTATTCAATCTGTTATTTTTTGGATTAATTGTGCACAAGTAATCCATTGGGATTAATCTAAACCGTTTTAATTTGTAATTTTGTTGTATATCGTAAATGTTACAAACATTTTGCCAATTTATGGACACTTTTATCCAAATTTATGCATTAGTCATGAGTAGACCAGCACTCAAATTGTGGGCCTTAGGGAACCCCTTATCAGTATTCAATAATTACTCATAGGCCAAACATGTGCCGTTTCTGATTAAGCGCTGGAATGTTAGATAAATTACGCAAATGCTTGTAGACAAGACAGAAGATGTACGACTAGGAGATACTCTAAACGCAGTGTGGAGGAGAAAATAGTCTGATGTATTCCATATTGTTAGTAATAAAGATACCTAACTAGGACTCGTGAAGTCTTAATATATATTTGTATAAAGGGAATAAGACATACATTGGTACGTCATTGTAAAATATATATGTCAATTTTCAGCCCTGAATCTTTATTAGTTCCCGAGAACGACGACTTTATACAGATGGACAGACAAGAATATATACCTAAAGGGGTCAGCTATCTATCCTTTACTTACTCGCAGCCAATACAACCGCTTTACACATTTACTATAGGTTCCAGGGTATAACAATAGAGTATCGATAAGAAAAGCCAATAAGAATTATTAGACTAAATATTTGGAAGAGTCATACCTACCCAAAAGACATTTTGAGTAATAACATTTTAATGGGCAAAGAGATTAATTGCCGCGTCGAGTGAATCATGCGACGTCGAAGACAAAGTGCTACAGCTATATATATGTATATGTAAATATGTATTGTGTATATAGATGGATATTGTGGTGGAATAGTTGAGCATATGATCTATGCGGTATTTGTGTGTTGGCTTTGTTAATTGGCAACACGAGCGACTCGTAAAATGTGGAATTTATATGAAAATTGAAGCAAAAATTTGTTCGTTGTTGTTTTTGTTGCGTGAAAAAGCGAAAAGCGAAAGGCGAAGGCGAAAGGCGATGATTGCATGACCACAATTTCTTAACTAAGACGAAGACCACCCCAACCCTCCCCCTACCCCTCTACCAGAGCAATACTCTTTTTTTCCAGTGGTCACGCCAACTGCACACGATTGTGTGTGCACAACACCACCGACCCTACCCCCAACCCCATTGACGCTTTCAATTGAGAGACAGTCACTCATTCCACCTGCTCCCCCCAACCCCTCGCATAATGCAGTCGACGCCGGCAGCGAATTAATTATCTTCAATTCATTCATTAAGAAAAATGTGGGAGGCTATAACCAACCACCCCCCTCCCACTACCCAACCACCCATTCCCCCAAGCCCCCGGCGCCTCCCCCTGCCACTCCACAATCTGAGATAATGCATGCACACGACTCTGGCTGTTCGTATCCCATGGAACGTAGCTTGTGTATCTCATAGTACGCTGTGTGCCAGTTGTATCGTATGAATGAAAACAACAACAAAAGCAACAACGAGCGACAAGTTGCGGATGACGCAGCAAATTGGAGGTGCAAAACAACAACAACTGTGGCTGAGAACTGCCTGTAACTACAATAAGTGTGCATGCACATGTGTGTGCGTGTGTATGTGTGTGTGTGTGTGTGTGCCACTGTCTACTCTGTATAGTCTCTATCTATCCACTTGGCCGCATCCGCCGTAGTCGTCGTCGTCACGAGATGGCGGCACAGGTCGCATAATAAATTATTCGCGTGACCAAATCATTTGCCTTCCTATTCATTTTTTTTTCGTGCTTGGAGCAAGGGAACTTTTTCGCAAGCCCTCAAATTGCACACCCTTAAAACAAAGCTGATCTGTATTGTAGCTGTTGTTGTTGTTGTTGTTGTTGTTTATATTGGCTTATCAGTTGGTCCGCTGATATCTGAAGTTTGCCCTGCCTCGGCCTCGCCTCGATTTCTGTTGTTGTCTCGTTTTGAGAAATTATTAGTCCATGAATTATAATTGTGGCATTTTATCGCAAGCGGGAGAGAACTTTGGCAGCATTCGCTGTCTCTATACCCTGTATCGACATTGAAGGGGAGTCTGGCATGCAATTGTAACTTGTTTATATTAAATGACGTATGCTTCATAATTTCCTGGTAAACATGATTGCACTTGCCCCTGGCTAATCGTTTTCTTATTTTATAGCAACTCAAATAGAAAAAACTGAGAGTCTAAAGTTGATTAGCTGATGTAAGAATAATATAGATTCAATCAACGTTTATTTATTTTAAGTAAACATCAATCAAGGTTTTATGCCTAGCCTGTAAATTGTTGTTAGTTTTTGATCTATACATTTATCAATCAGTTTTTTCTTTAAGCTGGGCGAGATTGTCAATCATATATCTGTTCAACAGTCAATCAATGCTTTTAATATTTCTCTTCAATCATATCCTAAATCAGTTACTTTTTAATGGTTGTTCGCTGCATCGCTAACTAATCATTCATCCAATCTGTTCACTTTGCACTGAATACTCAATTCCACTATCAATCATTTATACAGTTTTATTAAAGAATAGTTTCGTCAATCAATAAGTAGAAACCCCAACTATGGATAACAATTTAAAGTGCATATAGTTCGACTAATAACAGAGTTGACTAACTAACCAACTGATTGATGCCATGATTGATGATATACACAGTAACTTAAAGTCGAGCAAACTCCTCAAAGCTAAACCACTATCTGTCAATTTTTGTTGTTGTTCATCCTTGTCTTTCTTTGTGCCAAAGTTCAGCGACCAAAATAAAAGCAAAAACAAGAGCTTAAGCGAAAACATAAACAGAGAAGAGCAAAAAAGAAAACAGAGAGAAGGGAACATAAAACGAAACTTGAAATTGCCTTCAATGGCAACAATGTGGAAATTATGAACCTATGATATCACTAATTGCGTAGCATTCCCCAAAATAGTTTCCCATAGATTGATGAGCGTTATCATAAGTCTGCTTCTTGTTCCATCTTTCATCCTTAAGTTTCTGAAAGTAAGCTAAAAACTGACTTTAATTCAGTTTAATTGCAGTCCAATATTTTTATATGTGGGATAAACATTCCATTTTAGATACAAGTAAATCCTGTGAAATATAAATTATTTTATATGAAACTACATAATAAAATAAAAATTATGTTTTCAGTATAATTCGTTGAATAAAAAGTTAAGAGCTTGCCTAAATATTTTAGTACATTTTTCTTGCTGCAATCCCCGTCTACTTCCATTAAGATTTGTTGCCTGCAGCAGTTCTTCCATTGCATAAATTAAAATTAAATTCTTTTCCCATATTCGGGATCGCAATTAAATGAATTTTTGTAACTTTCTGGTCAACTGCTTCTGAGCCGATTCACCCTTTTGGCCCTTTGTGCCACCCTCGACGCGAACGAGCTGTTAATTTAAATAATTCCAAAGCAGCTCCCAGACAACAAAAGCAACAACAACAGCAACAACAAGAACAACTCCCAGCAGGCAACTCGAACATTCGTTTTTTAGCACAAATTATATTTTACAAAATAAGGAAAATGCAACGGAAAATGGAAACACTTTGTGGCAAGCAGCCGACCGTAACGAAAAACAAACACACAACCCGTCGTCCGGCCCAAGGACTCCAACCCCCACTCGCAACTCTTTTGGGACACACGCGAGTAGCCCAAAAAGGGAACCAAAATATAAATATTAAGTATACGGCCCGTATAACATTTTGTTGTTCCTGTTCCAGAGGTTGCGGCCTTCTTCTACTTTTCGGTTCGCAAAATATCTTGCAAATTGACTTTGAGCACGCATAGCGTACAACATTTAACTTATTGCATATATGCAAACAAAAGCAACAACAACAACAACAACAGCAACAACTGCTAAAAGAGGGTCGACAAAAAATTGTGTGGCATGTGCGAAAAAAAAGGCGTACGCCTGTCATTAAATTTCGCGCCGACAAGCTGCAACAATAGCAGCAACAACGACGACTGCTATGTGCAGAGGAAATGCCAGCCAACAACAACAAAGTTGATAACTAAGTTAGTTGTGCATCTGTATATGCGAGTGTATGTGTGTGCGTGTGCGTGTGTGTGTGAGTACTTTGCCTCTGTTTCGTCTGGGGGCGGCGCTCGCTGCTGTCACACATGACATTTTATTATTACAAAATAAGCATTTAAGCGAACGCGTATGACAGTTAATAATGCAAACAGCAGCAGCAGCAGCAGCAGCAACAACAGCGACAAACAACAACAGCAACGAGCAACAACAAACAACAGCAAAAACAACTGCAACAGCAACTCGACTGAATGCAAAAATTCCCACAACATCCGGTTGAGAGCAGCAAAAGCAACAACATTAACGACAACAACAACAACAACAATCAAGTGAACAACTGCAACTGCGGCACGGAAAACGGAACAAATAAAATTCAACGAATGAACAACAAATGCGTCACCGTGGTGCAAAAACCACAAAATTCAAGTGAAATTCAATGTGATAAGAAAACAGAAGTACTAAAAGTAAACCTAACTTTAGATCTACTTAAGGATTCAAAGGTTTTTTTTTGTAGATAAATTTTTACACTCGAGATATATATAATATAAAAGTTCAATAATATAAATAAAAAGAATAATAAAATGATTAATAATAATGCTTAAGCGCAACAAAAGAAAGTAACCTGTTAATGGATCAACTGATGGCACTTACCTTTCCCTCGTATTTGGGGACACTGTGCAGCAAATACGTGAATGGTGTTGGAAGGCGGACTACGGACTCCGCCTGCATGAGTGGCGGATATGCATATGGCCGGCGGACGTCAATCTGGAGGCAGAGAGCGCTGCCAGGCAGAGAGCGCTGCAGCAACCGAGGCAGAGGCAGAGGCAGAGGCAGAGACAGAGGCTGCAACTGAGGCAACGGCAGACTGAGGCAGCCACCGACGCCGACTGATTCGTGAGTCAGCGGCCGTGGAATGTGAATGGCATACAAAATGTCGCAAGCGGACGCGCGGACGGAGACATCGACGCGGACGCAAATACGAATGCAAAATG
Source organism: Drosophila pseudotalamancana (assembly GCA_037075185.1). NCBI lineage: Eukaryota > Metazoa > Arthropoda > Insecta > Diptera > Drosophilidae > Drosophila > Drosophila pseudotalamancana. Next base: position 1,546,517 of record JBAMCK010000747.1, on the reverse strand, counting down.
CGAACCGAACCGGTTCCAAGCTGAACCGCAAAATGAAGCAAGTAAGAGTGCACTAGCTAGGCTTTCCACGACTAGCCCGTGCTCTGCAAGTCTCGTTTAATTACCTTTTCAAAAACTTTTGCTATTAAAATAGGTTTGTATTGATACTAAACAAATTCAAGGAGATATTAAGAAAAAATGGCCCACGTATACAACGAAAGGTATACAATATTATTTAATTCAAACATCAGGTCTTTAATTCTTATAGTTCCCGAGATATTCAACATAATACAGTCGCACAGTAGAACGACTTAGCTACAAGTCCTGGTAAAGAAATTACATACTCAAAGATGGTCTGCCAGTCTTTTTTCTGCCTATTAAACGCACTTGCAGACAACCAATATACTTCACTTTCATTGAACTCAAGAGTATAAGAAGAGCAGCAATTGATATCGGCAGAGATGCCGCCGCCACCGCCAATGCAAACAAGTTGCCACGCGGTGGGGCAGCAGAAGGTGATGCCACACGCCGCCCGTTGACTCCGCCTTAGCCAGTCGAGAGAGTCTAGTGGATTTTCCGGACAGTTCTGCTTTGCGCCGGTTTTCGACTACCCCGATGAAGACGACAACAAAAACCGCCAGCAACAAGTTTTCATTTGTTTGCCTTTCGCTGTTGTTGTTGTTGTTGTTGTTGTTGTTGTTGCTTTTGCTGTTGTCTGTAGACAAACAAACAAAAGACCCACTGAGCGACACGACATGCACATATTTATACATACTTAACTATGATTATATATACATACATACATACATACATATATACATGTATATTTATAAAAAAAAATATTCCATACGCAACGCGTTACAACATATTTTTATATTAAAATTTCTTTTGATATTTGCCAATGCATAAAAATTTCAAGAATTTTTTTTTGTAATTTCGAAGCAGAGTTTCCCCATTTCTCAGCTGGTTTACGAAGTTTTTGACTCACTGACTCAATCTCCCTCTCCCTGTCTCTGTGTGTCTCTCCCTCTCTCTTTCTCTTTCTATCTCTCACTCCCTCTCTTACTTCGTAGCTGCAAGTGTTGTTTTGGAATTTGGGCCTTGAGGTTTGAAATGTGTGTCTATGAATATATGGAGTCGGAGCAAAAGTTAATTTAAGGGATTTGTCAGGCTTCACTGTACTTGTGAAGTAAGGGAAATGCAATTGATTAAACGACAAAACGGTTCTTAAGATTTTTAAAAAGAATATTACTTCAGTACAATCTGTAATAACGAAATTTCCTATGTGAATTCTATTCTAGACTAAAAAATTGTTAGTAATGAAAATTGTCTGAATATCAAGAAATCTACGTGAACATAAATATATAAATGTAAACATAATTGGTATAAAGGTTATAGATCTAAAAGTTCATTTAGTCTTAATATAGTTCAGTTAAGACTCCCTTCCAAGAAGTTTTACTGTACTCCACCGATTTAAATTTGCAAAGTCTATTAAACTATTCGCTTGCTTTTCAAACTATTTCGCTTGGTTTTACCGTTGTTTAAAAATAGATTCATTGAACCACTTTTACCAAATTCCTTAACTGCACGTGTCTTTAAAGTCTTTAAAGTCCGCAACAGCAACAACAGCAAAACATTTTACAATACTGTCATCAATCTTCAATTCGAATGCTGAAGCTGTAGCTGGACAATCGTGAATGGTCCCAAAAAAATAAAAAAAGGCCCCAAAAAACTTACAAACTTTGCCGAAGGCAAATTAATTGATCGAGTGGAATGACAAGAATTTGCCAAACGATCTCCACCAGCAACTAAATACACTGCGAGAAAATGATAACGAGATTGTAGATATTTAAGTATTAAAGAATATTTCTTTAAGATTAACGAATCAGAAATACGTTAAAGTGTAACAATAACATCTATTTATAATTTAAAATATTATTTCAAAGAATCTTAAGTTTGTTTTATGATTAGATTATATAATTTAGTGCTGACATCTATACATATATCTATACTATGTAAAAAAAATAAACTATAGCTGTAAATATATATACATGCATATCCAATTGCTGATCGTTTTTCAATAGTTTCGATATTTCTTTTGTGTCAGCCAGCTGTTGCGTTTGTAATTTTTATGGGTCACCTGGTTGAATGGAAAACTGACCTTTGCCTTTGATCCAAGCCGCGCGTTGCTGCTGTCGATGCCGCTGCCTCAGCCGCTGTCGGCGTCGCTGCTGATCGCATCGTTTGTCAGCGGCATTAACCGCAGCAAAGCGCCAAGTTCCGGACCTGTCAACGTTTTGTGAATGGCTTCGATCTCACTTGCTCTCGCCCCTCGCTGTCTCTCTCGCTCTCACTCGGTGCTCGCTGGCGATGGAGATGATGAATGGATCCCGTTGCGCGATCTTTGGTCTCATTCACAAAGCGGACAGCGGCGACAAACAAAACCAAAATATTAATTAGCATTATTCAATGTGTGCGTAAGTGTGTGAATGTGTGTGTGTGTGTGATAGGAAATAAGGTCGCAGTCACAGTAACAGTCGCCGTAGCCATCGCCAACGCAGTCGCCTTCGCGGTCGCAGTTGCCGTCGCTGCCGCAGCTGCTGTCTAATCGCCCGCTCACGAACAGCGGATGCCACAAATTTGGGCATGTGTCGCAGTCGCCGCGCAGTCGACTTCGACGTCGCTGCTTCCTTTTGCGATTTTATGAATGAAAGCTGCGGCAAGCTTCGTAGTAAGCGTTTATTTTATTTTATTTTTTTTTTTATTTTTGTCGATTGCCATTTACCATTTATGGACACTGTGCAAATGTGCCTCGGCCATTGTGGCATGTGTGTACTCTAGCTGTACAAATGTAGCTGTATCTGCACATGTATCTGTGTAGCTGTTGCCGTAGCTGTATCTGACAGTAGCGCAGTTGCCGCTCATGAGCGCCCAGTACAACATACATATACAGATAGATATATGTATGTAGGTGTGCTGTTTGCCTTTGTTGTGTGTGGGATTTAGGTAATCATAGATACATATATACATATAAGTACGTACATATATGTATATATATAAATATATAAAAAAAGCTAGTTACTTTGAGATACTCTTGTGCTGGCATGGAATAAACACTTTGTCTCCCATCGAAAGTAAGTTTTGAAGTTGAGAGGAAGTTAAGTAACCTACTTCTATTATATATATATATATTATCTAGAAACTGATTTTTTTTTTTGTGTTTATAATAATACAAAAGGATTATCTTGTATTTTATTATAAAAATAACTATTTAATATGTAATAAGATGAGAAAATGCCTTTATTAGAACAAAAACTAAATTTAATATTTTATGTTATGCAATTCGAAATTTCTTTCTACAAAAGTATTATTTAGTTCTAATTCTTTCCGTTCTCTTAAGCTATAAAATAACTATCAACCTGCATATAAATATTTATAGTAAAGATGTCAAAAAAAAGGGTATTCAAAGTTCATTACTGTCCATTCATTATAAATAAAAAGAAATTCAAGCTTTGCGTAGTACAATATATCTATCGATCTATACACATAAGTATGTACATGTGTATATGTATTGTAAAAATAATTAACAGAGTATCGAAATTTCCTATCTGTCCAGATTTTGTTGCTATATTTGGTATCTGTTGCTTTGGCTCTATTTTTTTTTTTTGTTCATTCATTTGTCTGTTCTTGTGTGTTCGATACAGTTCGATTGCGGTTCCATTGTTATTATTGTTGTTGTTGTTATTGTTGTCACTTTTAGTGTGTCATTGCCATCAAATTGAGATTTCAATTGTGTGTGCGTTGTGTGCCGTGTTTCATGTCCAAATGCATCCATTCACAAGCCCAAAACCTATCCGCAAAATCCAAATTGCGCCAATTACGTGAAATCCGTTGTTTGTTGTTATTGTTGCTATTGTTGTATGTTGTGTGTGTATTTGGATGATTACGATTGTTGTTCATATGGCAGTCATATCAATTTACAATTTGCCTCCAACAATAACAACTACGGGGAAAAAAAAGCAATTCGAATTCAATTTGCGTTTTATTTTGGACAGATGTGACAAGCCGTTAGCTTTTAGCTGTCATTCAAAGCGCAGTTAGTAGACCTATATAGACCAACATATATAGATACATATGTATGTGCATGTATGTGTAATTGTAGCCAGTAGCCCAGTAAATTGAGTGGACAATTGGCAATTGGCAGCGATTATCGTCAGTCCCTGACTTCCATATATACACAAATATGAATATGTATATATAATAGGCCAAATAAACTGGCCAATTGTTATGATCATATTCAAAACAGAGTTTCAATTTCAATGCGCGTGTCGTTAATTTCAATGTCTCATAAACAATCTATGTTTTATTTACATTTTTCAATTTTGTGGCTAAATTAAATAATATTCAAAATTAAGACTTAAATAATTACCAATATTATACAATTCCAAAAGTCTGCAAAATAATTTACAGATTAAACCAAACACAACAAATAATATAATAAGTAAATTTACCTCTGTTTAAAATTGAACATTTTTGTTCCTACAAATGTAGAGACATATATATTGAGTTCTTTTGTGCTGCTTTCTTGATATCAGATATCGGCACGAGTTTCGACCATGGCCCAAAAAAAAAACCAAAATAAAAAACAAAACATTTCCGCTTTCACTCTTTGCGTTTTGTTAACCGGGACGTATACGCAATATTGTGTCATATAGAAATGGCAATAATAACGACCTTCTTATCATGGCCGGAAGCATCATGAAACAAGGTAGTTGACACATTCCAAAAGCGACACTGATATAGCACACATATAGTACCTTATAATACTTCATATTCATATACATATATAGCTCTATATATATGCATATATACATATATCTTGTCTGATACCCAAAGCAAAGCCGAAAATCTGTTCAAGCAATTTGTCAATTTTGTTGTTTTCTAGTTTTGCGGGGGATTTACAAAAACTTAAATGGCAAAATATGCGCTGCATTAAAAAACGATAAACAAACAAAGTGCGAAACGAGAAAGAGTATGAGGGAGGGGGAGGGAGGGAATGGGGAGAGAATGGAGCTTAAAGGGGGTTTACACGTGCTGCACGTATTTCCGCAACAGTTGCATTCGCAGCGCTAGATAAACAAATTAAGCACTTAACACAAAAGCAAAGCAGGCCGAAAACAGCAGCAGCAACAACAACAAAGACGACAAGCAACAAAAACAAATCACAACAGCGAGCAGGGAAATGCTTAAGTAAAGAAAACACGACAAACTTGTAAAGCACACGTAAAATAGCAACAACAACAAAACAACAAAGCAAAGCAAGCTGTGACAAGAAAAGCGATACGAAGTGCGAAAATGCGAAAGAGGAAAATGTCACAATGTTGCAGAAAATAGGAAAACACAAAAAAAACACGTGCCGTTGATTAGTCAAAGAAAGAGATCAAGACGGAAAGAAAGGGAAAGAGAGAAGCGACAAGTGATGCTTCATACAGTTAGCGAAAATGGACCACAGTACATTAATAAAGTATCTAATACTAAAGTTTTAAAAGTCATAAAAAAATTTAAATATTTAAATAATTTTCATTTTATCTTTAAATAATATTTCAAGCAGATAATTAAATTATTCTTAAAACAATTGCAATCTTAAGTGTTTTTAATTAATTTAAAATAAGAATTGTAGCTCTTGAAACTGTCAATTTTCTGTATTAATGCGCATCAATCATACTTAACCGAAACCAAAACCGCTTGAATCAAGATTTTCTGAAGTTTAAACCAGAAAATTCTCAATTTAACTGACCAGAAATCGGCAGACGTTTTTTTAATCAATGCTCTACATTAATTATCATCAATCATTCAAAAGTTAGCTTTCCTTTTAAGCTTCTGTCAACATTTTTATATTTGCCAAAACAATATTCTAACTAAAACGAAAGTAACAGAATTTCTAATGTGTATCAATCGTTATCAATCATGCTAAAAATATTCGGTTAGAATTATAATAAAGTATACAATCTAATTACTTTCCTTTCTGTGTTTACATAAACAAAATGATAACTCAAGTTTAATATAAAACAAAAATTATTCAATCAATGATGCACATCAATCATCATCAATCATACTCTATTGTGAGTTCAGTTAGCATTATAATAAAATATAAATTTTAATTCTTGAGATACCTTTCCCTATTTACTTGATCTAAGCTACTTTCCATACTATTTCTCTCTGTGTACGCGTGACAGTTATGTGCTTTATGAGGTATGTATGGCTGTGTGGGGGAGCAGGGGGTTGAGGTTGAGGGTGTGGCCACTTTTATAGCGAACGCATCGTAAAAATTATTTAATGCTATCGCACATTTATCATTTGTCTCTCACTCTTTGTCTTCTTCTCTCGTAATTTGTATCACAGTGTATCGCATACACTGTCATTCCTTGTCATCTCTTTGTTTTAATGATTATTAAATTTCCTCTAAATTTCGCAGCTGACGTAATAATCTATGCGTACAACAAGCCAAACGGAATATCTTTCACAGAAAATCAAAATTTGACTCGATTAGATTTCAAGTAAGAACTGACAACTATTTTTTCTAATTGGCTTTAAGTGGTTGGGATATACATATATTACCAAACTTAAAATATAAGTTTCAACGATTTGGAAAGATTTTACATACATCAAAAAACACAGATATAACATTTTTTCATAATTATAAATTTCATTATCATCATCATCATCATAAGTTTAAGTTAGTTTTGGGGAATATTTCTATAGTAAATATTTGTCACCCAAATATTTGATGGAACAAGCTTAACAATAACCGTTAATATGTCAATCAAACAGGTGTTTTTTGTGCCATCCGCTAAAGACGTCAGTAAAAAATAGTTTTAGTATTGAAGATTGTAATAGTAGAAGAAGCCAAATTTTGTCTGAAAATATATATGTTTGAAACTATTAATATTGAATTTTATAAAGGAATACATTTCAAGAAAAACTCTTTTATGGACCTTCTATTTATTAATACATATTTATATGAATATATTTATATGAATAATATCGTACATGATCAAGTATAAGATTAATAAAAGATATTTGACTTATTCCAATTTCCAATTCTGAACTTAAAACAAAATATTTAATTTATTTAACAGTTCTTTAATATATCTATAGTTAACTTTTATTTATTTACATGTTTTTTATTTCGTTCTATTAATTTGTTTAACTTTAAGAGTGCTTTTGAAAAGACACCACGTATGTTTCTTATCGATTCCTACTTTTACATCTTTTCGATTTGAAAACATTCTTCGGTTCTAGCGGAAGTCTCTATCAGAGAGCTAAGAAGTGTTCTTCAGATAATGTTTAAGGCATTTTCCTCTAGATAGATAGTGGACCAATAAAATCTTATCGATTGGGCACGTGTCTTCCGTCTGGCATTCAAATCAAGCGGCTTTCTATTTGAAACAGAAGCTCGAAATAGTGAATGGCAAACATCTGGTTATCAGTTATTTTATTTTCGTACATAGATGGGTAGAGAATACTATACAAGTGGCTGATAAAATACCTGTGCTATCTGGCCAACAAGTGTGCTATCGATACCTTGTCGTGCTGTTAGCTGATACAATGGCTTGACGTCATTTGTCAAAGGGGGCCAAAGTCAATGTTGAATGAAGAATGGAGATTTGGCCACTATTAAAGACAAATAGAGAAACGCAAACTCATCTGCACAGAGAATAGAAAATATATACTATATGTATATATAGTTAAAAACAAGTAAGCATAATCTATTCGAGTGTACTCAACTAAGAGATACCCTAAACACCATATCCAAAATGAGTATATCGTTAAGCGGAATATAAATATATGTACATATATATATAAAGTTCGATAACTCTTGCTCTAAAGGTGTATGATATATGTTCGGTAAACTAAAACATTTTATCGATAACAAGCAACAGAAAGAAAGACACCTTCATACAACAATATAATGTATACTTTGTGCTCATATGCTTCTTCTTGTAACATACATTTTGATAAAAACAGTATACCCTATTGACAAATTTTTAATGGTAGAAAAAGGCAGCCTCTGACGGATCGTGCAAAGTGTTGTCAATATTTGGCCGGGGTCAATAGAATTTGTATTTGCGGCACGTGGCGAACGAAATGGCCAAAAGAAAACAGCAAAAACTACGAACTAAACAAAAAATGTGAATGTGTATGTCAAAAGGGAAGGCAGGCAAAAGAGTTGCAAAGACGACAAAAGCAATAAAACAGAAAGCAACATAAAAAATAAAGCAAAAAGTAAAACTAAAATAAACACAAAAAGAAAAGCAAGTGGTTTAGAAACAAATGCAAAACTATTAACGTCTTTGTTTACATGCTACAACACTAACAACAACAACATTTCTTTAAGCGACTGCCATAAATTGAGCTGCTCAGCAGGATGAATAAAACACGAACGCGAGGAGTGAGACAAGCTAAATCATGGTAAAAGGTGGCTCATAAAACATAACAGGACAACCAAACTACAAGAAAAATTGCATTAATATTACGCATACGCAACGTGAACCAAACGACAAACTTTTGATTGGATCAGCCAGATAGTTACAGCTAGTTTACTCAATAATGTTTTACAAAGAATAATTATTAAGCTAATCATAAGAATTGATTAATATATAACATATATCTTCTGTAAATACTCCTATTTACACCGCATATATATACTTCTTATCCGTTTGACAATTAAAGTTAAAAACTTATACTTAGAATACAAACTTTCTTAGAAAAGTATTACTTTTAATATCACATAGATATACACCCATACACATATTCTTTGGGTATCTTTAAGTGCATACAACTATTTGGAGTCAGCCACGATTAAATGGCTACCAGATATAATTCTAAAATAGTTCATTCTTACAATAAACATTATTCACAGGTGAATTATTGATTAGCAAGCAGTGACATGTAATCGACATCGAAAACAATCTCGATTATGCAATACGATGCCCAGAAAAAAAAAAAAATAAATAAACGAACTGCAGGCCAAAAGAAAAGATTGCACAACCGCAAAGAATGCGAAATTCGCAAAAAGTTGAAGAAACGAATTGCAGAAAAAAACAACCGAAAATGAAAAAGAAGCGTTCCCCTGTCTACAAGTCAGCAAATAAACAGTAATCGGCAACCTGCACACGCGCCGCACTCCCCCACCCCTGCAACACCGCCTTCCCTTTGGCACCCACAAACAACGAATTCGAAATGTGAAATACAGCCGGGGCGACGGCCTCCGAAAATAACATGGAATTTTGCATAAACAAGATCGAAGAGCGAGCAGTAACAGCAACAGGGAGAAAGAGAGAGAGTGCAAGCAATAGAGAGAACGAGCGAGAGGGATAGACAGCTTTCAGTTAACTGAGTGAAAGTGAGCCATGGCTCAAGCAGGACAAAACGAATCTACGCCAAATTTTATAGCTTGGATCGAATTACTCGTAGACAACTTTGACGACTTGCACATGGCAAATGGCGATCAAAGGTTGCCAAAAAGAGAAAGAGGAAGATAGAGAGATAGATGTGGGCGTGCAGTTGTGGCGTGTGCATCGCATTTGTTGGCCAACAAACAAAAACAAGCTATTGTTTACATTCAAAGCAGATCAACTCTCTGGATGGGGCTGCCTTCGAATAGATCGCAAGTGGTTTTTCCCATACCCATTCAAAATGTATGAAGAGGGCATATTCGTATTGTCAAAATGTGTGACACATACAACACAGACAACTCAGATTGGGATAACAAGCTGGTTTAATCTATTAAGAGTAGAAACAAGCAAATTTAATCAAATTATATATATAATAAATTAGGTATTTTATAAATGTCAACACTCTCTCTGGTGCAGAGTATCTTTCTATCGAGTACACCCCCACTTAAGCACTCCAATTTCTCGTCTCTATGACGTGGCGGCACTTTTCATTGATCGACGTCATATGTAATCGAATACGGGTACACACAGAGCTGAGGGCTCTGTTCAGTTCGATCAGTTTGGTTTGGCTATTATTTTGCGTGCGTACAACCTGGCGTATGCGTGATAATGTGAATTGCCTTGAAATGGGACACGAGGCGTATGCGTAACAGACGCATGAATAATCCCCTTTCGCTGATGACGTTCAACCAAAGTCTGCGCGTGCTAAATAATTTTTAAATACGATGATTAAGCAAGTGCCCAGAATTGGGAGCATTTAAATGCGGGCAGACGCCAAAAAATAAAAACAAAAAAAACAAAAACAAAAAGTAGAAGAAATGTTACACAAGGGAAATACTTGGAAATCTTTTACAATTATTCACTCAGATTCAATTAAAAAATATTCTTAAGTGCTGCACTGGAAGTGTAATAAACGAATTTATAGAACTTAAATAGTAAATTTGACTGATTTTGAAAATTGTTCTTACAATATTTTTATACATTTTACTATACATCCGCCATAGAATCTTTGATATCCCAAGTGAACTCTGGCCGAAAAAATTGCTCGCACATATGTTTCAATTTTTCACTTTAAGTTCAAACCTCATTCGACATTTCAACACAAGTTATAAATTATATTTTTATATCTAACTATATGTCCGACATATCCACTTTGACATCTGCACTTTTCCGTATCGAATTACGCGTAAAACCTGCCAAAAATGTTCAAAAATAAATATTTGCTTGCTCTTCAGCATTGATCTCCAAAAGAGAAGCAAAGCAAACAAACAAACAATTTTGGCTATTGCATTACAATTTGGCCCAAAAATAGCTATCGACCAGGTTCACAAATAGCTGCAAATGCAGCCGCAAAATTTGCCAAAAATTTCGATGTTTTTCCTATTTTAATGCCGCAAAATTTCGAAGAAAAACGCATAAAGTTTTCAAAATTTTGCAAAACAATTTTGTTTATTTGTTTGCTTGACCGAAAATGCCATAAAAGATCCCACACACTAAGCATACACACATACACTCACACACTCAAAGACAAAGAAATAATTTGAAACCTTCAACAATTCGGAAATAAAACTGCTTTTAACTATATACAACTATGTAATCAGATCCTATGTTACTTTTATGCTGTTCTCTGATAAACTAATATATATATAATCAAAAAAAAAAATAGCATATAAAGGTTTTCCTTCGCTTTAACTTTTCTTTGGTAAGTAATATTTTTTGTAAATCAAATAATAAAATATTACTCATACACGAAGTTTTACTGATTACATTTATTATATACTATTTTGTATTTAAATTAATTTAAGTCGTCTGAGCTTAAGTTGTATAATAATAATTTTTATATAGACAGCACATTAAAGCTAATAATGTTTAATAATATATAAATCATACGAACTGTTGACCTCTAAAGTAAACCCTATCGCAAAATTTTTAATGAACAAAAATAATGAATGTGTTAACTTTTGCATGTAGTCCTTAATATAGTATATTAATATATACATGTATATTTATGACTGCACTTCAGATTAAATCTCTGAGATACATCTCTAAGATACATTTTGGTTTAAAGAAATTAGTTTATAAGCAACGATTCATGCGTAAATATTTGCTTTGAGCATAATAAAAACGCTTGAGCTGAATTTCGCAATTTCTCGTCAAATGGGCTTTGCTGGCGTTCACGTGCGATCACTTGATCGCTGCCTCATGTGCCGCCCCCCATTTTTGTGGCCCCACCGTCCCCGCCCCATCATAAGGCAGTCAATCACCCGCCCAATCAAAGTCCCGAGACTAGCGGAAAAAAAATATATATAACAAGGCGAAAGCTCACAATAAGTTGTGCAAATATGTTTTGATGATGATGGATGTGTTGTACACGCCCACCTCTACACACACACACATACACACGCATTAATAAAACATGCCCTATCTTAACCACCCGCTCGTATGCAGATATAAAATACTCGTAGAACATCACGTAATAGACAGAAGTGAAGCGTTTGCAAATAAATTCACAATTCGACTAATTTGTACACTCATTTAATAAACTCCGCAGGTATTAAACAAGAGGTATACTGTTTCAAGAGCTATTTGATAGGCATATACTGTTATTTTGGACTACCGTAACAGACAGATGGAGGCATGGCAGATCCCATTATGTACATATATACATATATTCTTGATTAACATAAACATATATTACAGGGTATATTTAAAACTAGATCCCAATAACATGTACTCTCTGGATGGCTTAGATAGCTGTTGTAGTTTTTTTCTAGTTAAATTGTTGTTGTTGCTGTTGTTGTTGTTGGCTGGTGAAATTAGCATTTGTTTTGCGGCTGATTTTCAGGCTATCTATTAGCACAAAACTAATTAAAAGAGGGTGACAAAAGTGCCTACAACAAATTTCACAACATAGCGAAAAAGTTGTTGTTGTTGCTGGTGTTGTTGTTGTTGTTGTAGTTCGTTTGCCGGCAGCAAATCAAAGTTGATTATCAGCAAAGCGGCAAATAAAAAATGTATTAATTTCGAATTCATTACGCGTGTTGTGATTATTGTTATTGTTGTTGCTTTTGCTTCTGTTGTTGTTAGGGCAATAAAAATATTTCGCGCATTGAACGCGTGCCCAAGTCACGCACTCGCAAGCCCAAACAAGAAACGGGACCAAAGTCTTTTTGGGCCATTTGTGCTACTCACGAGGCACGAGGAACGAAGCTCAGCACATGATCAACATGGGACACAGCATTTAGTTTTGACGAATTGGTTAGATCTTAAGCGAAGACTAATGAGCAGCTCCGACACACACACAAAAAGAGACTCTAACACACAGACAGGCACACAATACTGCAAATAGACACATACATATAAACATTCTGATGGCGGATAAAGATATAGTTCCTTAACCTCAAGCTCTGAACTCTATTTCGTATTTGTCTTCCTTCTCTCTTTATTTCTGGTACCGAAGTCTCTTGCTCACCGTTTCTTTCTATATCACCCCTATAAAGTTTTCCAACGATACTCAGATATATTTTCCGCCTTTCTCTCTCTCTCTCTCACTCTCTCTCTCTCTCTCTCTCTCTCTCTCTCTCCCTCTCTCTCTCATTCTCTCTCTCTCTCTCTCTCTCTCTCTCTCTCTCTCTCTCTTTATTTCTCTCTCTCTCTCTCTTTCCTTCTTTCTCTCTCTATATCTCAAAACAAAAATGTCTTTCTCCGTGTCCGATTTTTTCTCGCAGTATCCATTTATTAATTTCTCGGTCTCTCTCTCTCCCTCTCTCTCTCTCTCTCTCTCTCTCTTCCTCTCTTCCTTTTCTCACTATCTGACATTTTAACGCCCTATCAGGACTCTCTGACTCTTGCGCCCTCTCTCTTTCCTTCTCTAAGCACGCACTGTCTTCGTTGTTTGGCACTACGAAATAGTTTTCTGTCGCCAGAAGATTCTCTGTCATCATCAGTTGACGGACCCTGCTTATGTTAAGGAAGCATTATTCAACTTTAAGTTGATTTTAAATACTTTTATTGATGGCTAATGTCAACAAAAGTTCGTAGTGCCGCAAACGAAAAAAAAAATAACTAAAAGAAGAAAAAGAAAACAAAACTCAGCAAATGCCGGCAGTTTGATAAGAGCGATAAGGAGGCGCGGCTTTAGTAAAAAGAAGACTACAAAACTTTTACCTAAATAACAAACCGAAGTTCAAATACTCTTTTAAAAAAACTAAGATATAACATCTTTTGAAATTCTATTTTATTTACACTTCACAAAGAATTTAAAACTCTTCTAGGACCCTCAGGTCATAATGGAAGAACATTTATTTTTATTTCTTTATTCTCATTAATTTTATTTAATAATTTCATAGGTTTATTCCCTTATATTTATATATATATATATATATATTTAGGTAGGCAGGTAGACTAGATATCTGATGTTCTCCTGTATGTCTCATATAATAGATTCAGTACGTATTAACGTATCTGACTATTTTGTTACTAGTCGGCTGCTTCAAATCAGGAACAACTCAATTCAACTTCTTCATCTTTTAAATGTAGCACACATGCAGATTAAATTAGAATACCCTTTATTAGGCAATGCCCTAACTAAACTACAATATTGTGTATAAACAATGCTACAAGCAAAGTATTAATGCATGGTGTTTATTTTTGTTATTGTTATTATTATTATTGTTGTTGTTGTTGTCATTGTAGTTTGGCGCGTGCAACAGGCAACAGGTGAGCAATTGAATACTTCAAGGGGTTGAATTCGATGCTCGAATCATGCCCAGTTGTCAGCTCACATGACGCTTTCATTGATGCTATCATCACACACACACACACTAACACACACACTAACACACTAACACACACACACATGTATGCACACGCAGTCTTAGCAATTTATGAGTATTGATATAAATGTTTAGCAAGTTTTTTCGTTCACATTCTTTGTTAGTTTTCAATACATTTTCTATCTCTGTTATTCATTTGATTGCATTTTTTTTTTATAACTTTTTATATTACTTTCTTGTTTATTTTTAGACAGTTTTTGAGCTTTTTTACATTTCCGTTTTTGCAAAAAAATTATTTAATGAATTATTTATACGATTGCGCTAATCTTTCAACGGGCTGCACCTGCAAAATTGTTTTGCATGATTTTATTTTTTGTTTTTTGTTTTTTTTTTTTTTTGCCAATGTTAGATAAGTAAAATAAAATCTGAAGGTCACGCGATAACACCTGTCGAAGGGGCAGCATCAAGTGCAAGGAGTGAATGGAGAATGTTATCAGCATTTTTTTTTATTCATCGCAGTTGCAATTAACGTGCTTCTGTTTCAATGATAGTGAAATAAACTTATTTATAGTTCAATTTATAGTTCACCTTTAACTATTATCAGTCAACAAATTGAATACATTTACACCTATCTTTAGTTATTTGTTTATTTGTTTTATAGATCAGTTAATTGATTTTATTTTCGAATCTACAAACAGTCTGACTTTTACTTCTCTTAATTAATTTCGATGTGGTATAAAAAATGTGAAAAACAATCAAAGGGGATTTTTTAGAAAATCTCATTTTTCTATATTTGTTAACTTCATTTATTTTTTACTTTAATGAATCAATTTTGATGAATCGCGTTTGATACAACAAAAAAAAAAAACATTAAAAAAAAGAATCGTTTTTAATGTTCCCTATAAAATGTTGTAAAAAAATCTGAAGTATTCTTTAATAGAAATAAGGAAACTTTTTTAAAAATTATAGAAAAACATTTTTTAAAAATTTTTCATGGTAAATAAATTTATCCCTCTAGGTCTAGACAATTGATATAATATTGAGACTATTTCTTTATTGAAAGTGATCTTAATGTAATAAATTTCGTCTTGTTTGAAGGAAAATTGTACTTAAAAACTTTTAAACGTATGTAATATATGTAAAAAATTCTTGGGTAGACGCAGGTCTTTCCCACGCTCCGCCCAGCCTCGACAGTTTGTTCAAAAAGTATGTCAACACGGTCAAGCAACAGCTGCTTCACTTATCTATTTATACGTTTACTCTTTGACAGTTCACTTCCACCTGGCAATCAATCAACAGATTCATTATCGAGTACCGATCTTAACTTTTCCGCTCTCTCTCTCTCTCTCTATCTCTTTCCCTTTCTATTCTTTCATTGAGCGCTTTTGACCCGACTCGAAAAGTCTTTGAATCTTGTTGCTAGCTGCTGCTGCTGCTGCTGCTGCTGCTGTTGTTTATGTTATTAACAAACAACCACTTAACTTTGTAAATCTGTTCAGCCATTTAGCTTTGTCTCTAAAAATAAAACAAAAATACTTCAAAGACAGCGACGCCGACGTTGACTTTGTCGTTGGCCAAAAATAAATATTGAGAAACCTATTTTTAATAATAATGCCCGGCAATCGGTCAATTGCACAAATTGAAGTCTGTTTATGTATATCTATACATATATATATAGATATTAATTGGCATCTCAAGTTCGCTTGAAGAGCCGCACACACGTGTCCACGCAATTAGATTCACTTTGATTGACTGAAATTCGAACTTGGACTTTGAATGGGACACAGCTAATGGGAGTTCTACTCTGTATGCTTGCGTATCATCATTTCTATTAATTATACCAGAATTAAATTATGTGTTTAATAATTTACTTACATGATTTGTTTTTGCCTTCCTGCTGTTCATAAATCAGGCGAACTGGCAAAAGTATCTGACAGATACAAATGGCAAATGAGCGAAGCGTCGCTTAATGATTGCAACCTTTTACGTTCATTTACACTTCATCAATTGCGTAGTTTGCACTTCCAACAACAACAACAACAACAACTGAAGGCAACAAACATGAAAAATCCGAATTTCAGCAAAATGAAAAATATTACGCAATGAAAAATGTCATCGGTGCGCCTCATCATGCAACAAAGTTTAATCAGCAATTTATTTATAGCAATATATATATATATATATAATCGACTATCGTTATTATTTGCTTGAACCTTTTCGAAAAGTCATTACTTAATTTTTTTGGGCATACCTAAAAATAAAGCTGTAACAACTTCCAACGTACGAGGCTAATGCGTAATTTGAACGACGCATTTAAGCTAATGAAAATCGTACCGATAATCGTCAAGTGGAATCTTATTATGTGTTGGTGGTGACACAGTTTATTGCAATTTTAGTAATTTGATTGGCTTCAAGGAATACGTCAATTATTCCAAATATAGCTACAAAACGGACATACGTTGAGACATAGATAGGAAGAAGGACTAGAATAATAAAATATCAATGGGTGTAAACCTAATGAGAATATTTTCATTATCATTATTATAATTATTAATTTTATTTTCATTATCATTGTTATTATCATTATTATTATTGTTATTATTATTATTATTATTTTTACTATTATTATTAACATTATTATTTAATTATAATCACAATTACAATCATATTCATAGCCAGAAACGTATATATGATTATAAGCATTAGCATTAGCATTACCATTACCATTATCAATTTTAGTAACATTAGCATTAGCATTAGCATTAGTATACACACTTGCATTGGGATTAGCATTATTAATATCACTCTCTTTATTACAAAATTGATAGCATCCTTTTCATAAAGGGAAATCTGTATATGCATTTTAGATTCATCTGGCATAAAATTATTTGTTTTGGCTTCGCCGCTGGTCAATTGGCTAGAAGTTCATCTCGCCTCTCAATGTATCTCGTTTTGTGTGTACTCAAGTGATTATCTAGACAATTAGTTGAACGTTAATTAGCTGCATGCCAATATTTGTACAGTTCTTCTGTTTAGCTTAATTACAACAATAATTTGGAGGCTAACAATTGCGACTTACTCGAACATGGCACAAAAGTTATGAAAGCAAAATGCGTTGCCTCTCCCCCTGCCACGCCCCTCTTTCAAAGTACCCCAACACGCAATTTGCTTTCATAAATGCCCATTTGGCGAGCCACAAGATTAGACAAAAACTAATGGCAATGCATATGGCCAGATATACTATATATACTTGACTACATATATATATATATATATACGGTCTATACGCTCGTATGTATGCCCGATGAGTGCGAAAGTCAAAATGGGTCATTAGATAAGCTGCACTATGCGTATATCCACGTGAGCGCATTTTCCGAATGATTTATGAGCGACAGCTCGCGAATACATATCTTATGGTGGGGTCTTATGACCAGGTCGGCGTGTTTCTTGCCAATTTGCGATACCATTTTCCGTTCTAGGTATTGCACTCTCTGTGGGGCTATAGAGTAATGCACATAAATCACTTGCAACAACGGCAACAGCAACAACAATAAATACAACACTCGGTTGGGGGCTGTTGTAAATCTTGTCAGTCAATCAATTTACTGGCAGGTATTACACCTTGATTCAAGGCGTAACTTGACCATATCAAAGGCAGGCACCTGCATTTTGCAATTTGAATTTGTTGATAAACATAACTTCTGTAGTTGTTGTTGTTGTTGAATTGGCTGAGTTCCCAGTAAAGTCGCCGCAAACGCTTATCAACAAATGCGAGTCAGCGATTAAATTGCCAATTACGAGTATATCGCCACATCGGCGCCTCGCACGTGACCAGGTTTCAAGTTCAGCGCCGCATAATTTCACGATTGTCGTATATGGGTAGGCAAAAGACGCACCACACCACACATTTAACCACCCACACACCCACACACCCAGCACGCACCACCCAATGTCCAACTTGCCAGCGATATTCTTATCTAATGCCTGCTCGCAATTTTCCTCCCTCTCTCTTTCTTTATCGCTCTCTCTTCCCCTGTCTGTCTGCAGTAGCCACGTTACGGTGCGACAGGTTGACGGACAGTCGACGCCCGGATTATGGAACAGAAGCCAATCTAAACAAACCTAAGCTGAACTTCTGGGCGTGTCAAGGCCAGACTCGACTCCATTGAGCGTTGTGTAACCGAAGGGTAGTTCGATTTTATAAGTTATATATATACTTATATTATAAATATGAAAATAATATATAAGAAAAACATAACCAACAGTGTAAGCCATGTATTTAGCTATCGTTTAAACGAACTGTTAGCAAGATAGAGTTAAACCAATACAAGAACAAGAAATGGAAAGTAGGCTTAAATTTATCGTGTGGTTAAAGTTCTTTGTAAGAAGTAAGAACTGTACTTTTCATTTGACTTTGATAAATTGTAAATACTTCTAAATTAATTTACTTAACATTCTAATATCACAATCCACAATTCCTGATATATTTATCCCGCGGTTAACCAACACGTAAGCTAAGATAACCATAATAGAGGGTAACACCAAAATAAAATTCAATTTAGTAAGGTTTAACTCTAACCTCAGTCTGCCACTTACAGCACTTTTAAACAGTGTTAGCCAAGTCAAATTAAAAAATATGATAAAACACATTTAAGAGTCAAAAGTAAAGCTACCCATTTAGCACTCGATGGGTCACAGTAACGAAAGGGTTCCATAGAAAATGGTTTATAATCGGATTGAATCTGATCGGACGGTTGACACTGTGGAAACTCCCCGCGTCAGACTTATCGCGAACCTATTCTTGAAGAAACCCCCTTTGGTGTAAACAATCAATTGAATGACTTGGCAAAAATGAAAAATAGAAGCAAAAAAGCAAAATTATATTTCACAATGATTGTATTTTCCGTTAACAGTGTGTGTGTGTGTTTTTATTGATCACTTGATTTATGTGGAAATATGCGTTGATATATTTTTAACACTGCTGATGAATTTTCTATTTTGGTTTCGATTTCGAATTCGATTTCGACGGCGACGGCGACGGCGACGGCGGCGCCGATTGTTTGTACTTTTATTTATTTATTTTTATCCATTCGAGCAGCGTTTCATAAAAGGGCATTAAATGGTATTAAGGCAGCTTTTGTTGTTGTCTCGTTGCCATTGAAGTGCTGCCGAGTTTTTGCACTCGAAGTCGACGCACCTGATGACACCTGTGAAATGCCCTACTGTTTACCTTTTGACTTTAACCGATGTTCTTCCAAACGGAAATGCCATCGTCGTCGTTGCCGTCGCCGCCGTCGCCTTTGTTTACCTTTAGCGACCTGACGCTCCCTGCGAAGCGCCGCCGCCCATACTTATGCCCGCACCCGCGCCTCCCTTGGCTTCACCCCCCGTCTTAGAGCCTTGTCCGTCAGCTCCGGCTCCGGCTCCGGCTCCAGCTCCAGCACCCATTGAAAAGCCACCTTGAGCAGCGCCTGCGACCTGACCTGGATCCTCAGCCTCCACGGTACACTGCACAAAATTAAAAGTGAATTAGCTTGCTAATTACTCTTTTCTCTAATACAGACCTTCAAGAGCAGCAGCGCAAATGTGACAAAAATACAAATTTGGACGAAGTTTTTCATAGTTTTCGCTTCGGCTTCTACAATAGGAATTAGCTTGAAACATAGTTGAGATCCATTATATAGCAAATATTTGGCATGGCTTAGATTCTATTCTATTACTAGTCAGACAGCACTGACTGCGTACTACTCGCTCACACTTTGAGCTGGACTTTAACAGAGAACTTCACCTAATTTAAACCTAAGTTTTAATATTTATTGTTTTTTACTACAAATCTAATTAAACTTTCAGATTCTTGTTAGCTTACTTGATATATTTTATTGTTATTAGTATTCTTCAATAAAACAAAGGTTAGACGAACTAATATACCCCTGTTTCTCTTCGCGAACGTATATAACATACTTGTCCGATGTGTATCACAGATCTAGAATTTTAACAAGCTGGGACTAAATACCAGTATTACAGCATTGTATTGAGCCAATATACCCTTTATATATTTAAAATGCGAGTTTAACAAAATTTAAAGATATATAACTGAGAACTTGCAGTACAAACTTCCCAAAAACAAGTTCTATCAAGTTTACAGCATTTAAATTTAGTTAGTTATTGTATAAAACCAATATACCCCTTTATATTTTCTGAGCTGGTTTAAAGGTCTTTTCAAATGCATCTCTCGGATCTTATGTCAGTCTTCAACATTTAACTATCTTGTTAAAATATCGAAATGTATATCATATAAAGCAAATATACCCCTTTGGACATTACGAACTGGGGTAAAGTACTTGTCCAATGCACATCCAAAATCTAATACTATAAACTTCCCACAAACGAACTTCAGATCGCAATCGCTGTCCCAATTAAATCCAAAGTTCGTTCAAAATAACATTTTCTGGACGCGATATCAAAATAAAACGTGAATAACATCATTTTTCAACATTTGATAAGCTCGTGTACAAATTTATTTTTAATGCATTCGGTTTTTCGTTGCTATTGTTTTGTATTTTTGTCTGATTATTATTTATAAATAATGTGTTGACAATTCTCTAATTGGCGACCGCCGGACGGGCTTGCATGTCTATTAATAAATTAATCGTCTATGGCAATCAGCCAATACTTCACTCAATATGTCAATTTTTTCAATCTGGCATCGCTTGGAGTAAACATTGCATCTGTTTTTGTTATTAACTTATACTACAACAAAAATTGCTTAAAACAACATTTAGATTATTCAAATGAAAATGGAATGTATGGAGCTTGAATATGTCTAATCAAATATATATATATTTCGTAATGTATTTCAATTGATAATAGTTTTGATTTGAAAACCGCAGGAATACCCTTCAGAAATGTTTCAGTTTCTATCTTTATCAAACATTCCCTAATTTTATGCAAAGAAATACTTCTCTTAACTTACTTTGACAGCTGGTGTAAATCTTGAAACATAGACACTCCTCGACCTCATAATGATTTTTCATATATTCCTGACACGTGGTAATAACTGTGTCAATAAGATTATTCTACTGTAAAATAATCACAATATAATATACTTATATTTTTAGCAATGTAGGGATTAGGCAATCGAACCTTCGCCTAATAAAGATACATATAGTTTTATGGCTTTTGAAGTATCTTCAAGAAACTTTTCATAAAATTTTGTTTGCACTCTACGTATGTAAGAATTGATAGATTAGGTTTATTATAGAATTAGTTCGAATTATTCGGGACTTAAATATCATAAATTATATAATAAATATACATAAAATAACAAATTAAAATGCGGGTAGATACAGATATATAAATTTATATGTATCCCAAAGATACTTTTCATAAAACTCTGTTTCACAGATTGTAGCGCTATATTGTAGCACTGTCCAGCACCGACTTTTTTCTAATTCGGTTAGGTATAGATATATTCGATAGATGTATTCGATATATCTTAAAGATTATTTGCATAGAACTCTCTAACTTTTCAAAGCAGCATATAAACATATATGGCAGAAACAGCCACTATATAGCAACACTTCCTATATACCCATATCATATAGAAGCGATCCACCCAACAGACAAACAGACAAACAGACAAACATACAATGCAAGGCCAACCCACGCCGACTTCCGACTAATCCAACTAATCGATGATCAGTTAGTTAGTCAGTCATCAAGTTTAATTAAATTAATTGAGTTAGTGCAGCTGCTTGCTGCAAACAGAAGTCGGCATCATTTGCCAAATTGCATTGGAAAACAGCAGCAATAAAGGTAAACAAAACAATTACATTTAACAATCACACACACACGCAGACACTTAGACATATATGTGTGTTTATATAAATGTATATATAAAGAAAATTCAATGATATTTCGAGTTAATTTGTTTATTTGCCTGGCGCAGCAATTGTTACCTTTGTTATTGTTGTTGCTGCTGTTTTTGCTGCTATCGGTGGCAATCATTAAAATTTAAACAAATAAATAAATAAGCCGCATGGCAATTTGGCCAAAATGCAGTTGCCAATGTTTCACATTGAATTAACACGATTTCAATTGCTTCGCTCGCTCACTTTGTCAGCATTTACATATACTCTTTCATTAGGGAGGGTAGTATTTACTTATTTGTAGGGTTTGCCAAAATATAAATGAATATATGTTATGGTATGAAGTCCATATATATACATATTGACTATCGAATTACCTTATCTATTATAAAGTATACAACATTTCTAAGCGTTTCATTTTTAAAGGGTATTTCGTAGTCGGCCTGCAGTACAAGTACTTTCTTTTATTTTTGTTCACTTTATTTTATTACATTTTATTCCGCCGCAATTTATTTATTTACTGTGACTGTTATTAGACATTGTTATTGTTGTTGTTGTTCATGTTTAACGATTATTTTGCCATCGGCGGTCTGTGGGTGGCCGCAATAATGGAGGTAATCGGCGATTATCACGTACCCCCAAACCGAACCCCAATCAAATCAATCGCAGTTAAATTCACTCTGACAGGTCCCAAAACAACAAAAAATATACGAAAAAAAAAACAAAAAAAAAAAAACAAAGTAGAAAATATAAAAAGTAAAAATGTTCGGGCAGTAAATCTCATTAAGAATTAAATCAAAATTAAATGTTCGGCAAATGCAATAAAAATCATTACGCGTGTAATTTTTCAAATTTGCCTTCAACCACCTCCCACTTGCTAGTGTCACGCCCCCAATCCTGAAATTGGATCCACAGAGATGCGGAAGTCCATTTTTGAGGCGGTAAATTGTGCCATAACTAAGGTTGGGCCCAAATATGTTTACAGACTGCACTTTGATGGCTTTTATAGTTTTGTTGTGATATTATCCGTACTTTAAAATCGCAGTAAAAATATATATATTTATTATCATACCATATACGAGAGCTGTACGAAATGAAACTACGAAATGCACCTCCTTGAAATAATGAGCATCGCAGAGAAAGGCTTTACGTGGCAAGGGGTAAGCAAGTGCGAAGTTCAGAAAAACTATGAATAAGTGTAAATTAAAGTAAAATTCCTTAAAGCTTAAAACTAAAGATATAGAGATTTAGAAAGAGACGGAAAGACAGTGATAAAAAAAAAGGAAAAGAGATTATAATATCGACAAAAAATACAGACTAAGGCTTATATTACCTTCATAAAGTTTATTTTACGTTTTTAAACATTTTAAAGAACAATGAAAATATTTTGGAATTTCCGAACAGTAAAATATGCAATAAATATAAAATAAATGTTTATGTAAACGAGCTTGCAGTTTTAATTGAAATTTTGTAGCAAAATAAACAATTGAAGGTTTTTGATTATGACAAAAATGTTTGATGTGGATTGTCAATTGGCAATTGGCAATTGGCAATTTGCAGGCAATGCGGAAAATGTTGCAAGTGTTGCAGCTGAATGTTGGAATGCGATGTGCAAATGTTGCAGCTTGAAAAGCAGTTGAAAGCAATTTGCAATTGCAATTTGGCCAGTTTATCCGCATGAGCAGCCACAATCCACAATCCACAAAAAGCAGTTGAACAACGCCTACGGCAAAAGCCGGCAATCCTTTTGTGAAGTAAAATACGTATGCTTAAACGGATAGACAGATGCCATGAATGTCCTGCCTCGTCCTTCGCCAGACAAGGACGGGTCAATGAACAGGCCAAGAGCTGGAGAGCTGGTTTATGCACTCGCAGGATAATTCAATATGACGATGATAATTTCATTTTACGCTGAATAAACACAAACTGCACATTTTGATACGACATTGCCCTCCCTTCTCCCTCCCCATTCCCCCTTCCTGTGCCTTTCCCACTCCAATTAATGCGCCCACAAAGAATTGATATGTCCGCCCAGTTGCTCCACTTGGAGCTTCTCGCATTTCGCTTGAGGTGGAGCCAACTTAATTATGAAACAGGACGTGCGTGGTCGTCTTGCTGGCTAATGACCTTCAAGCTCCTACTCAATCTCATTGTTTGGCCATTTCACATCCTAATACTCGCCTGCTGAGGTAAAGTGGGTATATTGATTATGTAGAGCGAGGGCAATGTTAGCTTTTTATAGCCTTTTGGATATCTCTTATGGTATATACATCAAGTAAAGCTTCTACTTCAAATAAGAATTAAACTGTTTTCAATGAAAGATCTTTTAAAAGTTACATATTTCTCTCATTAAAAGTTATTTTAAAGATCTTTAAATAGTTCCGAAGTGCACAGTAAGCGTGTATTAAGCAGTCAATTACAACTCACATTATTTTTATGTTATTGAGATACATATACAGATGTATATGTACATAAATCATGCGCATCGATTGCTACTTATCGAGTCTCAGCCCGGAATCCCCACGCAAAGTTCCCACTAAGCTTAAGTATGTGCCTTCCACTTGACTTCGTCGTCATCGTCGCCGTCGTCGTAGTCGACGTCTTCGTCATTTTATTGGTCACAATTTGCGTTTTATGCGACTTCTTCGTAATTATTTACAACAAAGATTGCCGGACAAAAACGGACGTGTACTCAAGGTTGGAGGGGAATCACAATTTGAGGCAGCCGGCGCTTGAATGCCAACAATGAATATGCCAAGTAAACTAACTATATACCCACATTGAACGCCAGTAAGAATGATACAAGTCCATTCAAGGTAGACTTCAACATACCCTAAGCTTAATTTTCTATCATTCTTTGTTACTTCTTCGTACAAACAAGAAACTAATACTAATATACATCTTATCAACTATAGTTTGATAGATGTGCCATAAAAACCTAGTCTAAAGATCAACTTTTGTCAATATTATGGAAATGAATTGTGTTTTCGGGAAAAATGTTATGCTTCTTCTACATATGGTATACACTAACACTTATTCAAATTTAAGGATATCCACATTTTGTAATTCCCGAGATTGAATAGTTCATACAGACATACCGACATGCAAACCTTATTATATCGGTTCAGCTTGAACACTTGTAGAATTTTCACACCTTCTTTCAACTGTTACACTGTTACTGTAATTGTTACTGTTATCGATAGAACCAATAAACCCACTTCACTCAGTTCCAAGTAATTCCAGGGTATGTCAACAACGGCGATGACAGTGCCAGGGTCAGAACCGTAGCCGGTGCCTCGGTATCTGTTTCTGTATCTGTGGGATTGCTGTCGCCGATTGTTGTGACTGTTGCGCCTTATCGGCGGCGCCTCCAGTTAAACAAAAATAAAAATAAAATATGTCACACGTACGCGTCAAATTTTCTCAGAAAACATAAAGCCCAGCAACAACAACAACGAAAAACCGCAAAGTAAATAAAAATGTTGCTCGTTTATGGAATATGCAATGCTCTGCACTTTAAATTTGCGATATGAGCTGTCAAATGAGTCTCCAGGGATCTTTCGGATTAAGTCTCCATATAAAATATGACATATGACATATGGCAATTGCTTGGAAAATGGGAAGAAATTCTTTGTTTCTTACACAAAAATAAATAAATCGAAGGGTTCGCTATGATTGCCAAACACTAGATAGTCGTTGGGACAAGATTAGATAGAAGATGAGTAAGCAATATATACTCGACTTATATATAATCTATAATATCGATAATTCTTTTGCCCTGATACACCATTAGGCAAAGCTATTATACCCTTTCGTAAGCATTTAAAAGAGTATAGGCTATAAAAATTAATGTAGAATGATAAAAATAAATATTTTTATTGGTACTAATTCAAGATTAAATTATTATGTAAACAACAAACAAATATAAATATTGAAATGCATTTATTTAAATTGGCTTTACCCTTAATTAATTGGGTATATACAAAGTTTACAATAATTTGATGATTTCTTAGAAATATCATAATAATAAATTCTTAATTTAAACAAACAAAACTGAGCTACTATAAAATGTACATCACCAGATTTCTAAACATACATTTTGACATATTTTCTTTGAAATTTAAATTCAAATTTAAAGCCATTAAAAAATGGGACTAAAAAAATGTTTGATTGGTTTCTAAAGAAAAATATTTTAAGTCAATTTGAGATTAAGAAAACACATTAAAAGTTAATAAAAATATATAAATGTATAAATGTAATATATAAATATAAAATATGCATTAATTTAGTTTTCCAAGAAATTTGAATGCAATCAATACTTTAAATTCTACAAGCAATCTCGGTTGTATAAATAATAACATACATATCTAAAATTAAACATAAAAATAAAGTATTGTTAGAAAATTTGGAATAACTTGAGGGAAACTTTTGCAAAACAACGGTTAGTTGAAGGCTAACAATGGTCATTATTGAAAATGGTTTTATTTATTGTCTAATGGATTATATTTTACCCCTGACCAGGGCCACAATTTTGTCGGCTTCGTTTTGTCAACTCAACGGTTTTGACCACATATGTTGGAATAAATGCCGCATAATTATTTGCACTTTGGTTGCTCGTTTATTTATTTGCTGTCTGCATTTTGATGAGCTCTGCGAATTCCACGTAAGAAATGTCACCAAAAAATAGCAAAAAAAAAAATAAAACAAATCAAAAAAAAAAAATAAATAAAGTAAAAGAACATCAAAATAAAAGCTAAGCCAAAGACCTAGCGACCAACCATGTTACATAAACACCTCGACCCGGCCTCGATTAAGACCTAAATAAAACCTAAAAATGTAAGAAGTAAGTGAGAACGTTGCAACTGTGGCAATTCGACTGCTGCATACTCGCTCACAGTACGAATACTTAATATAAGCATAAAAAATTAATCGATTGTAAAATATATTAATAAGATAAGTCTTTTTGTGGCAACTTTAAGTATTAAATGAAATCTTAAAAAATTATAATAGATACTCATGAAATCAAGTTATTTAAAAGATATATGTATGTATGCAGGTACTTCAATTTTTAACAGAAATGCGATTAAATAAGATAAGTCACAAATTTGAACTTAATCAGATCATAAATTCAACACATCTCCATTCACATTAATTAAAACTAATATAGCCTCTTTACTCTGCAAGCGAGTATTACAATATGTAAAATAATCGAACATAATATAATACCTAAATCCGTGGCTGCCATAATTCTAGGTTCAATTGCATAAGCCATTGGTCAGTCGGCCACACCGTCTAACCGTACAACCACCCTGCCACGCCCCTTTCCGATGAACCGCCCACCTTAACCGTTCGGTTCGATGTCTGGCCGTCTGGCTGTCTAGACGCGTTTAATTTGCGTAATCAAAACACAAAAACAAAAACCGACTGACAATGAGAGACGATAACAACAACAAAACAAGAACAACAATAAATTGTGCATTGACGAATAACCGTCAAAATTTGTATAAATAATGCAAAAAAAACATAAAAATAAAAAAAGAAATTAAGTCGAGAACAAAAACAAAAACGAGCAACAATTGGATTATAAATTAAAATGTGAGAAAAGAGCAATAAAAAAACAACAACAACCACAACAAAATTGACATTCATAACATTCTGGAATAATTCCTTAACCCAATTGCAAATATTAATAATAATAAAAGATAACGGCGTACCACAAAACAAATAAGACAAATATATGTATGTATGTATGTATGTATGTATGTATATTATAAATTAAATTAAATAAAAGTTGTTTATAAAAAAAATAACCTCAAAGTACTTAATATTTATTGTATACGGGTAATTAAATAAATAAACATAAATGCACAATATCAATTCTTTATCCAAAGATATATTTATAGTTAATATGCTTCAATAAGTTCTCCATCTTTAATTTGCATTTTATATTTTTTTATTTGCTTTTATTATAAATTTGATTTTGATAAATTATAAAGCTTGCTTGATAGATTATAAAGCTTACTATACACAAAAATTACTTAATCTGCAAAATATGAAATATCTTTTACAGAATATTATAATACTTTTGTTATGAAAGCCTTATTAATATGTATATGTTTTTATACATATACATATATGTATATACATCTATATAAATTATCATAATTTTTTTACCAAGGTTTGCTACAGTAACAAAATGCAATACATTTAAGGTAATGTGATCCGATCAAGCAAAGGGAATACAAAATAATATACGTCTCATTATATATTTTATAATCTTATATTATATATGTACCTAGACTCTCGTACCTGTAATACAACTTTTAGCCCACACATTGACTATAAAGAAAACGAACA
Organism: Drosophila pseudotalamancana; assembly: GCA_037075185.1. Taxonomy (NCBI): domain Eukaryota; kingdom Metazoa; phylum Arthropoda; class Insecta; order Diptera; family Drosophilidae; genus Drosophila; species Drosophila pseudotalamancana. The sequence continues at coordinate 1,518,080 of JBAMCK010000747.1, read as the reverse complement.
GTTAACTAATAAATTTTTAATTTATTTAATTAGTCAAGTTTGAACATGCAAACAAAAAAAATAATCAAGCCGGCTATTTAAAGACTTATTCAAATAGTATAACATAAAAATGTATTATTCTTAGAATAAAAGTGTGCTTGGCAATATTTTTATTATAACGAACTGCTTGTAATTTTTATTCTAAGAATAATATATTTGCGTATTTCAATATAATGGATATATTCAATAATATGGGTTAGCAAAATTCCAGTTAGTTGATAAGAATAAAATAAGTAAAATATGGGTAAGTACGACTTGTATCTATTAATTAGAATTCTAAAAGCAATCTTGATTTTTCCATTTAGTCATTCTTATTATGCATAAGTACATAGATACATATGTATCTAATTAAATATTATATTCATACTGTATGTGTGTCTGTATGTTTATTATTTAAATACAAGAATTTTATTTATTTATTTAAGTCTCTAGAAATATACTTTCACTCACAATTTAGATCAACTTTTGACTTTCGGTGTGTGTGAATGACGAAAGACACCTGTAGATTTTAGTAAACCGCTTTTACTAAAAACACACTCACACACATACTTATAAACAAGTAACGGTTCTTAATCGCCAATACGATGTTTATATTTGGAGAGTATTTATTAAACTGGAACCTGGAACGCACCTTCCAACGAATCAGGCTAGCATGTGCCGGCGATTATCATATATCAAGTTGGACCAGACCGAACGTGAACCGTTATGTGAGTTCCGTGTGGGGTCGCTTCGAATAGCCGAATAACCGAATAACTGAAATCGGGAAGCAAAAGGAAAGGGAAACAGGTACTACAGCGAATTGGGAACTTGGGGAAGCATTTAAGTGGGCGTGTGCTGATGGATTGCAATCCCGCTACTGCAAATGTACCGAGTCATTAATCGGGGCAGCGGCAGGTAAACAAATGCAGTACCTTAAATACCGACTAGCAGTCTAGAGAAGGAGGAGGGGGCATGCCCAGTTGTCATGGCCATATCGCAAGCTAGTTTTCTTGATTTGCTCGCTTTGCGACGCGGAATTCATTCATTAGCTGACGTCGGCAGCGCAGTCGACGTCACGATATGGCTGGAGCTGCGTCAGTTTGTTATACACCCTGCAAGCAAGTAGTGCGTGGGGTATGAACGGGGTTTACTTAGTTTGTTCAAGAGGAGTTCTTTGGTATAACACACACACACATTGTATTTTTTTATAAAGGCAATACGAAATTTTAAAGTACAAATGAAATTCGACGAAGAATTCACGCATTTACTTCACTTTGCCTCAAGTTTAATGTGCAAAGAGGGTACTTGTGCCTCGACTATTGAAAACGTTTTCAATATGACGTGTGGTTGGGTTTCGCTGTTGGGCCTACGGCTGTGGGTCGGCCTCATTAGATGCGCTCGTTTGCAGTTTGCCAAAAGAAGCGACGTCAAAATGTTATTGTTGTTATTGCAGTTGTTGTTGGTTGCGTTGTTATTCGCTGATTTGTTTTGCTTGCGTCGTTTGTTTTTGATACATTGCGCTTTGCTTTGCATTTTCGCCGTCGCCGTCGCCGTCACTGTCACCGTCGCCACCGTCGTCGTCGTCTTATTTTGCATTTTCGCTGTTGCCGTTGACTTCGCTGTCGCTGTCGCTGTCGACGCCTCGTTGCTTCTCTTTCGCTCTTGCTATTTTATCGTCCGCTGGCGTCGCATCTGGTAGCCGTTGCTTTTGGGTAACTGTTAGATGCACGACGCTTGCACCTTGGCACGAATCGCGCGCGCACAACGGCAATCATTAACTTCATTAACAAGTGCATTGCAAATGTTTATTATCTATTACGTAGTTGCACAGCGGGGATTTACTGTTCCCATAAGAAATATATTTTTATACCCCATATCTATTTAAAGTGAATTATTTATGGAAACATAACAGTTGAGGAGCATTAATCACTTTTTTTGCAGTCAGAGCTGACCATACGGTATCTGCTAGTCGAGCATCATCTTCTTATCTACTTTTATGATCTTTTATTTAAATTTAGCGCAACATTCTGTGTGAGTGTGTGTGTTGTTTTTTGGCCTGGCAAAATTATAATGAGCACGAAGGTCACGGCGCGCAGATGCTTAAACTGGTTGCCTGAATTTGGCGCTAATTGTATCTTAAAGATACAGCTGCATACCGTTTGAGACACTGCTGCGCAGCAATGTGTCTAGCGTTATTTATTACACTACAAATCCATTGCAAATGCGTATTATCTTATTGGTCAAATGTTGCATCTTCTAGAACTTAAAGTTACGTTATCCTGGATACAAATAACGAATTGAATTTATGTAGTTGTCCTGTCTTCATTTTCATAATTATCTTATTCACAATAATCGATTAATTGTGTGTGTTTATATACAAAGAAGATAGCAAAAACAACAGAATATAGAGAGCAGTGTATCGACCAGTCGTGCTCGAATTGATTCTATATATAGTTGCTCTGTCTTACGTTTTATACTAATATGCACAACGGCAATCAATTAGTTATGTGTGTGTATGTGTGCAAGATAGCAAAATAAACACGATGTGTGCACAGTGAATCTTCAAGTCGTGCACGCCCGACTGGAGTGCTCGCTTACTCGTATTAAATCTCACATTTGTCAATTTTATTTGCGTTTTCGTTTGCTTTGTGAATGAATAAACATGAAAACAACAAAGTGTGCGGTAAATTATCGGATGTGCCAGTATAATTGTTAATGTTAATGTTGTTGATGTTGTTTTTGTTGTTTTTGTTGTTGTTGTTGTTGTTTATATTTCACAATTAACATGTTTTTAATTAGCGCATGAATTGATTTATGTCACACATCATTTTTAAATTGCACATTCAATATTATTTTTAAATGTGATTTTTTTTCTTTGTAATATTTCGTATTCGGTTTTATAAATAAACTTCGCTTCGCTTCGTAATTTGAGCAAGATGCATGATTGCCTTTCATAATTGAATATTCGATCTTTGCCAGCATCAATCATGACATTTAAGCATATTCATTTACCTACATATGTATACATAAATATCAATAAATTAACAGCACATGTGCAGTCAGGTTTCGCACAGTGTAGCATAATCAGCTACAAAGAAGAGGATATTTACAATATTAATATTTATATACATATTTATATTTGATTAAATGTATGCACATAATTGTATACAAGTTCCGATTATATTTTAATAGTAGAAACATTATACAATGTCATTTGTAAAAAGTTCTCTTTAAAAAAAAAAAAAAAAGTAAAAGTTCTCTTTTGCTTACTTTACTATAGAAAAACTTTACCCATATGAAGTTTTACCCGTTGCTGTAAAGATTTAAAAAGTTCTTTTTAAAGACTTCTAACAAAAAGTTAGGAGCTCCATTCAGTGCTTAAGATATGCACATATGTTGCTACTTTAGATGCTTCTCTTTTAGTTTCTGGCTACACAGCGAATAGAGTTTTGCACCTATTTTTCTGCTGCTTCTAACAGTTTGCAATTGGAATTGGACCACACACTTGTTTTGGCATCAAGTGGAAATGCACTTGGCCAACACTTTCGACGTAATTTGAAGTAAACTGCACTTTTCCAACTCACTAAGTAAACAGATGCCAGTCCTAATTTCAATTAAGTCCGACAGCTGTTTCTGCACTCAGGCAAAGGAACGGAAAGGAAACTGTTTGCTGCTTAATTTCGTATTTTGTGGCAACTCAAGTGCCTCAGTCAGGGTGTGTTCGTGTGTGTGTGCGTGTGTGTGTGTGAGTGCGAGTGTGTGTCCATTCTGCGAAACAGCTGTTAATTGCAAAATCAAATTGAGTAATTGACTGACTGGCAGATACGAGTAGAGAACCAACCCAACCAAACGGAACCCAACCCAACCCAACCCAACCCGATCCCCAGCTCCAACGCATGGCAATAGAAAGATTACCTCATCATCATTATCATCTTCATCATCGTCATTATGAAGAGCATCGCTCGAAATGGCAGTGAGCGCACGTTTCCTGGAAAAGCGTGCCTCAGACACGAATACACTGAAAGAAATCAAGTCGTAGCCCACATATGTATCGACTCTCGCAGCCAATTTAACAAGCAAACGCATTTTAATTTTCATCAAAAATTATAATCAAAACATGTGCCAAAAGCAGCTAAAAACAACAAAAACAATAACACAAATATGAAAATAAAATGCAACGAATTTGAGATACGCTACAAATTTTAGTCGATTTCTTATTAATAAAGTATTTCAAATATTTGTTCTTTACCTAGAGATCTAAAATTGATATATTATATACCGATGATATTAGAAATATTTAAAAAATGTATGAATCTGTGGATTATTTAATATACACATAGTTAAATATTGGTAACCTGTCAAGCTGCCTTAGAAAGTCTATATTGTTCTTAAAATTAGTGTATGATGACGTTCGTCTCTTGACAGATAAATAGAAACAATTGAACAGCATTAACAAATGTTCGGGTAGCTCTGATAAATAAATTCTGCGAATCTCTCGAGGACGCAATGTGCGAATTTTTTGGTTGTGTTATTTTTTGTACAAAGAATTTTGTTTCTTTGTTTGGCACACACAAAAGTTTAAGTTAATATTTAAAAAAAAATAAACATATTACGACTTAATGCTGGACATAATAACATAATTATGTAGGGAGAGAAGTAGAGATAGTGAGAGATCAATGCTCGACCTTCTCCCCCGCAACGTCAGCGAGCGAGCAAAACAAAAACAAATTGACGTCAATGGCTACAGATAATAATCAAATTGCAATAACAACAACAATAAAATAATAACAATAGTCTATAGAAAAGTAAATAAATACATAAATAGAAAACTAAAAACGTCAAAGAAACTTTTACACAAATGCAAATAGTGGGACAGAGAACCCTCCTAAGCATCCAAAATTCATTTATGACGTCAACAGTAACACCTATGTATATATACACACGCACACACACACATGCATCTCCAGAGTTTATGATGGCAAGGTGTATTTCCCTATATGCCGAACGTAAATATTGAAGTTCTCTATAAATAGATTTCCGCGAATATGAATACGATTAATCAGCTAAGCATAAGGGAATGTAACCGATTGCAACTATTTTAACTATTTATAGAGGGGCGTTGCATGCACCCTATATGGTTGTTTTTATCAGTAATATTTACACTTCGCAGCCAGTTTTGTGAAGCCGGAACGGAAGTCTCCACTTGTGTGTGGCATTGGTATACCCAGGAAATGGGTAAGAAGGGTATGTGTATGATTGCAACTGTATGTGAAGGCACGAAGGGAAGGCGGAGCCCATATACTGTACACATCCGTTTGTATAAACCCGTTTATCTCGGCAACTACTTAGTTTAAAGACGTTAAATTTTCTATGTACATCCTTAGATACCGTATAGAGTGTGACTTTATCATCGTTTTCCGATAACCCGTTCCATAAAATTAGTATCGCAACAACCAATTTTATAGGGTATCTCCTACTCGATCATTAAAAGTTGTTATAAGTTTTCTCGGAACTGACATCTATCCGTTTGTGGCATAGCTATCAAAGTAACAGTAAATATACATAGACATGTGGATATGTACATATATACAACTGCCTAGAACTTGGCGATACATTATCGGATCAGTGCGGTTATGTTGGCCGTTCCTAGTATCTAACTGTTTACATAGCCCTTCAGCTGAGTAAAATTCTTGGTATTATTGGCGGATATGATAAGCAATATCAATAGCATAAACATAGTTTCAGCTAAACGTATTTATAAATGAAATACACTGTAATTCTGTCTGAAAGTGGATCTTGAAATATATTTGTTGATATATTCCCTCGAATTACCAGAAAACAAATCTACAATAAATATTTTTACTTCGTAAGGTAATACCTCACCTGCAACCCAAAATTTAAGTCGTATTATGCCCTGCAAACTGGGTCTCGCAATGACTGATGAAATTCGTTAAGCGACATCGCTCATACGCCTCGTAATTTATGTGAGCAGCGGCTCTCATGTTTATTAAATCGTATTAAAATGTTAATGGACATGCCCCAAAGTCAACAAAAAAATATTACCAAACGACGACGACGACGATGACGACGACGTCGCTGCCCAGGTAATTATGCCTCCATTGACCCGGCCACGCCCCCTTTGGCCGGCAGTCGCCCTTTGACGCAGCTTAAAGTGCATTTAGCGAATGCAAAAAAGTGCCAAAGTCGAGAAAAAGTAATTAAATGTCAGCCACAGCAGAGCAGCAAATGAGCCGCGAGAGGCTAAATTCATAAGCCCTACGACCACAACACCAACAACAACAATGGCCAACAAGTAAAAGAATTCTAATGGGGAGTGAACGACTAATAGATGCTCTGTAGCCAGTGCATCGTATCTCTTCGTAAATAGTTACTCTGTAATACATTAGGACTTGCATAAAATCAATCGAGCTGATCAATAATATTTATGTATGTATGTATATATGTACATTTGTATACCTAGAAAGGTATTTAGGTCAACTACACTTGCATGCAACTAATATACCCGGTCTCGTGCTTTTTTAAATACTTAAGAAACATTAAAATGCATTTCACTCTACAAAAAGACAATCGACTAGGAAATACCTCAACCTAATAGAAATATATATAATCAAGAATTGCTCGGAATAAAAAATTATTATTATTTCAATATTATTTCAATTATTATTAATATTATAAAACATATCGCCACGAACTTTAAGGCCTCTTAAGAATTCGAGCTTTCACATATTAGACAAAATCTTTAAATAAACTTAGTTTCTAATTTAGACTTAAATCCAATTTGTACTTTCAATAAGCAACAAATTCTCTATATGTTAACTTAGTTAACATTCATTTAGTTAGCCTTAAGATTAAATTCAATTCGCACTTCATTCAAGTCGAATATCGCCTCTGGTTCAGGTATATCAAAAGTTTTCTGTCTGTTTTATTCCATTCCCTCTCACTTTCCCTCTCTCTCTCTCTTTCATCTCTCTGTTGTCGCATTAACTTGAATGGCCATTAAAACAAATTACAAACATATTATTATTATATATCATTATTATAATAAATGCTATGGAATTTTCAAGCAAAACTTTTACACAGAGAACGCAATTTTATTTTTATTTTATTTCACTTATTTTTTGTGTGGACGCCTTTTTTGGCGGGCGTGGCAGTTGGGGACATTTACGCAGCGCAGTCGCGAAAATAAATTGGTAATAAAATGTGAAAAATAGCATCATTTAAAATATTAAAATGGCATAAATAATATAAAATAAATAAATAAAAATATCACTGCAGTGCTATCAACACTCCGGATCAGGCGCATATACACAAATGCACAGACATATGTACATACATCAATATATGTGTAGATATACATATATACATATATATATCAGTTGGGCGTCGACAATGGCCGCCAGCCGAGTTGTTGGCCATTCTGCATTGTAAGCCGCGAAATTACACACACACAGCACACATTCACATACACAAACATGCGCTCACATATGCATTTGCATCCATAATTCATCGCAATTCATTTAATATGATTTACAAAAGAAATAAAGCTGAGCAGCAGCAGATTTATTGGCATTTGGCAAGGCGAAACAGCGAGCGGGTCCTTGCAGAAGGACATTTATTTGTTCTACTACTTTGGTCAACTGAGCGCATTTTAATACATCTGTGTGTGTACACTGGCAGAAATATTCGCTGTGCGTTTGAGGATGATTACATTAGTACTTCATAATAATTATTTACTTATCTTCGGATTAGTATTTTCTATTATCAATATGATAGTTATGTCATTATAATTATCATTCGCATAATCATAATCATTATCATTATCATAATCATTATCATTATCATTATCATTATCATTATCATTATCATTATCATTATCATTATCATTATCATTATCATTGTCATTGTCATTATCATTATCATTATCATTATCATTATCATTATCATTATCATTATCATTATCATTGTCATTACCATTATCATTATCATTATCATTATCATTATCATTATCATTATCATTATCATTGTCATTATCATTATCACAATCATTATCATTATCATTATCATTGCACTTTTTAACTTTATTAACTTCCTTACATTTATCCTGCTTTTTAACTTCCTTACTTTTATCCTGCACGCAGTTCTCTATTTCATTCCAGAACTCAATTTTCTTGCCTCTTTTTTAATTTTTTCTTATATACAGCATCGCATCCTCTTCACAAAACAGCTGCCATTATAATGTTGTACTTCATTTGCTTAACCCATTTGCTTGTTTGCAATGGGGTATACACGCACACCCACACACCCCTGCAGCAAAGGTCTTCACAGCTGCAACATTTGTATCTTTTTTTTGTCGTTTCCTCCACAATAGAGGCAGGAGAAGATACTTTGGTGCTGCTGCTGCAGATGCTGATGCGAATTCGCGACATGAATATTTTTCGCAATCTATTTGCCTTTATTTGTATTTATTTATATTTGTTAGCTGATTTTTTACGGCTGGTGGGAGTGAAAATGAGAGAGAGAGAGAGACAGAGAGAGAGAGAGTGGGAGAGAGTGGGAGAGCTGTTACCAACTGGCAACCGATGGCCAGCTCCATTTACTGTTTTACCAATAAATTGTAAGTAATAAACTGGCAATTGGTTTGCTGTCTGGCCTCTGACAACGACATCGACATAGACGACATCGACGACGACGACGACGACGACGACGACGACGAGAAAGGCGGCCGCGCCCACAGCATTTGGACTTTTACTTCCTTGACTGTTGGCCTGGCCCAAAATCAAAGCCGGAGACTGGCGGACGCTGAAACTGGCACTGGCTGTCGTCAACGTTTGCCAAGACAGCTAGGAGCTCCCCTTTTGCAGAAGCGAAGGGAGGGGGGGGGGGGGGTCTTTCATTTGACACTCGCCAGCGACTGACTCTTGACTCTTGAACCCGGAGATGGCGAGGACTTATCGACATGTTGGAATACATGTTCTGACAGCTTTTATGGCGTGTTTACAAGGACATGATCCGCATGTAGCTAACAGCTAGAGCCCGGCTCAGCTCTAAGGATAGTCAAGGATAGTCATCACAGCGATATCACACATACGACCCGTGCAACGCAGTCGGCATCGTTCGACTTTTCCTTTTGCTTTTGCTTTTCTTTTTATTTTTATTTGTATTTTTCTTTTTCTTTTGATTTTTTATGGCCGCTGGCTTTGGACTGCGGCGGCGACTGCTGTTAAACAAAGTTCACATAAAATAGAATTTTATATGGCTGAAAAATGTAAATCATGTCTGACAGGGCAGCCACCAACAAACAAAAAAAGGGCAAACAGTAAGGCACCATCCTCGACCAACCCACATTCTCAACCATCTTCCTGCCTCGACCATCCTCCTCGCTGATTATGAACAATGTCTGAGCAACGAATTGCCAAAAGATGTCCAATAAAAAGCCAAACCCCCCTTGTTGCAGTCGAATGTGAATATCTTGTTAGGACAAGCCCCAGTTTTGGTAGGGTGTGGGCTGTACGTAAAACAAAGTGGAACTGGTTGTAATGTCAGAGAATGTAGCGTCATGTAACGCTTTAGCCTCGATACGAGAATTCGAAATGTTTGGTCGGGCTCTTAGCTGTTTATGCTAAAAGCTTACACATTGCTTTCTATAGAATTATGGATATTAGGTACAGTTGCGAGCTCTAGTTCACAAATTCTATAAATATATAGTTAACCCGTTTCAGTTCTTAAGTTGAAAATTAGTTTACATATATAGTTGATCAATAGTGATTCATTTAAATCAGGTATTCAGTTCTTAATAACAGATCTGAACCTATAAATTGAGAATATATCAATATAGTAACATTTACCATCCAATCTTGCACTCTAGCCAAACAAAGCCGGCTAACATTATTTCACATTTGTAGTTAGCTAAATAAAATCAAATTCTCCCTTTCCGCACGTGTCGAATACTTCGACATATCCTTCGACCTATCCACAACTTTGTCAAGTTTCAGACTTCGGTTTCTCTGTTCTGCTCTTCAAATTGACAGCTAACCGAAACCCCTCGATTTGTTCATAAACCACTCCAGCTAAATCAAAACCGAGTCTACACATATTTTTGGCTTAAAATAATACGAAAAAATGCGACAGCGAATCAAATCAAAGGAAATTGAATTGCAGGCGATAGCCAATACTTAATGCTCGCTGCCCGATGCTCGATGTTGTTGTTGTTGTTGTTATTGTTGTTGTTTTTGTTGCAGTTGATGTTGACATTGCGTGCAGCAAATGTCCCGAAGCTGAGACCAGTGCTCCAAGTCCTTCGCTTAACCAACAATCCCACACCCATCCCCAACTCCCTTCCCTCCCCAACCCTTAATTCAGCCACAACTCCAACATAATGTAATTTGCAATGACTTTCCCTCGGGGCTTCTACTGTTGCAGCTGCTGAAGGGTTGAGTTTGACATTCTGTTTGACTTGGAAGCGAGCGTGTGTGGAGGGTTATTTTATAGATACCGTTCAAAATGTATAAATACGGTATATTGGTTAGATAAAATTGTATGTATCAAATCAATGGTGAAAAAGCCCTTAAGTATTGCTTCGAACCAACCAGGTGTGATATCTATTTAAAAATCTGTGCGTTTTTCCGTATTTCCCATTGCATGAATGTCTCAATCTTAAAAAACACAAAAACTAGCGATTTGAAACTTGGAATATATATTCTTGTATACCTTTCGCATAACAGGAACAATTTTTTTTATCGGATATCTAATTGCATTTTCTTTATAACGATATTTATACGACTTTAACGTACCTCCTTCTTTGTATAGTAAGCAAAAATGTCGGTAAAATTGAATCGAACACGTTGTATAAGGTATCTACTCTTTGTTCTAGTCTTTTCTCACTTGGTTTTTTGTTTCTTGGGCGTGGTTGTGGAAACTACGCGTGCACTGACATAAGATACATTATTGCAAATTGTTTCGATTTCATAAGAAATTTTCGCAACGGGGGTGTTGCTCGACTCGCAATGGCAAAATCCTTGGACATGGACGCTGTAGATGATTGCTATATGCAATCCCCCAGCCCCTTTCTACCTCCCTTCCCCAACCATCCGGCTCTTTCAATACATTTTATTTGTTGTGCATTTGTTTTCTTTAGTTCTGGATTTTTGGCTGCCACCCAAAGCCTTCGCAAAAAAGAATCAGAACAAAATCGAAGCCTTTTTTTGGCATTTTTCATTTAGCTAAATGAGCTGCAGCTCTGGCAGGAAAATCGGGAAAATCAATGCGAATGTGGCACGGAAATAATTTGTTATCGCATTGAGAAACGGATGTGATTGAAAGTGTGCACAGGAAGACGAACTGGGATACCGAATAATGGGCTACACGGAAAAATTGCCAGATGGATAGAGCTGCAAAACTGGTAAGGGAAAATTGAGTTTTCAACTCGACCCAAGGTAAAGGCCATTAAATAAATTGATGCGAGTAATTAATATGCTTTAAAGTTGGTCTGAGTTCTCGGACTTGGAAAGATGTTCAATTGTGTGAAAATCGAAGCTTAATTTAATTGATTTAATGGAATTAATATATATGTCGTAAAAGTAGAGTCATATCCGAGATTTCGTAGCTAACATTTATGTATATTATATGCATTTATTTCATTATTAATACAATGAACTTTGTGAATAAAAAATCAATTGCTTCTGATCACTTTTATCTAAGTAGGGCTAAATGCGACTTTATTTGCTGGGAAATGTTAGGAGGTATCTAAAATAAATCATTAACGGCAAACACAAACAATTTTATTGTTCCAGTTAGATTTGTATAAGTTTTTATGAAATTTTGAATAATAATGATAATAAAATTTAAAATTTCAAATCTCTTACTCTTGCAGTTGCCCAGATAAATGCATTTTTACAGTCGGACATGCTTGACGAAGCCAACTCGTCATCTTAATACAAATATATGTATGTATAAATATACATATATATGAAATATCGAAAAGTACTATGCCTTAATCACTTCAGGGTATAAAAAGTATAAAGCCAAAGCCTTCGATGTGAAAAACAGAATTACGAAAACAAAAGCGAGACGCGGATTTGAACTGAGAAGATAAAAATCATTTGCTTGCATAGCATTAAATATAATTGCAACTGTACAGTCAAACACCTACACTTATAGCTAGTATTACACACATATAGATATGTGCTTATATATACATGTCTTGATCTGTCAGGATCTGCATGCCTGTCAACATTTTTGGCGGCTACAACGAAATCCACTTTAGACATCGCTCGACGGCCTTGAACCAATTGGCAATTAAAACGCACAGCCAAAATGCAATACGGTCAAAATAAACAACATACGTTTGGCCATTAAGTATTTGGCCATTTGTCCGTTTGGGCCACTTTTTTTCGTAACTCACGTAAAAATTTTCACATTATTGCGCAAAAATTTCGCCGCAAGGCTGCAAAGAAAAACGCCAAAAAAAAAAAAAACAAGAAAAATATTTCCACGAAAATGTATTTTCATTTGTTTTTCCTACACACATTTTTCATTGCGGGACATTTGGATGTCTGGGCGTGTGGGCGTGTCCCACTGTACAAATTGAATGCAGTAAACAGCACATTTTCAGACATGTGTTAATTATTATCAACAAAAATGTAACAAAAAACAATTTTTTCATATTTTCTCAAAGAAATCATGTGGAAAATGTATTTGTGTGTGTGTTTCCATGGTGTTTGGTGTTGTTGTTGTTGTGCGGCTAGCATGCAAATTTATTTCGCATAAATTGTTTTGCAGCATCTGCCACCTGCCTTGACATATTCAATTATTGTCGACTCCGCCGGAGGATTGCCGAAGCAGTCCAACAATTTTCACCTAAAGCAATAAATTATGGCAATTAGCGTAGGTTAAGGGCATTATCAATGTGCTAGTGTGTGTGTGTGTGTGTGTGTGTGTGTGTGTGTGTAAAGTGCTGTAAGTGTGTGTGTGTGTGTGTGTGTGCATGGGTGTGGGGTGCTTCTTTAGCTCAGTCGCCCTACTAGTTGTCTCAGCCTTTGCCTCTGCCTCTGACCTTCGCTTCTGCTTCCATTTCTGCTACAGCTTATGGCTCTGCCTTTCCCTCTGCGTGTTCCTTTCCTTTCATCAGCTTTTTCCTTACCCACAGCATCAGCTTCAGTCTCTGCCTAAGCCTCTGTCTCAGCTCCAGCCTTCACTTCACCCTCAACCTTTGTCTTTGTTTACTTCAAACTCAGCTTCAGCTTGAGCCGTTTATTCAGCCTTTACTCAGTTACATGCTCTCCCATTGCCTATGCATCAGCCTCTGGCTTTTTCTTTGCCTTTGTCCCGCCTCTGCTTCAGTGTCAGTCTCTGCCTTTCTCCCACTAACTCTCTCTCTCTGCCTCAGTTTCAGCTTCAGCCTCTCTCTCACACTGTTTTGCTCTACCACAGCTTCTGCCTCCAGCTCAGCTTTTTACTCTGCCTAACCGCTGCTACTGTCTCCGCCCCTCCCACTCCCCCGCCCCCCTTCAGCATCTGTCTTGGCACACATTTTAGGCGTAATTGTAGCAATTTAGACGCCTGCCAGCCAGCCAGCCAGTCACATCCTTAAGGCTTCTTCAGCTTCCTGCCAGCACACATTTACACATCCCCTACTATCCCACCCCACCTTCCTCCCCCCATACCAATGCCCGCACATTGTTTTGCGATCTGGCATTGCGGCTCGCCCTGCCGCGCCTTCTATTATCACCTTGATGGGGCCTCAGACACACGCATAAAATTTTAATGAGATTGTTAGCGGCATAAAATATATACACTCCATATATAGTACTAGTCGCACAGAGCATAGAGCAAAGGCCTGCCCATCCCTAAAGCCAAAACCCACCCCCAACAACGGCAGCAGCAAAAAACATCCATTGGGGGCAGGAAACGTAGCTCTAAAACTCTGCAGGTTGCACACCAGTCAGAAGGAAAATTGGTGCCAGGCCAAAGACAAAGAATCAAACATACAATGGAAATACAGCCTAGCGACCCACCCACCCCCAGACACGCTTCACCCCAGCCCCAACCCCTGCCCCTCAGCCACGTTTTGTCCGTCGATTAAAATATTCAAATGCCAGGACTTGAAAAACTTCGCACAATTTAAATGCATTTTTAAATGTGCCATAAACATTGCTGGAGGTGGGGGAGGGCGTTGTGCTTGTGGGCGAGGCACACAGTTCTAAAGATATAACGCATAATGAGCAGAAAGGCGGCGCACCGTGGGCGTGGCACATTTAAGTGCCGCATTTAAGATTATGAAGCCATTTGCTATAGGATAAGCAGTTCATCAAATTGTGGCTCAATATCGAGTAAATGTGGTTCATATTTTTAATAATTCTTCTATTTAACTAAGTCCGCGGAATTGTTGGCGCAAAATTAAGTATCTTCATAAAATGAAGGTATAAAAAGTGCATAAAATATTCAAGTTAGGATATACAAAATTATAATTAAAGCGCTTCCAAAACGGGTTGCAGAAGAAAATTGGAATTTTGTTTTTACAAACGGAATTTAATTTTAAAGGGATGAGGTGCATAAAACTAAGCTGATAATCTAATGAAACCAGGATCTAGATATTGACCTGGAACCAGAACTAAAAAGTTTAGTTTTCCCTTCTACTCAAGCTGCAACTTTTAAAAGAAATTGAACTAGATTCAGAACTAAAGCCTTAAACTAAGCTTAAGCTGAACCAGTACTCGAACTGGATCATTTCATCGAAACTTCAACTGAACCTGAATCTAAACCTAAGCATGTTATTATTCCTCTCGACAAAATTAAAAATGCAGCTTAACCGTAATTTAAACTTCAGAGCAAAGATTTAAATTCTTATGATCGAAGCGCACACAAAACAATTTTTAAGGTAATTATCTTAAAAACTTCAAACTTAAACAAATGAAATAAAAGATAAACGATGAAAATTTCTAATTATGCAAGTGCTTTCTAAATTCCTATCCATCAAAAAACGCAAACAACAACAAAAAAATTTGTATTCAAAGTCTCTTTTTTTAAGAACTTCGAAATGTCGTAACAGAAAAAACTTTTAACTACTCGTTAACTACGTTTAAATGCAACCAATATTTAACAACAACTTCGTAGATTGGCTGACAAATCAATTAACCAAAAAAAAAAAAAAAAAACTAAAAACAGGTATGAAAATTGGAGTCGGGTGTGCTCGACTAGAAGCTACCCTAAGCTCCGTGCAGTGCTGCCATATAAAAAATAAGCTTACTATTATATTATTATCAATAATAAGCAAACGGAAAGAGTTGGCGCTTTTGATATACTATAGATGATGCTGCGGTCGACGCACTCATACATATGGACAGACAGAATTAAAGCGAATCGGTTGTTTATTCTGATCAAGAATATTTGATCATGATATGGGGTCGTCCAAGCCTCCCTCAGCCAGTTACATACACCTTCAGACAAACATTATACCCTGCTTACGCATGCAATGATTTCAGGGTATGAAAACCGACTTTTAAGCCAAGTGTATTCCATAATTTAACCCGGCACGTTATAAAGATATGATGGCGTGATTATATCTTAACTGCCATTACATGTAGATATAGATATACAAAGTTATCTTTATAAATAGATGTGATGACAGTCAGGATTGATCATATAGCTAGTTAATAACTATTTTATAATACTTTTTATTGAATACAGTTCGAATTTTATGATATTTCGCAGCCTGCAGAGTAATTAAAATTCTTAATTGTCTTTTCGTGCAATTTAAGTGCATTCAATGCATAACTAATGAAGCAGCATTTTATTATTCATAAACCTTAATTATCGTATGTTAAAAATATCGCATATAAATTCACGCTCCCATCACTAGCAACGAATATATTTGGTCAAGTGGCATCGAGTGCAGTCGCAGCGGAAAAATGCAGCCTAAAAAGTGTGTCAACAAAAAACTATGAAAAATAGCCGGCACCCTCCCCTCCCCCTTTATTGTTACTCCTCCTCTCATATATACTCCTCCCACCTTTCTCACCTGCTACCTGAGTTATGGGCCATAAGAAAAGTCACGTGCATGTTAATTTCATATTTTACAGTCCGGGCCATTGTGTTATGACAACTGTCACGTGGACCCATTGAATGGCATTTGCTTTCGTTATGTTTTTCTTATTTTGTATTTGTATTTGTATTTGTTCTCCCCTCCCTCCACCATTATGCACCTGGCCAGGTGTGCTAACTAAAATAAATGCAATAGTACAACAAAAGAAAGCAAACGAAAAAATGTGATTTATGAACTGCCTCGCTGCACAAATCAATTTTCAAACTAATTGTCGAAACGGTACTTTTCTCAGCGGCTTCGGATTGATCTATGAAAAAGGTAGGCCGGGGACTGCCTTGATTAGGACAAATAGCTCGCAGCTATAGGGCAATTTCTTAAGGCATATTACATTCATGATTAAGCATTTATAATTGTTTTAAATCTATTTTTAATTCTATTAACAGATTATGTGAATCCATGAAAATCGCAGAGAAAGGCGTATGTAAGAAATAGAAACATGGAGGGGCTCAAGGTAAGAGCAAAAGAAAGAAAATAAGAGCTAGAGATAATGAGAATTATTAGTAAAAAGCGAAAAGAGAAAAGTGAGGGAAAAAAAAGGAAAAGGGGAGCACTCGAAAAAAGAGAATTATAAACATGAAATTTAAAATATTATTCGATGACCTAGCTTTCTCTCTCTCTTTCCCCTCCTCTTACTATCACTCTCTCTCTCTCTTTCTTTCTCTCTATCTCTCTCTCACTATCTCTCTCTCTCTAATTTTCGACTCTCTTTCTCTTCCTTAATTAGCTTCTTCTCTTCCTACTCTAATCAACTCTTCACTCTACTTTATTGCTTCCATAAGTACTTTAGCTACTCAATAGTTCGTCTGCCATCCACAATTTCCCCGTGTATTTAGCTTTAATTAGTTTCCATTTAGTCTCAGCTAAAATATGTGCATCTAGCCAACACCTAAGTGCCTCACATCAAGTTAATTTTCTACATTTTCCAACACTCAGAGTGCATTTCCGCTATAAGAACTGCACAGCATAAACAGCATTTGCTTTGATCAAAGCCGCAATCAGTTTTTTTATTTTTTTGGGGAAACTTGTATATATATACACTATATATATATAGTTTGTGTATATATATATTGTGGCTATCGGAAACGGGGGGCGTTAATCTGTGTGCTAGCGAAGTGTTGCCCACTCGTTGCAAACAGCAATTAAAGCGACGACAATTGCGTTTGGGCGTGCAACAGCAGCAACACGGACGGCAACAAACCAACAGCAACACTAACAAAAGCAACAACAACAATCAACTATGAGAGACCGACAAAAATGATATTCAACACAATAACAGAGGCCTACACCAAAGAAAAAGTAATGGCAAGGGGCAGAGGGGCAGGTGTTGCTGTTGCTGTTGCTGTTGCTGCTGTTGCTGTTGTTGTTGTTGTTACTGTTGTTGCGGAGGCGCCGGCGGCAGCAGTTGGCGAACGGTGTTCAGGTGGGTGTAGGGAAGGCAACTATGAAAGTTACGACAAGCATCGCGTCACAAACGTGGGAGCTTTTTATGAGGCGCACACACACACGGATGCAACAGTACACAGCATCCAAGCCGCAGCTCACATCCAGATGGTGGTTGCCACAAAACGTGGGCAGCAACAGCATCAACAACAATAACAACAACAGCAGCAACAACAACAATTGCCAGCGGCAGCTGTTGCCGCCAATTGATTGAAATGCCGCCCGTTCATCTACGGTCATCTGTCCCGTCCCTGCTGCCTGACCCTCAGTGCAAAGCTCCCTCTCTACCCCCCCCCCTCCCACTCCCCTATAGCTCCACCTCGGGCCGTACCCCTCCCACCCATTTTGTATTTGTTTCTTGAAGGGCTGCTCGAGTGCTTTTTGTGCGGTTTGAACGAACAATTTTTATGAGAATTTTCGTCGGTTGAAAAAACTTTCAATTTCGTATTTATGAAAACATAAGCGGTAAACCAAAAAAAAACGGTGCCAAAGAGATTGAAAGAGAGAGAGAGAGGGAGACAGAGAGAGAAAGAAAGAGACAGACAAAGGAGCAAAGCTGTGCTACAAACTGTTACAAAATGGAAATTCCATCGAAGCAAAAGCAATCGCCATGAGTTATCGCTTTTTCTACTACTCAACATGCAACAACAACAAGCACAACAATAACTTGCAACAACAACAACAACAACAACAAAATGCAAGCAAACGAGGCAACAATTGAATGTGGCAAAGCCGGAAGTTCAGGTCTATGTTTAAGGCTAGCCAAAATGGGGAAGTACAAAAGGTGAATCCGAGAGATCTGTTAAAAGCAAATACAGAAACAACAACAATTAAAAAAGAAACTGAAACGCAAATAGGAAAATTTTCTGAGACGCAATTATGAGGGAAAACTCACATTCCTTGATTGTAACCGAAAGAAAAGTTCATTGTGAATTAATTGGAATTTGAAAAGAAAGAAAATATAGGCTTGGGAACTTTTTCAAAAAACAGTTGTAGAGAATCTTAACTATGAAATATGGAAGAAGCAAAAGGAGGAGTGAGAAGTTGAAAACTGTATTTTCGATTGCTTATTAAACCACAAAACTATTGGATTGAGGACATTTAAATTGGGTAAAAAGAAAGTTTTTATAAATTTGATAACTAAATCGATGGAGACATTATTATTACTACAATAAAAACTATTGATATTGAAAAAAAAGTATCTATAAGTTTAGTTTATAATTTATTTTATAGAATTATTAATTGCAAGTCAACATATACATCCCTTTGCCTTCGTTACTAAAAAATTAATATAAACTATATTCGATAAATGAGACTATACAATTACATCAATTATCTTAATGTATACTATACATGAGTTTTAATAGAAAAGAGGAACTCTAACTGAAGTCAATTAGAAACCTATTTAAATACCTAACAAACTAAAAGCTCATTAGGTATTACTCTTAACCATATTTCGAATGCAAATGAGACGCTGAAAGAACGGTTATAAATAGTTGGATAATTAGCCAAGCCAATCAGGTTTGCAAAAACAGAAACAAAAACAAAAACAGTAACAGAAACAATTGCTCCAGTTAACAAAGCAAAATCCCCTTCTCCAAATTAGTGACTGCTGCAGTTGTAGTTATAGTTGCAGTTGCAGTTGCAGTTGCAGTTGCAATTGTTGCTGCTGTTTGACTTGTTGCATTGCATTTGGAATGATCACTCATTAAATACTCATTAGCATTGCTCTTAAATGCTGCGCTTGGCCAATTCCAAGGCTATAATTGAATGCCTCTAATGGCAAATCAAACTGTGAGCCGGCCAAATTATCATAAAGCATCACGAATATGAATTACAACCAGCTGCCTTCCGTATCAATTGGCAGGTTCTCGAGTCACTGCACCCGCTGCGAGCATTTCATAATGTATAGTTGAATGCTAATTCTAAATAGGTAAACAAGGAAAGAAGAGAGCAAAAGCAAAAACAAAAACAAAAACAAAAACAAAACAGCAACTGCAATTGGGTTTAGAATTACATCAAGACTGAGGCGCATCTACAATTAAAATTCAATTGCGGCTATTACACAATTCCAAGCAAATACAAAATTTCCAATAACTTTGTTTACTCGCATGTGAAAATGCAGCAGCAAGCGCTGTAACGCGACCCCCAGCCTCCCACCCCTGCTCCCCTGCTTCTCCCGCTATCGCTTCTCTAGAGCCACCATTTCAATCAAAGCCCCCACATTGGCAGGCAGCATATTGCGCAGCATCTTGAATCTTGAATTTCCGCCCTTTGGCGTCGCCCACCAAAAGAAAGACGAACGACGAGCGAAGGTAACGTTGCACAGCACGAGATACAGATATAGATACAGATACAGATACAGATACAGATACAGCCACGGATACAACTACATATACAAATATATACACGAGATACATATACAGATACAGATACAGCCATGGGTACAGATGTAGATACAGAACAGATACGGCCACAGATACAGACATATACAGTTACAGCTCCAGCTACAGACACATTTATAGATACAAACACCAGATATATATGCAGATATAAAAATACGGATTAATATACAGCTAAAGATACTCATGCATCGTAAGATACAGATACATATTAAGTTACAGGTACAGCTACTGACACAGATCAAAAGAACAAATGCAGATGCAGATACAAACAAAACATATATTGATACGAATACATAAACAACTATAGATACAAACTCATCTGAAATGCAGGTACAACAGATGCAGACTGAATATCTTACAGATACGCATATTTATAATGCTTAAGATACATACACAGATACTAATTAAGCTGCAGAAACAACTACATCTAATGATGCAGATTCATCTAAAGTTATAGTTATAACATAGCTACAGATTATTACACAGTGATAGATACATCATCTGAAGATAAACCGAATGACAATTACATATACAGATACTTATAAAATTACAGCTCTGATACGGATACAATCTAATGACATAACCACGCCAAAGATACAGCTTCAAATACAGTTACAGATACAAGTGCGGCTACATAAGTAGATTTATCTTTTTCCTGAACCTATTTTATTTTTTTTTTTTTGCATCTGTATCTCTGCAATTGCGCGACAAAAGTGCGAAGTAGTTGTTATTATTATTGTTGTTGTTGTTGTTGTTGTTTGTGTCGCAATCTTGTGAAATTCGACGTCGCGAATTTTCTGGTCGCCCATCTAAACAAAAAGCAGACAAGCAGAAAACCAGGCCGCGAGCAGCGCCCCAAAACTCATCCAAGTAGCGCCCCATTTCCCTCCCCCCATCCCCCTGCTATCTATCGCTCTCCCTCGCTCTGTCGCTGTCTTGCTCAGCCTCTTCGTCTCTTTGTTTTGCTATTTGCTTTCGCATCTGCAGCAACTACGTCGTTTGGCTTTGGGTTTTTGTTTTGGTTGTCGTTGTTGTTGTTGCATCATCAACTGGCAACTTGCAACAGCAGCACCAAGGTATCATTACCCCCTCCCCCACTACATACATTTCCCCTGCCTAGGCTCCATTCGCTGCGATCGCCAGCCAGCGACTATTTTTAGTACGCTGCAGATACACGGATACACGGCTACAGATACAGATACACGGCTACATTCGGCGAGCATTTGCCTCATATCCCATGGCCCACTCGAAACGCCCAGTCATGCCACGCTCGTGTGATTTATAAGGTCTTTGGCCCCCACCTTGCCGCCCCTCTCTGTCTCCATCTCTATCTCTGCCCCATTCTCTGTCTCTATTTGTTCTCTAGCTCTATCTCTGTCGCTGTTTCTGTCTTGGCGTCGTTTCTCTGTTTGGGTTTTTGCTTGCGTTTTCTTCTCTTTGTTTTGCTTGCCTTCTTCTGCACTGTAATAATATCAAAACAAGTAACACAGTGCTCTATACGAAAGTGATCGACTGCGAGATACTCAGTAAAGAGAAGGAGACTTTAGCGATATATTTTCTATTCTCCAACAATTCCTCATATAGTTTTCGGAATTCAAATATGACATTGCAGAGTGTGTATATATTATGTCAAAGCAATAAATAATTTTCTCCAAGAAACTGATCGACTGTAAGATACTCTATAACCAGAAAAAAGTATGGAAGTATTAATTTCGAAAGTAAATGCCTAAAAACTAAAAGTTTTTCCAAATGAATACCTGACTTTCTACCCACAATCTGCTTAATAAGCTCGATTTACTCTTAGCATGAGCTACCCGACTTGCTAATTTGTACTGAGTATAACTAGATACCCGTTCGCACATAATTATCATTAACATCTGACTAATGCTCGCTGCGTACGTAAGTACTTAGATAAAAACATTAAAAATAAATAAATAAGAAAATTTTATATATGTATATGAAAAGAATTCTGCGCCATTTGTGGCGCTCGAAAGTTGTGAAACTCAATTGAATTCGACCCAGTTAGCAGGCAGATAGCAGCCGCACTCTTTGCCTGGCTATAACCGATCTTCTTCACATTATATTTGTGTATGTTTTTTTTAGTATATTTTTGTGTTTTTTACCCATCGGTAATTGCGTCGCATCGCATCGCATTGAATCGCATCGCATCGTCGTCTTTTCGTCATCGTCTACTGCGCACTGCACATTTTGTTGTTATTATTGTTGTTGTTGTATTTTGCTTATTTTTTAATTGCTGGCCAAATATTTTTGACAAACACTGTAATCAGATGCCAACAGATGCGAAGGTTTTTGATATACGACTGGCGCCATTAGCATCAGCATTTATTTCAAAGCGGCGTAAACGCTGTCACTGTCTTTCTCCTTAATTATCTGTCTTTGTATTTCTCTCGCTCCTATTATCTCTTCCCCTCTACAATTTTAGTTGTAAACTTGAATTTATTGATTGAATTTTATGTACCAGTTCTCATAGATATCAACACAATCTATAAGTTAACTTTTCATTCAACTGATTCTTCACATATAATATCATAATATGATCTTGACTTGAATTTCCTTTTAAGCATGTCTATGCATAATCAACATATTTGCTTTATTATGACTAAGAGCTGGTACTACTTTTTAGGCAATCCCCTAGTCTTAACTTATTCGATGACCCATTTAACATTTCCTATAAATAAAATACAAAACAAATAAATTGGTTGAATTGTCGATTGATTAACGAACTTTATTTACTTTCATGTGCCAGTTAATCAGCATAAGAGCTGAACTAATTAAATTGAATATATATATAAATAGATATAGGGAATAAAGTATATAGACTAATTGAAAAGTCCCCAGAGATGTTTATGTATACCGTTATCCATATGCATGCCAACTAATCAGACTGTGAATAAAATGTTTACCAATCCATTTGAGCAAAGCAACTATAAACATATATATATATACATATTTATCTATATATAAGTATGTATGTATGTATGTATGTTTGTATGTTTATGGCAACTAATTAGATTCGCTTTTAAAAGCAGGCTGCGCAGGACAAGGCTGACCTTTCAACTGGGTTCGACGGAGGCTTTTGAAGTGAGCAAAAATAAGTTCAAAGGTCACTGGGGAAAATTTCATTACAACTCATTTTGCCATTTGCTCTTATCAGGCTGTGTGTGAAGTAATTGTACTCATTGCAAGTGTGTACACCGGGTATATTGATTTGCCGAAAATGTGTTAAGCAGACTTCATAAATTCCTATATCATCATTGTCATTCTGACGATCCGTCGTTAATTTCGGCATTAACAAAATATAGAGCCTTAAAATTTGAGATAATTTTGTATTCGCAGTCTTAGCATATTCTCAATATTCAATTTTTTTTAATTTTTATCCAAATTTAATTATTTATTTTCCAGATGAATCCATTATGTGCGTACAGGGTATCTGCTAATCGATCACAGCACTATTCGAGTATTCTTACTTGCTTTGATTTCTATTTGCCCGGACAGGCAATCACTTATCGTCCAGAGAACTAAAGCGCAGATTCACACACACACACACACACAGACATACACATATACACGCACAGAGACAGTCAGACAGACAGCGAGGCAAACAGACAGCCAAACTTGAGTAAATAAATAATAATACAATTTGAGATTCGTCTCATTTTTTTTGTGGTACACTTTGCTCGCAGCGTACATCATCAAAACTAACTGCAGGCAAATTGTGGACACATAAATCATACGACCCGTTGCCGCAGCCTAAAACGAAGAAGCAGCAGCAGAAGAGAAGGGTAGACAGAGGAGGACGAGGAAGAGCCATAAAGGTCGTGCGCTAAAGCAGATGAGCATTCAACATTCAGCCGCTGATTACACCATAAAGAGTGAAAAAGATTTGAACCAGCTCTGACCCCCAGACAGACAGACTGAGGAATGGACAGACAAACAGACAACGAGACAGACTGGCAAATGGACGGACGGAAAATTTGATAAGCCGTCCGAACGGTCGGGCATGCCCTCTGCCCGGTTGTCTGCTGTCTGCTGTCTGCTGTCAGCATAGCATCCGATTTGTTTATGAGATCTACATATGTCCAGTATATATATGTATATATATACACATACTATATTATCTGCTCTAAATATTACCAGAGTGTAGCTGAAAGAAGTCTTCTGAATATTTGATGCCGCTTGTGGCGTTGATTTATTTTTTACCTTCAAGTCTCAAATATTTCTTTTTGAGTTTCTTATGAATAAACTATAAGAAATATTTACAGATAAATTCTATTTTTTTTTTAGATATCTATAAGATACACTTGCTTCACTTTGCTCGCAAGGTTTGCATTTTATTTGCCTAAGCTTAATAAAAATATTGTATATGTTATGCAGTTTGTGGAGAAGTTTATTTATATAATAATTGCTTTATTGATATTTATTTAGTTTTTTTTTTAATATTTTATCTTCAATATTTGTTATTGACTTTCATTAAGGTTCAGCTGCATTTAATTTATGTAATAATAATATAAATTGATTTATTTTTATTTATTTCTTAAAGATATTTAAAATGTTGTTTCTAACAAATTTCGGTTTTTATAAAAAGTAACAAAAGAACATGTGTGAATTAGACTTTATTTATTATTTTTTTAATTTACATTTAAATTTATTTAATTTAACGCAACAGCTAATAAAAAAGAAATGTTTTTTTTTTTAATTTATTGAAAATGCCTTATAATTACTTTTTATTGTTTTTGCTTATTCGATTTAATCTAAATTTTATGCATAATAAATATATCAATTTTAATAAAATATTCGATAATAACTTAAACCTAAAAAAATGCCAAAATATTTTATATAATATAAACAAACACAAAACAAATAACTTTACTCAAAATAAAATAATAATAATATCTACAATTATTGATATTTTAGTAGCGATCGATAATTCTTATTTATCAAATAACAGAGTATTTGTGGTGCGTGGTGACAAAGTGATTTCATCTTTCAATTATATAGTTTTTGTTCCATTAGAGGTAATATTAACATTAATGAATAAAAAAAGCTAAGCAACAACAACCACAACAAATAGACGACGAGTTAATGGCGCTTGTCGCTTTGTTTTGGGCCTTTCATTCACCAGATTCATTCATTGATTCACATGAACACACACACATGTGTGTGTGTATGCGTGTGTGCGTGTTTGTAGATTTTCCATTAGAGTCGTAGTATATTTATTCTCAATGTTCATATTTGTTTCGCTTCTTTGTTGTTGTTTTCATTATGATTATGATTGTGTTTACATGGAAAGTTCCCCTTAATCTCACTCCTTCTCTCTCTTTCTCTCTCTCTATCTCTCTCTCTCTCACCTTGCTGCACTCCGTATTATTATCACATCTAAATCTCCCATTCAATTAAATTAATTGCCGCCTTTTGTGTTTGTTTACCAGGCGCAAAAACGGCGTATTATTTACATCGAAAATGCCCTCCGGCTCCGGACGTGGCAAACTTTGATTTAATAATATTGATATCGATTCTATTATATGTAGATATTAATATATATATATATATATATATATATATATGTATATTCAGAACATTTCAGTAGTTTGTTGATATTTGACTTCTCGAAATAGAATTGAGTGAAAAAAAATGGCCAAAGTCAACATTTTTGAAAAAAAAACTCGAGTTCAACGACCGATTCCAACATTTGTGGTTTGCAAATTTCTGTTTTGGTATTTTTTCTTCGTTTTTTTTGTTTTTTTTTTTTGTTAAGGTGTGCAGCGCTTGAAGGGGATGTACAGGTGATCTATGTGGCTGCAGAGTTGATTTATGTGCATGTTTTGAAGCTGTTGCCCTCCGAATTTCGAATGACTTTTGTCGCAAGTTCTCTATGTGTGTGTTTGTGTGGTGTATGTGAAGAGTTGAAGCAGGTCCTTAAATGCCAGTAACTGTATTTTTTTGTTTTGGCGTGCAGCAGTCATTGGCTTTGTGAACCAGATACAAATCTTAATGGGCGAGCACAATAAATTACATTAAATTAAAAAATTAAAACACGCCTTTTAAGTCATAAAATCCGTTGCAAATTTATGTGACTGTTAGTTGATAGAGTGTATGTGCAATTTATTAGTGTTATGTAGCCTAATTATAGATCAATGAACCACAGAGACTTGTTTGTCGGCCAAGCATAGGCTTAAGGTCAACCACTTTTAAGCTTAAGCTTTAATTAAATTCTATAAAATATAAATTAAGTTTTGCATTGTAATTAGCTTGCAAATAATTCCCATTATTATCGTAATCATTTTCATTATCATTAGCATTATCATTATCATTATAATTATCATTATCATTATCATTATCATTATCATTATCATTATTATTATTATTATTACCATTATCATTATCATTATCATTATCATTATCATTATCATTATTATTATTATTATTATCATTATCATTATCATTATCATTATCATTATCATTATCATTATCATTATCATTATCATTATCATTATCATTATCATTAGCATTATCATTACCATTATCATTATCATTCTTATATCATAATGTACAAATATTGAACAAAACTTACAGCTAATTAAATATGAGTTATTAACTGTAAATGTTGCCAAATGCTATTAAAACTGAATAGAAAATAAAACGATTTGAGAACCTGTAAGCGCATTTATTTAATCTATTTATCAAATTTATGTAAGCTCATTTATTTAGCAAATTCGAAACACAATCATTTTGTTTTGTATTTTGGTTTCATTTGCTGACTGCGTCAACATTTTCGCAATGCAATTAAAATATTTTTACTATTGTTGCCTTGCAGCAATTAGCAGCAACGTTAACGCGACGAAATTATATATATATGTATATAGAAAATAGAATTAATTAAAACTCAAAGACCACAAAGTCCCCAAAGGCTTGCGGGAGTTTAATTAAAATTCGTGTTTGCACTTTTAGCTGTAAATCTAATTAGTGTTCGATAAGTGGCAAATCGAACCGTCAAACAATTACGATGCAAATTCCACTTATTCTTCGTCTTCACTATATCCTTGCAAGGAGTGAAGCTTATGTGAGGTCTAAAAAGGAATTAAATAAACCTTATTTCTTTATTTTAAAGGCTGCTCTAATAGCACTTCTAAGCTTTCAACCTACAAGGGTATTAAATCTTCGACTTCGCTTACTTTGACCTTTTCCTGGTTTTTTTAAGTCCATTGAAACTCTGTATAAAGGGCGTATTGGTTGTTTAGATGGGTATTTAACAGATAGAAAAAAGCGTGGCCTATATTGATTTTGGACCTCTACAATACCTTAATCTCTATAAAAGACAGAGCCTTACAGTTTTAATAATATATAATCTTGAAAACTATACGCAGGAGAAGCTCATTATTTTTTTCATCTCATTTTTTTTATGTATATTCATAAATAATTTCCTAGACGAGTGCGAAGAAGAAGACAACTGCTAAAAATATTAGCCAGCCGCAATTCGTAGGGTACTTTCTAGCCAGGCACAATATGATATTTATTGCTGTTTCTTTGTAAATCAAAAATTTTCCACTTCCCGTAGTAAAGTTTAACGCCTGGCAAATGGCATTTGCAGCCGAGACCCACGCAGAATGAACCTGAAACTGAACCCGATGCTAAAGCTGTTGCTAATGCTGATGCTGATGCTGATGCTGGAGCGCAGTCGCCCACGCAGGACATGGCAAAGGGGAACAGAACGGGATTCTGTGGCCTTCGATGACGTGGGCTTCTCTGCTTTCACATTACACATCCGCCGCGTTGGCCCGCTACGTGGGTGGACACAAAAATAGAAACAGCAACTTTGCCTGCGTGTAATCAGCAAGCAATATGGATGCAAGGGGAAGGAGAATGGCAATGGGTGGAGGGATGGAGGGAGGGAGGGAGGGAGGGGAGTGTCACTGATAAGAAGCCGCCCACACAGCAGCTGCTTATTACTGAAGCAAGTGCGACATGCAAAATGATTGCGAATCCATCAAAAGAAGTCCATGCGAGCAGCTGCGACGCAGTACAAAAGGCATCGAGGACTATGCAAATAAGTTGGCATTTAAATGTGTTGGCTGCTGCACAAGCAACCCCCTGCCCCTACCCCTACCCCTACTACTACACCAATCCATGTACCCCATCCCTTCTTCCTTAACACTTGTCTCACATTATTGCCAGGGGTTGACATTGATGTATCTGGTGACAAACTGTTGCGGCTTATTATCGTTTAGCCAGAGAGAAAAAGAGGAGGAGGAGGAGAAGGGCTCGACATAGAAGGGAAGACGTGGTACAGGGTGCGGAGTCAGTCAGTCACGTAGTTGCCTGAACATGTCACAGCTGGAAGGATAACGCAACTTCTGCTGAATTCCAAGCAGCAAACGCCAATCGATAAATCATTCTAATTGTTTGCTATCGATAAAAGATAATGCACTGCATCGCAGTTAAGAAGATGCTAGAGAAGTTTAACTGACAAACGGTATTGCTAACCAAGAAATATGTTTCGGAATCGTTCTTATTGTTTTTAATCTTACATCTTAAGGCGAACCAGTTCGAATTTTGATTTTGTCTTTATATTTTTTTAAACCCAAACATGATTCGGTTCACGGTTCAAACCAATTTTATTAATTTAACATGGTTCATTTGGTTCAGAATTTAGTTCTGTTCAATTATTTTGTTTTTTTTTAATCGTCTTAGAGGACAAAGTCAATAAAAGTTTCAATTGTGAACCGGTTTAGTTTTTAGCCGGTTAATCGGAAAGCGATAAATACTTTGAAAACAAGTAAATATGATGATATTATTAACACATTTTAATACAAATTTAATTTAGTGTCAACCTTAAAGAAATCCCAGATGCAACATCTGGTAAAGGGGGCCACGTGCCTCTCGGCAAACAAATTTTGCAAAACGAAGTTGAACGAACTTTCGGGATTTCGCAATTTGAAATTGTGTTGGAAGAGGGGCCCGTATTGCCGCTTGGTCTATGTGGCTGGAGTGTTAATTTACGATCAGGTTCCCAGTCCACAAACCCGCACTCCAAAATTTTATATTTATCGCACGTGTTTTGACTTATGAAAAATACCCAAATGTCAATCAGATGCAAGCGTGAAAGTGCCGAAGATCGTTAAGCTTCAGATAGAAATCGGAAATATATAATTCATTTTATCAAGTTGTTTTTTTTAATTTGTGTAGCACTTAATTTGCATAAGCGAACAATTGCGTTGCCTCCTAGAAGTTAGAAAATTATACTAGATTAGTATAAACAGAAACTTTAAGCTCATCTTTTAATATTACAAGTCATGAAATTCTGCATAAGTAAAAAAAATCTAATCATAATATTAGTATTATAAAACAAATCACAGTTCTATATAAAAAACTTTCAAATGTATTATCCATAAACAGGTTTATTATAATTACTTAATTCTCATTCAAATAATAACTAGTTCTTTTGGAAGCAGTGGGAGCTAGTTCATTGAGGAGCAAAGAAACATAAAACACAATCGAACGATTCCAATCAGCACGGTTTCAGCCTCGCAGCTGCTAACCCGTTCATTTGCAACGCATTGTGGCAACAGCTCTGACTCCCAGTCCCAATGCCCCACGTCTCCAGCGCTGATCGGCTGCAATTTGCAACATGAGCTCCACTCGCAGGATAATTCACATAAATTTTCATTAGTTGTTTGTGGCCCACGCTTCAGAATTTCCGCTCTTGCTATTACATTAACTATGCCACTGTGGGCGTGGCCGTGTGGGCGTGCAACAACGACGACAGACGCAATAACAATTCGCACTCGCAATGGGGCCCTAAATGGGTTACGTTTCCATTGAGCAATCCGCACACATATATACTACAGATATACTATATAGCACATAGTATATAGTGTGTATGGTATATAGAAAGCTTGTATATATGCCAATGGCCTGCTCTATATAGCTGCATGTACCGTTACTGTACTATATATACAAACTTTCCACTATGTGCTGTCAATTTCCAGTTGCATTTACAAGCAGAAAGCTACTCTGCAATCCCCTCTCTCTCCATCTCTCTCTCTCTCTCTCTCTCTCTCTCTCTCTTTCTCTTTCTCTCATTTGCTAACTGTTTTTGCTGCTAGGGGCATAAACATCTCGTAGCTACATTGTTGCAATCAAATATTTACAAGATACATTTGCTTTGTTCCATACCAAAGTTCTTTGCCACAGCATCTGCGGCAACAAAAGTTACATTTGCCTGCCCCGCCTCCCTACAAACCACCTCCTACTCCGCCCTCTCTGCTGCTGCTGCTGCTGCTGCTGCCGCTGCTGCTGCTTCTTCTTTTGCTACTGTTATGGAAATGCCGCACGTTCTTGCTATTTTGCTTACCCCCCGCCCCCAACCCCCTTCCAGTTGCTTTTACGGCTTATCCTGTTGCTTGGTTTCTCAGCATCCGTGCAACATTTTGTTTGCCATCTGCGGCAGATTCCTTCGAAATATTTGCTTAAAATTCATGACCAAACGAAATCTCTATAAAACAATTCTCTAATAATTCATTTATATTTATGCCTGTCTGGACTTGTGGCTCTACCTTCCAAATTTAGGAACTCTCCGTTTTATAAACCTCAACACAAATTATTAGATTGTTTGGTTTATGACTCGAGTTGGGGTTTCCTTTATATAAGGAAACATTATATAACATTATATAAGGGTGATAATAATTAGTAATTTTTGATAACACTCAGAACATCTCTTAAACCATTAGAAAAAATCTAGGTATTACTTTCAGTATTTAATACCTTTTGAATAAAATATAAAATACAAAAATCTTAAATATTTCTTACAATTTAGTATAAATAGAATTATTGTAAAAGATTTCAGACCCCATATTAGGCAACATTCAAGCGAATTTTCTATATTTTTAGCAATTTTCGTAAAATAATAAAATAAACTTAAATATGCTGAAATAGAAAATCAAATTGAAGAATTTTCATGTCTTCGGGCAATACTTTGTAGTAGAAATTGTTTGTGCTAGACAAAATATTAGCTTAAATTAATTTGAATTTGAATTTGAATTTAAATTTGAATTTGAATTTGAATTTAAATTTGAATTTGAATTTAAATTCCAAATTTGAATCCTTTTGAGCATGTGAGCAATCTTTTTGCTGCCTTTTTCTTTACTTCATTTGCTTTTCACTTTGCGCGCCAGTTAATTTTGTTAACACAAATCGCAGCTCTCCAGCTGTCCGTCTCGCTCGCCTCTCTCTCTCTCTCTCATTCCATTTGCTCAGCATCAATGCAAAATTCATTTACGTTGTCCTGTTTCACGTTTTACGTTACGCTACGCGTCCTACATAATCACACACACACACATATATATATGTATATATATATGTATACGTACTCTACATAGCATGTATATAACGGTATCTGCATCCATTTACCGCCAGCGTTCATTTACGAGCGGCTTGTGACGTAACACGACGCCAACTGAGTGACGAATGTTTATCCTCGTTCTGGCCAGGTTAAGCACCCCCCAGCCCCCCACCCCTTCTTTCTCTCACTCTCTCCCGCTCCCCGCCCACCCTCGGTCCACGCCCACATAGCGTAAATCTTCGTGCGCGTAGTAACCTATATACGAGGACACGATGCAGCACGATTCGTATGCCCACGCCTATGTACAGTTAACCTGCCACGAAGCTTAAACCCTCCCCCTGCCCACATCTCAGACGGCCCGTCGGCAAACGTCGTGTCATGGATTTTTCCATTCGGCTTCGTGTTACGTTCGCCATAAACAATGACGTCATAGACGAACGACACGCGCCTTGCAGCTGCTTTATATTACGTATACCACACGCTTGCATTTCGCAAATGTATGTGTGAGTATGTGTATGTGTGTGGATGGGTGTGTGTGTGTGTGTGTGAGTGTGTATGTGTGTGTGCCATTTACAAGCATCGCTTAAGCGCTTGTAATAAGCGTGTCTAGGTCTAGGCGACGCTTGGGCGTCATCGGCAAATTGGACGCGGCTGTAAACTGTAACCAATTTGGCCAAAACACGTGCCACACACACATACACGCACACACGCCGTCACACACGCACACTTGCAAGCATGGCCTGCTGTCCATTTCATTTAATTTCACTCGCAATCGCAGCTTTTCACTGACGTCTGAGCTTTTCTGTCGTCACATCACACAACAACAACAACAACAACAACAATAATAATAATAATAATAATAATAACAATAGCAAAAACAACAACAACAACGTGGCTCATTTCACGTTGCCAAAGATCAAATGTGGCTCATAACAAAATGTTTTTATCTGCTTAACAATTCGCATTGATCAACTGCAGCAAAATAGAAATCGGGTTAATGGGACACAAGCTGGAATCACACACACACACACCATCAGCTATATGTGTGTGTATGTGTAGGTCATGTGTGTGCGGGTGTATTGGTGCGAGTACAGTTACGACAGCGACTCACATTTGAGTATCTGTTACAAGGATATCGAAAAGCAGCAAAAAACTGCAGAAGATATCGAAAGTGCAAAAAAAAAGATAGAGAAAGAGAGAGAGAGAGAGAGGCTTACTATAGTACAGGTCGAATGACATAGATAGCATATATGCAATGGGTTAAGATGGATAGATGGAGCTTATTATGAAAAATAATAAATAATATGGAATAATATACTTATACAATATATAGAAGTAAGAAAATTAATAAATGTTTCTGCAATTAATGCAATTATATAAAATAATTGGGATACTTAAGAACTTTATCTCTACATAGATCAAATTTATACTATTAATTTTTGTAACATTTTCTATATATTTATATTTTTTTAGTATTTAATTTAATTTTTATTTCTTATGAATGATATTTTTTTTATTAATATATCCACCTATGTATGTTTCACCCGCTTCCAAAACTATTTAAAGCTTTACCTACGAACCAGTTCGTCCAACTCTTAGCTCCAGTTCTTTACTCATACTGCGCATAATTCACTCGGAACCAGTCACTAAATTCTGCTTCAATTATGAAACACTTGTCACAGTATTAAATTACATACCAGTGATTCATTTACAGTTAAGCCTCGGTATTAATCATTTTAAAATAAATGCTTTAAATACTTTTCAGTAGAATTCTTAAACATATGTTTCTTCATTATGAAAAACCTGCTTTAAATAGTCATAAAATGTTCATTTCGTTACATACGTAGACACTGACTCATGTGAACCGAGAAAAATCACTTGATGTATTTATTTCATTCACATTTTGCCTCAATGAAATTTTATGCATTCCATATTAATAGAGTTTTTTAAATGAAAGAGAAAAAATACTTCACTAGTATTAAAATCAAATATTTTCAAAGCTATAAAAATATATTTACAAAAATAAAAATAAAATATATAAAATATATATATATTGTATTTATATCAAATAAAGGAACAAAATGATTAGCAAAGAATATTTATATTTGTAAATTTTTTAGTTAACTATTGTGAAAAAGTTTTCCACCCATGTTTCACGCTAGCAAGTGGATTTGCAATTTTTATGAAAGAAAAAATTTGATAAATCATGAAGAAGTCTCAAGCAAAAATTGCTTCTCATTGATAACGATAAATATATGCACGTACATATATTCACAAACAGTTGCAATGCCTGCAAAACGCACTGCATATGCAGTGGAATATTCAGCTGTTTCTTCACATTCATTGACGACGCATTTCCTCAGCCCCCCCGTTGAAGGTTGACACCCACTGAAAAGCGTTTGCCTGGTTGGTCGATTTGTCACCAGCCTACGCAATGGTATAATGATGATGAACAGCAGACACCCTGTAATGGCAAACACCCCTAAAAGTCAACCCCGCGTATGCTTGCGAACTGTTGCGTTGCATTTTTTATTAGCAGTTTCTCAGTTGACGTCGTTGCTTGTTGTTGTTGCAGCTGGCTTGTTGTTGTTGCCGAGTGCAAATACATATTTAAGCGACGTCTGCAGCGGAACGGCAGCTCAGTCGCTCGGTCGACACTTTTGCATTAACAAACGCGCTTTCTGAACCTCAATCGAAATGCAAATCGAAAAAAAAATACAAAAAAATTAAAATTTATTTTCTTTCGTCCAATTTGAAAGTTTGAAAAGCCGCTGGAGAAGAGCAACAAAGGCGGCCAGCAGCTGTGCAGGATATGAAAAAGGTAGATAATAGGCCATAAGTCATCAGCGGGCGGGAGTGGGGGAGGGGGTGGGCGTCAGTGCCGACAAATGTCAGAGCGTGTGCGCAAAGGTCAAAGGTGCAACGCGGCATAAAAAGTTTGTGCCAAAGCCACAGCCACAGCTACAGCCACAGCCAAAACAATGCCAAACTCACACACAGTTGCTCTCTCACACACATACACACACACACACACACACACAGCCCTCTCACCTTCAGCCACGCCTCCCGCCGCCCACTTTGCGTCGCATCGAAAGGTCACATGTCGCCGCAGCTGCATGCAAAACAACAGCAACAAAGAACTAAAGAGAAAACCCAACAAAGTGTCGCCCACGCCCACGCCCAACCCAAACCCCCAGCCCCCGCCACTCAATCAACCCCTACCCCAAGCACCTGCCGCCCCCGACCGCCCCTTTTCACCCCCTAGCCTTAGAGAGACGGTCAAACATTTTCGCTGCGACGCAATTGGAAAACATATTCATGCAATCATCAATTGCGCTTCAAAGAAAATGCTCGTAAATGGGTGAAAGCTTTAGAAAAGGGAAAACCCAACTAGCACAACGAGTGCCGACTCTCAGATACCCTCTAAAGCAAATATAAAATCTGAGTTAGGAACTAAAACAATGCAATTGGATAAAAATATATGCAATGAAAGGGAAATAGACAGAAAGAGAAGAAGTATTAGAAAAAAAAACCGTAGCTCTTATTAAAACTTGTGAGAATTGCATAGAGAGGCGGGTTTTAAAACTTGTTTTCATTTTAGTCCGTACTAATAAGATTTGCATACAAATAAGTTAACATATACATATTTATGTATCACAAGTAATTATACAAAATTTACAGGGTATATCCTATTGTAAATATATTTCAATACAATAATTTAATTTGTTTTCGCAGCTTAATTAACAATAAGGTAGACAACGCAATTGCTCTCTAATTAATTTTGTTTATGTTTTAAATTTCAACTGCGTATTAGCACTAGAATTTTTATATATATACATATACATAGAAACTGAGGTAGACAAAACTACAAACAGAAATTCCCTTTCCACAATAAAAAAAACCTAGATTTTTAATTAATGTTAAGAATTTGTTACTTAATTAAAATGCAAATGAACTAGAAGTTAACTAATCCAAAAAATCTTTATATAAGGGTATGAAATGCAACTGTCGTAGTATAGGATATTTATATAGTGTACTACAGCCGATGCTTGAACATATTCCAAGCAACTTTCATTTACCATTTGAAAAAACTCTAGAGTAGAACATTTGCGCCAATTGCAGGCGCCACACTCTCCCCTCCCTTCTCACTTCCTCTCCCTCTCTCTCCCTCTCTCGAAGACTTCCTCTACCTCTCTCGCCCCCCTTAATGTGCATTTCGATTGGCGCCTCTGTCAATTATTTATTGCAGGCACTGTGAAATATCTTTCAGATACGCCCACAGCTCGATTGTTGGGTCTTTCGGCATGGGTAGAACCCATTTGAAACAAAGTTACGTTGCGTTTAGAATTTATTAATACATACATGTAGATATATATATTTACAGTTACACTTATATATATAGATTTTTAATTGAGCGTTGCGAATCTCGCTTGGCGCCAATTCCTATTTTCACGGCGCCAAACACTTTGGAAATTGAAAGCTGGCTTCTATTTTTATGGTCTTTTCTCCCTATAAATATGGCATATATACCTATGTGTATATAAATTGTATCATACATATATATGCATGTAATTGTCTATGTGTGAAACTCTTCTGTGGGTGTTAATTTGATTATGTTTTCAACTTTGATTGCTTTTCTTCCTTTTTTATGTTTTTTTGTTTTCGAAAAAAATAGGTTTTCAAGTATTACGAAATGCACTGAAATTTTGATCATAAGTTATTTAGCTGGCACTGTGTCAAGTTTTCCCAAAATCTATTCAGCAGAAGTCGAGATATGGATAGAAACCCTTTTACTAATCAAAAAAATTCAGTTTTCATCCATCTTTTGAAATATTTCTTAACATGACACGCTTTATAAGGAGTAAACTGCCTCCATTACGAACGGAACCTTTTTCTAGCTTATTAAATTATCATTAACTATAAGCTCTGAATATTATTTGAAGATCGCTTCAGCAGAAGTCGAGTTATGGATAGGTGAGAAACGCTTGCGGCTGATTATCAGCTCGAACGACCTTCAACCTTTATAAAATGTTTGTTAATTCATAAAATTTATTTGGTATTTAGTTGCCTGCAGGTAAAATGATTATGAATGTAAATATGGATACAGATTTGGATATATGTATATATATATTGAAAACTTCGATATCTGATCATTAGGCTAGAAAATCAAAATCCCAGCGCTTTCACTGACCAAAACATAATTAGCAAAGAGAAGCCAAATACCAGGCGAGGGTCAAAATTAATGGGCTTAACTTAGTGACAACTAAATGAGTGTTGTTCAATTGAGTCACAAAAAAAACTAACTCTCGGAACCGGTTCTCTGGTGGGCCGTCAATTAAACGGAACAGGTGAACAAAGTGATCAGCGCTACGAGCTCTGATCTCTACGAGGCCCAAAATCAACAACAACAACAACAACGAACATAAATAAATAATAGAAAAATTAAAAAAAAAAAACAAATGTGCGTCGTTCATTTATTAAGTTTGAAATTCGCGCTAATGAATCGCTCAAACGTGAGAGCGAAGATGGAGAATAAGAGACAGATAGAGAGAAACAGCGAGAACAAACTAATAAGACTTAAACGAGTGAAGGAAAGAAGCAGAAGCTGGGATTTAAATGAATGAGAATTGCATAGAGAGGCGATAATAGAAAAGATGTAGCAATGGGAGATCAAAAAAGAGATAAGGAGAAAAGAGAGAAAGGAAAACATAAAGAGGGAGAGAAAGAGAGAAGAATATGCGAGTGATAGTAAAGATCTTTAGAGAGAAGGGGAGAAAACAGAAAGTGAGAGAGAGAGAGAGAGAGAGAGGGAAGAAAAAGAGGGAAATGATAAGAAAAGGAGAAAAAATACACAAAATTGAGAAGCAATCCTGACGCTCACACATTTGAATGCATGAGAATTGCATAGAAAGGTGAAAGGCGAAGAATAAACCCTTATTCAACTTGCTTTAAGTTCGTTCGGAAGAGAACACGTTTATCTATAAGAGACCACAAAAATATATAAATAAATAGCAACTACAACAAAAATAAATTAGTAATAAATATCAAAAAATGTGCGCCGTTCATTTATGAAGTTTGAAAATCTCGCTAATGATTCGATAGAGCGAAGTATTGAGAAATTGTTGTTTTATGCTAAATTTCAACAACAGCAACAACAACAACAACAGCAACAACAATTGTGGCGGCTTTAGCGTTTGGTGTCGCCCGATTTTTATGCAAATCCGTTTTATTTTTATTCAATTTTCAGGCGACATTGTGTCTCGTCTTGTCGCCCATTAAAAATGCTAATTTCCAAAATATTTTTGCTAAAATATCACAAAATAAGCAACAACAAAAATGCCGCAAAAAATTATACAAAAAAAACTACAAAACTTTGTTTGCTCATTAACAAATGAATTAGCCAAAAAATGCCAACAGCAAAAATCGAAGAAATAAACCATTAATAAAAGATGCAAAGAAAAAAAATGATAAAAAATTAATAAAAATACTTCGAAAAAATTTCAAGAAAAAAGTAAAATATATGCATACATATGTACATACATATGTATATATAAAAATTAGAGTTCTTAGGGTATCTCCTAGTCGTACCCTCCTGGCTAGAGTAGTGAGTGAAAGTTGTCCAGAACTGGATTCAATGCGATAAACCAAATCTTTCGAGTTGAACGGAAATCGCTGAAGCATGAGTCGAGATACGACTTAAAAGGCTGTATAGCCTATTCATAACTCGAGTTCCTGACATGCGATTCCTATCAAATTTGTTGTAGATTGTAGCTCTTGGGTTTGCCTTTGAAATACCGTAAAGTGCAGTCATATAAATAGGCTGATACGTGCTGTAATTGATCATATACCGGCCTACCAGCGAGGTTCTATATACGCTATCGATTGCTGCCTCCATATATTTTTTTTTTATTTTATTCAACGTCATGATATTTCCCGAAAATTCTGTTGACAATTCGTATAGCCTATTCATAACTCGAATTTCTGACACGCCTTTAAGATAGAGTTGTCTGGAACTGTTTATTTGGTCATAACTCATAATTATTCGAATAATTTTATACATCGGCCACACGTAAACGTCAAGATATGGCAAGACAATACTTATGGACAATACATAACTCGACTTTGAAACATGCCATAAATATCAAATTCATTTTTAACTATTGCTGATTGTTGTACTTGAAATAGATCCAAAAATAGAACTGTTTAAAATATGGTATTATATATTGTAATCCAGATTTATGATATCTGGATTATTATTTCTGATTTTATAGATTTTAGCTTAGTTTAAATGAACACATTAACAGTCATAATCTTAAGACCCTATCATATCGGAGCAAAATTTTGTCTTGCTTATTTTTACTCCTATTTCGTGCATTTTGTACGTCTTAATCTAATCGGAACATATTTTAGGCTAGATTATCGGATTGCATATATATACATATGTATATATGTACATACATACATATACAAACATATGTGAAATTTCTAGATTGTTACAAAAATGTTGCAAGCAAATTTGCATTCAAATTATGCGGCAACAATGTACAAAAAAAAAGCGGCTAAAAAATGCTGTGACGAAATAAAGCCGACTGCGACGCAAGCAGCGTGCTGTGCTGCTTGCAGTTCAGCCTGCAGCGGCTGCTGGCCTCAAATGTAGCTTCCCCTTAAATTTAATGTTTTGTTTTCGCTGCGTCCTGCTTACACTCGCATGTATGCCCTCTCGCTCGCCAGCATGTTCGACTTCCGTTCGTTTTGTAGTAAAAACGTAAAACGAGAGCAGCGACAGCAGCAGCGCAGCAGCTAGCAAGTGAATTTCTACACACACACTAGCATATAAGACACGAAAAATGCGCGCGCTTTGCACACACACACGCACATTGAAATGGAAACCAAAACAAGAAACGACTGGCAACGAAACGCTCTCTTAGACAGCGGCAGTGAATTGTGGAGCGTAAGTGTGGAATGCATTGCAACAAAATGAACACCATAGAGCGATCAACCCGATCAGAGGCAAATAGTTGAAATTCCATTCGCATCTTTAATTGGGGGAAGCGAACAACATCCAAATATGCACAAAAATAAGAAGAAAAAATAGAGCAACATCGAACAGTCGAGAAACAAACGCTATCTGAGTCACAGTTATTTTCGCAAGTTCTGTGCAGACAGAAACAAGTGCGTCATTTAGTCATAAATAATGCAACAGCTGTGGAGCGAAATGCAAGGCAAAATAACGGTACGCTAATTGATTCTTTATACGCAAATAAGCGCTGAAATATGTAAGGAGAAGCAGAGTCTGCTGCAGCTCTGTCGCAGTTCTGCTGGCGCCCTCTTAGTTCTCTTTTCGCTTCATACGATCAACGCTTCTAACGGTGCATGCGCTGCTTTAGCGCCGGCGTCGCTGTTGGAACATAAATTCGTAAGAATATACGCTTGTGTGTATATGTGGAACTGCAAGGAACTGAACTCAATGCGCTGCAATTGAACAGTGGCCCACAGTCCACATATACACAGCACAGTTGGAAACGAAACACACGAATTGGTATTAATGCGCTCTGTGCTCTTCGGTGTTTCACTTGCCATTAGTAGCGTGCTGTGTTTTTGTGGCTTACTCGCTAGCCTCTTGTTTCAGCTCGTTCAGTATCATTTCAAACTTTTTACCGTTTGGTTGGAAGCGCGCTTCGCGAACAGCACAACTAACACACGGGCCAACGAATAAATCGCCTTGTCGGTTGTCGTTTCTGTTTTTCTCGTTTTGTTTTGTGATTTACACTCTCCTTTTTTCATTTGGTCTAAAAACAAACGCGCGCGCCAAACTGTAAAAGGAAGCTAAACAGCAAAAGGAAAAATATCAAAATAAACAAAAAACTAAACAATTTTTGTCGTGTTTTTCGTGTGTGTCTCGAACACTAACTGTTAACTGTTAATTTGAAATATGGTGAAAACTGAAAAAATGAAAACACAAGAAATGGCTAATGCCTAAAACCCCAAAATAAAAACAACGGAACTTCATAAAACAATAACAACAACAAATAGTGTGACCAGTTCCGCTAACACGTTACAAACACATTATTTTGTAACGCGTTAAACAAATTTTTACGGCCTACTCATGAAATGCAAAAGTTGGTCCAATAAAATCAACAATTTTGTTGTGCGAAAACTAAAGTCCATAAAGGTAAATTATATTTTGTTATAATAACGTGAAAACTTTGGGTTAAAAAAATTTACAAAATATTGTTATTATTTTTATTTTCCTTTGCTTACAAATTACAAATTACAAATTTTTGCCTTTTAAAAATATATCTCCATTTATTTTCTTCAATAATTTCTAAGACTGAAAAAGAAATTATTATATAAAAAATGAATAATTTAATAATAATGCAATTAAATGTACAAATTTTCCAAAGAATGATAACAGAAAAATTAGATAATATTTTTGTAAATTAAAAATAATAATTTTAGCTTGGAGAATATTAAAAAGGAAAAAAAATGGTGCTAAGTCAAGAAAAATATTCTGTCAAAAACAATTATTAATTATTTTATCCTACATTTTACCTTCATTTGTATATATGATTTTTCTGAATTTTTTGTTGTATATATTAATACAATATACTTAAGCAATGTGCTTAAGTTAAGCTTTCTTTTTATTGTATAAAAAAAACAACTTTTTTATATTCAACAAAAACACAACAAAAATTATTTGAACTAAAAAACCATTAAAGAAATAAATAAATATGTATAAAAAATTATATTTATTTAAGCAAAAACAAAAATGCAATTTAATACAAAATCATTTCAATAATTATCTTTATTTTTTTCAACAAAAAAAATATTTAGCAAATTGTTGTCGGGTTTAAATAATTGTTAAACAAAGCAACAAATTGTAATAAAATTGTTTTTTCTGGCATTTTGTTTTACTCTTTATTGACAATTAAAATAAAAAAAAAAAAAGCGATCCACAATAAAAACAAATGCAAAAAAAAAAAAAAAAAACAACAACTAAATAATAAATCAATTTATTTATTTATTTCATTTTCACTGTAATCGCCCCCGTCCCCTGTCTGTTACATTTGCTCTCCAGCTTCCCGCTCTGCCTCTTCCACTCCCACTTTGCTTCCTTTTGCGCCTTTCACTTGTGCATGTCTTACACACACAGAGCAAGATACAAATATACACACACAAATGCATATTTTATAATATTTATTTACATTGACGTTGACGTCGCCGTCGGCTTCGGCGTTGCTGTTGCTGTTGCCGTCGCAGCCGCGCCCGCCATTTGTTTTGTTTACTACAGGCTTTTTCTCAGCCGTTGTTGTTGTTGTTACTAGTGTTATTATTGTCTCTTGTGTTGTGTCTTGTCTTTTGCCTTCGTTTTCGTTTCACACACACACGCTCACATTTTGTTTTGTTCGCCGCTTCCTTGTCCTTGTCTCGTCTACCTACACACACTATGTGTGCGTGAGCTTGACTGTGTGTATGCTTCGTGTTTTTCCACCCGACTTTTGTTGTTTATTTTTACATCGCCTCGTCGTCGTTTTACGCGCTCTCTTGTGGGCTACAAATTCTTGAAATTCTTTTTGTTGCTTTTGTTGTGGGCTGTGTGTGCTTCGCACATTTTTCCAGCGGGAAAACGAGTTTTTCCAGACAGCGGCAGCGCTTGCATTCTTCTTCTTGCTTGTTTACAGTTAGGAATGCGGGTGCCTCTTAAAATAAAAACAAAAAGAAGAAAAGAGCAGCGAAAACAAAGTGCGCACTCTTTCTCTCGCTCTCTGTATCTTGTGGACTGAAATGCTGCAGATAGGATTTAGATGGACGAGGGGTATGTTGTGTGGATGCCAAGTTGTATCTATGGAAAGCCTAGACAATATTATATATACAGACAACAACAATTATGAAGTATTAAACGTACAATTACCAGGCGCTTACGCTCTCTATCTCTCTCTGTCTTTATTTATCTGTGTGTGTGTGTACCTCGCTCTCAATCTGTGCTCTCTCACGACCTGGCGCACAACTTGTTCGCCTTGTAAAGAAAAAACAAAAAAAATTGAAGGCGCCAGCGCCGACCAACAACAAATCTCATTGAGCGGCGGCTGCGCTGCTTTGGCCCCATTATGAACATAACATCAACTCCCGCTCTCTCTCACTAGCAAATTCGTTCGGCTCTCTCGAGCGCCGCTGCTGCTGCTGCGCTGCTGCTGACTGCGGCCAGCTTGTTGGGGCTCACATCATTTTGTGTTTTTCACTTCTGATTAGTTTTTGTGACGCTTTGAAACCGGACGTTTCGTTTCGTTTCGATTGTGCACGCGTTTCGCTCAAATACACGCACACATACATGCGAAACGCCCCAAACTCGTGTGTATATATGTATGTATATGTATATTTGTGTGTGTGCGCGTTCATCTCTCAGTGCGATTAAATAATACACCGCAAAGGCCAAACAAATTACATAAAAAAAAATTAAAAATAATAAGTAAATAAATAAGAGAAAGAAGCAACGCATCAAAGTTCTCGTTCTCGTTGCATAAATTGTTGTGTTTGTGGTTTCCTTTTCATTGCGTTCTTCGTTTTAAATTCGTTAAATAGCAAATAGAACAAGCTTTCAAAAAGAAGTTCCTAAATACACACACACATATATACTACAGCAGCAACAACAACGTCATCGTTTTTTGTTCGTGTTCCTGTATCATTCGTTGTTTTTTCGTCTTCGTGGAAATTTTTGCCTTGCGAAAATACAAAAAAAAAAGTGAGTTTTTAATCCGCACAATCTATAAAAATTTATAAGCGCAAAAAAAAAAGAAAGAAGAAACACACTGCGAAATTGTGTGTAAGCAAATATTTCACAAACCAAATAAATAAATTAAATACAAACACACAAATACAAAAAATACGCGCGCGCATCTTCTTCTTTGTGGCAGACTCTCAATGCGTTGCCTATTGGAATTTGTACCGTAAAACGCAATTACAACATAAAATACACAAACAGAGCGCGGCCCAACGTAAACGACGTAAGCCAAACAAAGATAGAGCGTGAGTGGGAGCGCGCATATCTCTGTATATTTTGTTTTCTGTATGTGTGTGTGTTTGTAAATAAATGTGGGTGCGAG
This sequence comes from Drosophila pseudotalamancana, assembly GCA_037075185.1. Taxonomy (NCBI): domain Eukaryota; kingdom Metazoa; phylum Arthropoda; class Insecta; order Diptera; family Drosophilidae; genus Drosophila; species Drosophila pseudotalamancana. Next base: position 1,474,637 of record JBAMCK010000747.1, on the reverse strand, counting down.
CGAGCGAGAATGCTTGTTCCAATTGGAATTTCGCAGTTTGCATTTGCATGCTTTTCTGTTTGGCTTTCTTGTTGTGTTTGTGTTTGCATTGCGTGCATTTTCATTCATAAGCGCATTTTTACTACTTCCGCTCAGACAAAAACACAGTTAGCTTCGTTTTATTATTGTTGTTGTTGTCGTCGTTTGGCTTTTCTGTTTTGCGTTTTGTTTTCGTTTCTCCTAGCTAGCAGCAGGCTTTGCGTTTACCGTTCAAAGAGTTCGTTTTATTAATCCAAATCATAACGTTCCAACGCAAAGAGTTTTGTTAACTTTTCTTTTCTGTTCTATTTTTTTCTTCTTTTCCTTCTGTTTTTGTTCACATTTCTATTACACACACACACGCTCGCACGCACACACACGCACACGTGTTGTTGTTGTTGTTTCCTTTGAACCACCAAAACGGAGCCGCCTGAAAATCTTCCATTTCAATTCCCAATGCAGGTATCGTAAAAAAATCGAATATAAAACAAAATATAAAACCACCTGATCGGGTTTTACCCAATCGACCTACCGATCGACAGACGCACCGACCGTCTCTATAGAGAAACCAACCCCCACTTCATCTTCACTAACAAAAAATAGCCCAAAATTATGCAAAACATGTCGCAAAGCTCCCAAAACAAAAAAAAAAAAAAAAAAAAGAAGAAAAAATTATAATAATTCGCAAATACTCGTAATTTTATTGCCTGCTCGATTCCTCACAAAAAAAAACACCAAATGTTTTTTTTTTTAATGATCCTCTAAAAATAGCTCAACAAAAAATGTTTAGCAAAAATATTTGCGAATTTTTCCATGGTTATTTTTTCTTCTATGCATTTGCTTTTCCTCCCATTTTCACACCCAATTAAAGGTGCTTAAGGGGATGGGGGATAGATCTTAACTGTGTTCAAAGCATTGAATTAAAAATGTAAGTTTATTACCTTTGCTTTATAGTATTGAATTTCTATTCTACAGTAACTTAATTTTTTTTTACTTGCAACAAAAATGAAATCAAAATTTTGTTTTTTTTTCTGTTTTTGTAGATTTTAATGTTTATGTTTAAAATAAACATTTTGGCATTGTGTGTTTATATATTTATTTATGCCATTCGCACAACTAATAGACACCCTGTAGTTTTGCGCTCGTATTTTCTTTCTTTTTGTGCTGCAGCTTGCATTTTTTTTTTTTTTTTTTTTTTTCTCTTTTTTTTGCTTTTATTTAATTTTCTTTTCTATTTCTATCAATTGGTTGAAATTCACGCTAGACGAACAAAAAAATGTTATTTATAAAACGTAAATTGAAGAAGAAGAAGAAACGAAAGGTGGTGCTTGTGGGTGGGGAATAGAAAGAAGGGGTGGTGGTTGGTTTCTATGTGGAAATGGCGACGAAGCGACAATAAAATAGATTCATTTAAATGTCATTTTTGTCTAGACATCAGATCGGAATAGATACAAATATATGCATATACATACATACATATATACCAATTATGTATATGTATATGTGGGGTATATATTCGCATGGCATACCCCGCAATCGGTCATATGTTTTATGTGTTAAGCACACGCCCACGCTCCTAAATGAGGGGGCGCGTTCTAATTTTCATTTTTGTTTTCTTTTGAAAATTTCCTAAATATTTAAGGTTTATACACTGTAAAAAAAAAAAACAGTTTGTTGCATTGAAAAAATGATAGAAAATTGTTCACAAAGGTTATTTAAGACTATTTTTTTTGAAGCAATTTTCTTGTGACAAAAAATAAAAATTTTAGATAAATGTGTGCCTTCTTTTCTCACAATGTAAAAGGCAAAAGCTGACAAGCTTCTATCAGCCGATCATTTTTTTTTTTTTTTTGCTATATATGATCTATACAAATACATATACGTAATTATATATTTATATATTATATATACCTGTATAAAAAGATCGGGTGATCTTTCACAGATTTCGCATTTTGTTGGCTCGTGTTTCTCTGACATTTCCTGTTACTTTTTCCTCTCTTTCCATTTGTTGTTGTTGTCCCGTTACCTGCCCAACATTTTTATTACTATTATTTTGTATGTTTCTTTGTTATGTATTTTTTATGGTTTTTTTTTAACCAGTTTTCGGTCTATGACGCAGATGAAGGCCCAAAACTTTGGCCAATTAGCCAAAAAAAAAAATCTAATTTAGGTTGCGGCATAGTTCAAAAATATAAAATAAATTGTATTCCATTTTTTTCTTCTTCTCAGTATAAAATAAACATTTCGTTTATGGAAAAGTGCTTTGCGCATTTCATTGTGTGGGCGTGGCAAGTGTTAAATGACGTCATGCTTGTGATACCCTGTTAAATTACATAAATTTGAGTTTGCAATTTTTTCGTTAAGTTATCTACAAAAATAAAGAGTTTATATTTTAAACTTTAGATCTCTATACATATTTAATAGTCTTCGAGCTCCCAGACGTTAGAATAATATATATTATATTCCCTTTTGAAATCGATCAGACAGACATAAAAAGTTGCTTATAAATAAAAGTATGATTCTTAAGCTGATTTTCTTTTGTTAATAGTTTAAACAATACCCTATAAAAATTTAAACACCCGACTTTTACGCATTCTATTGTTTGTGCTTGAAGCCTGGTTCCATTATGTCTTTGACTTTCATTGACGCATTTGCTCACCTTGTTTTTATTTAAATTTATTTGTTTTTATTAGATTTGGTTTTTTAGTTTAGTTTTTTTTTTTTGTGCTTTGTTTTGCATGCGTTTTGCATAATTTGATAATTTTGCGTTTTTACGACAAACGTCGCGATTTGTGAACAGCCAAAAAAACCCGTCGTAGACAACGCGACGTCTGGGCCAAGTAATGGCCACCTGCCCTACCTTTCAGCTTCGCACACACCTGGCGATTTCTGGACCAACAACAATTTCAAAATTCTAATAGTTAATAGAAATGTAAACAGGTGGCAATGAACTTTATTATATTTTTATGCTCTCAAGTCCTTGAACCCGGAACCAAAATAGCAACAGCAACAACAACAACAAAGGCCAGACAGCAGCAGCAACGTGCGTGTGCAAGCGAGATAGCAATATCATGAACTTGACGTCAATGGCAGCAGCGCTCGCAAGTACAAGCAGCATAAAGCATAGGCCTAAAAGCAACAAAAATATAAATAAATAAAAAAAAAAAACTACCTGTCTCTGTTCGTCTTGAACGTTTGCACTGCGCTTTATGTGTGGGACCTGTTCTGCTGTGCCTCTCTTCCAAGTTCCGCTTTGCCGCTGTTTTTGTTTTGACTTTGCTTTGTTGTTGTTGTCTGCCTTAGGCTGGTCGCGACTGCGCGCTTTAATTTATTGCGTTCTCGAAACTTACACGAACACACACACATATACAGCCGCAGACACTCATTGATTGATTATTACTCAATATTCCAGGCGCTCTCTCGCAGCGTTCTTCCATACTCTCTTTTACAACTGTTATTAAACGTTCTTCTATTATCTCTTCTTCTCCTTTGCAGATTAACAGCACGCAGCAGCTTCAATCGCCAACCAGCGCCGCGAGCATCGCAGCCGCAGCCGCCGTTGTCGTCTCTGCCTCGAGCAGCAGCAGCTGCAGTAGCAGCAGCGCCGCCAGCAGCATTGAACAACAGCAACAACAACAACAACAACAGCAGCAACAGCAATTGAACACAACGGCAACAATGCCGGCGATGCCAAAAGAAAAAGCCACAACTGCCGTTTCTTTAAGCGAACCAAATTTCTCGGCTCTTAAGCTGGTTGTTGGCGCTATGACGACAGCGACGCGACTGCAACAGCAGCAGCAACAACAACACACGTGCGGCTGTGGCGCTGTGTCGGCGACAGCAACGCCCGCCTTGGCAACAAACACAGAGAACAACAACAATAACAACAATAATAGCAGCAGCAATCGCTACAGCCGCAGCAACATGTATCTGACAAACGGTAAGCAAACCAAACAACAAAAGTAACATTTAGCAACAAGTTGACAACTCTCTCTCTCTCTCTCATTCGCTCGCAGGCTACACATCGCCACTGGCAGCAGCGGTGGCCAGCAACAGTTCATCAGTCGTCTCCACGCCGCAGCGCATCAAAATGTGTTGTCGAGAGTCGCCATCGTATCAACGCCAGCTACAACAACAACAGCAGCAGCAACAACAACAGCAGCATCAAGAACAGGGGTCAGCTCCACCACCACCACCACCAGCCGCACAACAACAACAGGCACAGCCTCCCCGCCGATCGCCCAACGATTTCATCTTTGGCCGTTACATTGGCGAGGGTAGCTTTAGCATGGTATACCTTGCGGTCGACATACACTCGCGTCGCGAGTATGCAAGTGAGTACCGTACCAATAATGATTGATTGATTGAATGAATGACTGGTGGTGCTTAAGTTAGTCAGGAAACAATCTAAATTAAATGGCCTGCGCAAAGCCGGGTAATACCTGCTGCTGCCCTGCATATGAATACCTAACATATACACCTACTACCCCATACCCACACCCACCCCCAATGGCAGCATTTGTGGGGCTGCTTGGCGCCGAGCAACAAGCGCGAAATGCGGTCGCAATTGCAGACAGCGACGACGGCGCCAACGCCAACGCGACTGCCAGTCACCTGCTGTTGAGTCGGCTGCCAACAAATCAAAACACACACACACACACATACGCACACAAAGAAATGGGAATGAAACTAAAACCAGCTGTTGCTGATTCGAAAACGTTTTGTTCATGTTTGGCGGCTGGCAGCCGCATGCAAACGCTGTGTGACAGGCGACAAAGTTGTCTAGTGCAAAAACAAAAGCATTTGATAACTGGGTGGGAGCGAGATGGAAAGTGGTCGAAGTATTTGGATGCTGCTGCAACATATATTGCTGATAATCCTATTCAACGCTGCGCACTCGTCAATCACGTGACTCCCTGTCTCTCTCCCTCTTTCCGTCTCTCTCTTCATCGCAGTTCTCTTTTTGTTTTGATTTATAAAATACTATAAATATTCATGCAAACATTGGAAATTTCATCAGCTAGTCCAAAACTTACGCTAATGGCATTTTATCTCACAAAGGCTATGAATAGGGGCAACACAGATACCCACACACACACACTCACATACAAGCGCATTACTTTGTGCGCTGGCTTTGACGTCTTTTGATAATCAACACATCAACAACAGCGACAGCGACGTCGACGCCGACGTCGTCTCCTCTGCTGTGATAACGCGACGGCGACGCCCGCACGCAATTGACGACATTTTTGTTCTGTCTCTGCATTGTTGTTGCTATTATTGTAGTTTGTTTGTTTATCGATTGAAACAAAAAGGCCGCAGCAGGCGCAATAGCTGACGTCGCTCAAGATCAGCTGCAGAAGCCACCCGCAAAAGGCGATAAGCGCCAGCGTCACCAGTGCGAGTGAGAGGGGAGGAGTAGAGTGTACGCCTCCTCCCTTCGCCTTCTTTTATTTACGTTTCACTTTCCACGTTTGCATGCAAAGCAAATAACTGTCTAATTATATGCATGTGTGTGCAGTTCGCTGTTATTTGTTGTTTATTTGTGCTAAGCCAATTTGCTTTAAGATTTTTTTCGCGTGCAACAACAACAACAGCAACAGCAACAGCAACATACAAATGAACAGCAAGTACGGTAAATCAATAAACTTGCAAAGTCGCGGCTTTGGCACGTGTCGCGCTGCTTGCAATGCAAACGCAGCTGCAAATTGCATTGTGTGCATTTTATATCTGCTCTGCTTCTTCTTTCTTCTTTTAATGCTAAATAACAAAAACAATAAGCGAAAAGCGCAACGCAAGGCAAACGGCGCGTGTCTGCAATAAGCTTTTGAATTTTTTGTTCTGTTACTGCGCTGCCGATAAAGCGCAACTGACAAAAGCACAAGTATAACGGAACAGCAGCAGCAGCAGAGACAGAGGCAGAGGCAGAGGCTGCATCAGGTGCATGTAAACAACAACAACAACATCAGCAGACAGCTCAAGGGAGGGTGAAAAGAGAGAGAGTGTTAACACGCAACTGTTTATGTTCTTACTTAGTGCGAAGGCGGCGGAGAAGAGAAGGAGAGTGAGTGTGTTGTAACTGTTGTTTTGCTGCTGCTGCTGCTGTCTGTCTGAAGCTCAAGTTGTGTTTAAAAATAGACAGAAAAGAACAGCAGCAGGCATAGTAGCAACAGCTTCCACTATTTCCATCTCTTTCATTTACTGGAAATTAACATTTACATTAACAATTGCTCGGCTAAAATGACTTTGCACTTTCGACTTTGCATTTTGTGTTGCCGTTTTTACAAATGTTGTAAAAACAAAAATAAAAACATTGACATTTGGTTTATTGCACTCACATTTTGAAGGTCAACATATGTTTTTTGTTTTTATTGTTATTGTGTTTTATTGGCACACATTTTCCAATGGGCCGTTCGCTAGAAACGAGCGCAAACCGAATTAAACTCGTATCATTTGTTGTTGCTGCTTTTAATTTGCTTATAAACAGCGGCGCGCAGACGGCAACATTTTTATGGACTTGTCTGCCAACATGTTGCCAACTGTAACGCCCACTCTCTCTTTCTCGCCCTCTCTCTTGCTGTATTGGGTTCTCAGCCATCGCTGCCTCCCCCACTTACCATTCACAATGAACGCAGCAAATTTCGTTTTCGTTTTCATTTTGTGTCACATGCGTGAGGTGAGCGGAGGAGGGCCGAAGCCGCGTCTCAGTATGTGTATGTGTACATGTCGTTGTTGCTGTGCGGCGTCTGTTTGACGCGCTACGCAAATTCTTTTACGCATTTTTACATTGTCTGCTGGGCTATTTCATCATTCATCGCAAATCGCTTTAATGTGTGTGTTTGTGTTTAATTGTTGTTGCGCGCAGCTGTGTAGCAGTTTTTCCTACCTGAGAGATTTGTATTTCTTAAGCGGCAACACGTGCTCTTCTCTAATCCTGCGCAGCTGCAGCTGCTTCTTTATTCAGTGGTTCACACGCCTTGAAAAGTTTGGTTTGCAGTTGTTGCTGCACCCACACAGCGAACTGCAACTTGTTGGAACGCGTTGGCATGGCACATGCACACACACACACTGCGATCGGCCGTTGAACTGTTCTTCTCTCAAAAATTCCCATATTTAACACACTGGAAGCTTCTCTTCATTTTTTCCCACACAGCCAATTTTTGGCCACTGAACTTGCAAAACGATTTTAAATGGTTAAACAGACATTTTGCTCCCCTCCTCTTTCCATCGTTTCTCATGTTTTCTTGTTTACCTTGTTTTTTTTTTTTTTTGCTGCTCCTTTTTCTTGCTATGTTTCTTATGTTATTTTTAATTACAGTAGCAGCTGCTGCTGCGCCGTCGTCTTTGTTGACGCCATTGGTGCGCGCAGTCGCAGCTGTCTAAGGGTATTTAACCTTTGCACGCTCTCCCTTTCTCTCTCTCTCTCTCTCTGTCTTTTTCTCTGCTGTAACATAATATTGACAATATTTTGGGTCATTCAACTTGGCAGCGGATCCTTTTCGCATGTCCCTTTCGGCTGATTCATAACATAGTTTGCCTTGCTGCTGCTTCTTCTTCTGTTTGCACCTGCGCGCATAAATTTTTTATATGCGCTGCATCTGCCGTTTGCCAGCAAACTGTGGGTGGGGGAGGAGAAGGTGCCACGTGGCAAGGCCCGTTAAATCCTCGTCGTCGTTTCCTCCTCTTCTTTTGGCTTTTACGAGCAAATTAGGACGCGCCAGGAAGTCGGCTGCTGCCTGCCTTGGCCTTGTTTTTATTATTATTCCACACACACACACATGTAAATAAATGAACGAGAGTGAGATGGCACTATCTTCTGCTGCTGTTCACTTGTTGTACACATCGTCGTTTGTTTAACAACCACATTCAAAAAAAAAAAGGTCCTTTGCGTGCCGTCAACATGTCGCTCACTCTTCTCCCCCTCCCCAAAGGGCAATAAACTTTTGCTCTAACCGAGCGGCAGGCATGCAGCAACAATAACAGTAAAAACACACAGAAAAAAGGAGGCGCACTCAAAATTGTTATGACTCAGCCAACAACAACAAGAACAACTATAATGAGAGGCGCGCTCTCCGCCATTCCATTTTCCCACATTCCCATGCCCACTTGCACGACGTCCACTAAATGCTCCTGTGCTGCGTTACCTGTGAGCGGCGCTCGTCTTCTTCTTCCTGTTGTTATTATAGTTGCTGCTGTTGTTGTTGTTGCTGTCATAAGCTGTTTGGTTATGCGCGACATATTTAAATGAGTTTCAAGCGAAACGTCAAGTTACGTCATGATGAGCAAGCATGATGCAAAGTGATAGAGAGGAAGGGTGGCTGTGAGGGAGGGATGGGTAAGGAATAGAGGAGGTGGGGGAGGGGAACGCCGCCGCCAATGTTCTTTGCCAATTTTGGGCGACTGTCTCTAATTAATGAAATTGAAATACGAAACAATGCGAAATGGCACACACATACACATGACTGAATGTATGTATGTGTGCATGTGTGTTAGCTTGCAATTTGTGTTGCTTGCCGCGGCGAATTCACAATCGACTTTTATCGCAATTTTTGTCAGTTTTATGTCAATTCGCTGTGTCGTGCCAAAAAGGCCGCCGTGACAATAAATTAAGCGTAAAAGCATTAAAAGTCACACAAGTCGTCGCGTGGGTCGTTTTGGAGTTACTTTTCTGTCTCTTTTTCTCTTTTTTCGGCAGGCGTTTATCAGACGCGTGTAATCAGTTTTATTGCGGCGTCCCTACCCTTCCACCACCTCAAAGAAGAAAAAAAAGAATTCAAAGACATTTCCAGTTGCTTACGCAAAACAAAATTTTCCACTGCAACAACAACACAAACAACATAATTTAAAGCAAACATTGCACCCAAAGAAATAAAAAAGAGCATACCCATACTTACATATTAATACACATATATACATACATGTAGAATGTATGTATGTATATGTATTTGTATTGAAGTGGGAATCTATGTTCCTTTAGCGTTTGCTCCCGCTCTCGCGCTCTTTTTGATCTTTACTCGCTCTGTCTTCGGCTTGAGGTTCAAACACCTCTATTTGACTTCCTGTTTAACGTGTTCCAATTCCAAAACATACCCAAACGGCCTTGCGCCCAATTAACTAACTATGACTTTTGGCTTTGGCGCTTGCTCTCTTTCGCTCTCTTTCTTTGCATCTGTGTGCATCTGGAATGCCATCCAGCAGCATTTGCTGCCGATGCTGCGGATGCTGCAGTGGCTGCTGCTGCACCAGCTTAATGTGTACAGTTTTCTATTTTCATCGTTTTTGGTCATTGTCCTCCAACAATGAGTTGCAGTTGCGTCTTCTGTCTTATTTATAGAATAGTTTGAATCAGTTGTCTCTTTTGTCCAACAACAACAACTGGTTACTATTGCAATTTATGTCTCCCACTGTTGCAGTTTCTGCCTCTCTCTCTCTCTCTCTCTCTCACTCTGTCAAACTCGTTGTACTGCATTCCATTCGAGACGCAACAAGTTGTAATGCACGCTCACACGATTGCATGTGAGTGAGTGTGTGACTGTATACGAAACATATTTTGGAATTTATCTTTCTCACTCACTCAGCCACTGTACTTCTGATCAGTGGGGCAAACACTGGAACAAATATTTATGCTGTGTCGTCCCTTATTCGATTTTTGTTGTTTTTTCTTATTTTTTTTTCGCTTGTTTTGTACTTTTGCCAGCTGCCACACAATGTTGTTGCTATTTACCTTTGTGTGTTTCTGTTATGTTCTTTTTTTTTTTAGGTTTTATTATTATTATTTTTTTTGCACTTGCGCTGCCGCCATCCAAGTTCAAGGCTGTGCTTTTACGCCTTATCAGCGTCGCCACGTCGGGCATTAAACCCAGAAAAATACAAAAAAATTGCTTTTTAAACCGCAGCTCAACAAACGGAGCGCAAAAATTAAAATAAATAATGCGACAACAACTTTTCAATTAAAAGCAACACAAAAGAAAATAGAATGAAACACGCGCGCGCAACGTTTCCACAACTCATTTCCAATACGTTCCAATCAGAAAAAACGAATAGAACTTACTTGCGAAAAATAGAGAAAAAAACCCAATGGGAACAATTTCAAGGTCAATTTTATTTTTACGCACTTTTTTATTTGTTGGCATGGGAAATTTAAAACGCATAAAAAATCGCGCACGTTGTTTTATTTGTATTAATCTTTTAATTGCGGCTGTTTTGTTTTTCCTCTTTCACCGCTTGAGTGTGTGTATATGTGCATATCTGTGCGTGTGTGTGTGTGCCACTCGACAGCTTATCGCCCCTGATTTGTTTTTTAGACTAGAACAAAATTCAGTTGAGATCTTGATAAAATGGCAAAATTATAAAAAAAATAAAATAAAAAAAGATCGAAAGTAAAAACAAAAGCAAATTAATATTTGTATGTATGTATATGTATTTATTGCCTATACACACGCACACACACTCACACTTTTTGTATACATACATATGTACATACAAACATACATATTTAGTAGATATAGGGAGCGTAATTTATTATGTATATTGAACGTTGTTTATTCGCTTTTTCGCAAATCAACAAATTTGCGTTTTAAGTTTTGTTTGTGCCGAAACTGTTTTTTCAATTACTTTTTTTTTCTTTTGTTTTATATTTTTCGATTTTTGTTTGTTATTACTGCGTCTCGAAAGTTTTTCTGCACGAATCTTAAAAAGTTTCCCACGTTCCGTCTGGTTATTTAATTAATAAATACATATTTTAAATGAAGCATAAAACGCCGCAAAAATGGACGCAAAGTGAAAAACAAAAAGCACAGCTACTTACAGATAAGCGGTCATCATTCATAGTGGGAAAAGAGCCGTTAACCTCTCTCCATTAAGTGTGTGAAGATGAAGGGCGGGGGCCAAAGCTTGAAGCATTTCACATTTTTTTTCTTAATAAATGTTTCAATGCCAACTGATTCCGCAGCTAAGCTTAGTCTGCAAGTGTGTGTCTGTGTGTGTGCGGTTTTGCAGTTCAACAACCAGTTTAGAATTTCTTAGGGAGCAGCAGCAGCAGCAGCAGCAGCAGCAGCAGCAAAGAAAACAAAGATAGGAGAAAGAGAAGGAACGGAGGGAAAACTGCAAACAAGTTCCCAAAGCGCGCTCGCTTTCATTGCTGCTGCCTCTGGCTACGTCGCCGCCGTCGCCGTTGCCGCTGTCGCCTGTTAATTTAGCAATTTGAACAAATTCCTTCTTTTTTCTTTCTTTCTTTCTTTACTGTCTTGCCGCGCTCCCTTTTTGTCCGTTGTTCGCGCGCTCATTCTCTCTTGCATTCATTTCAATAAATCACACGAAGAATATGTATGCCAAATTGAAACAAGAACACCACAAAAGCTGAGTCTGTGTGTGCATACAGACACAAATGTACGTACATACATACATATAAAACGAAATTAAATCAAAGCACAAAAAGCGACGAACCAAAGCACAGGCGACACAAAGCGATGATGGCAAATAGTACGCTTCAGTGGGGATCTAAGCCTATGAAAAAGTTGTCGCCTGTGTAGATGGACTGAGCTGAGCTGAGCTGAGAGAGCTTTTGTATATGTACATATGTATGTATTTATGTTTGTTTATTGTATATTATCTGTGTGTATGTCCCCAAAGGGTATTTAGCTAGTAGTTTGCAACAGTGCAGCACTTTGTTTTCTACAACAATGTCGCCTGTGCCGCATGTACATACATATATATGTATATATTTAATATATGTATGTATGTATATGTATTTAAATATAATCTCATCTTGTTGAAAGCTGTGTGAGTGTGTGTGCATTCCTTTTGCTATCATTCAGCAAAATCTCTATTGGAATTTTACAGTTGTTTCAGTGCTGTTCATTCATTGCTCGCTCAGCTGTTTTGATTGCCAACATTTGACTAATCCGTTATTTTTCGCTCTCTCTTTCCCCTTGCAGTCAAAGTCTGCGAGAAGCGGCTGATCCTGCGAGAGCACAAACAGGATTACATAAAGCGAGAGCGCGAAGTGATGCACATGATGACCAACGTGCCAGGCTTCGTGAATCTGTCGTGCACGTTCCAAGACCAGCGTTCCCTCTACTTCGTAATGACGTACGCCCGCAAAGGCGACCTCCTGCCGTACATCAATCGCGTGGGGAGCTTCGATGCCGCCTGCACCCGCCACTACGCCGCCGAGCTGCTGCTCGCCTGCGAGCACATGCATCGCCGCAACGTGGTGCATCGCGACCTCAAGCCGGAGAACATACTCCTGGACGAGGATATGCATACGCTGATCGCGGACTTTGGCTCCGCAAAGGTCATGGACCCGCACGAACGTTCACAGGCAGCCGACTATCTGGCCAGTACGGGCAGCTGCGATCCTAACGGTCAGCGGCGTCGACGCTCGGCTCGCAGCTCTGACGACGATGACGAGGACAGCGAAGAGCTCTACGACGACATTGACGAGGAGGAGCAGGAGCTGAGCGACAGGCGTTTGTATTACGACTACGAGGACGAGGAGAACGAGGAGGAGGACTCGCCGGCAACAGCATCAGAAGTTGATGGAGGACGCAGCGTTCGCAATCGCCGCTTCCGCTACCCTGCAATGAGAGCGCGACGGGGTAGCTTTGTGGGCACCGCGCAGTACGTCTCGCCGGAGGTCCTGCAGAATGCACCCATCACACCCGCCGCCGATCTTTGGGCCCTCGGGTGCATCATTTACCAGATGATATCGGGACTGCCGCCGTTCCGCGGCAGCAACGATTACGTCATCTTCAAGGAGATCCTGGGCTGTGCCGTTGACTTCCCGCAGGGCTTCGACAAGGATGCCGAAGATCTGGTCCGGCAGCTGCTGAAGATCGACCCACGTGAACGACTGGGCGCCCAGGATGACTTTGGCCACTACGAGAGCATACGAGCGCATCCTTTCTTCGCGGGCATCGATTGGCAAACATTGCGCCAGCAGACGCCACCTCCCATATATCCCTATTTGCCGGGCGTCAGCCAGGACGATGCGATATGCAGTGCCGGCAATGGCACCACCTACAGCCTGCCCATCAGCGGAGACCTGGAGCCGGGCCTCGACGAGCGGCAGATAACGCGACTCCTCAGCGCCGAGCTCGGCGTCGGCAGCAGCGCCGCTGCGCCTGCCCACAAGCCTTCCACGGCGAAGAGTAAGTAGCAAAGCCTCCCCCTCTCTCAAATATCCGTTAACCTAATCCTTCCTCCGTCTCTCTCTCTCTCTCTCTCTCGCTTAGATTCCTTCGACTTGAGCGACACTCAGAAGCTGCAACGTTTGGAGGCACAAAAGACTGACAAGTGGCACGTGTTTGCCGACGGCGAGGTGATCCTTAAGAAGGGATACGTGAACAAGCGCAAGGGTTTGTTTGCACGTAAGCGAATGTTGCTGCTGACCACCGGGCCACGCCTCATTTACATTGATCCCGTGCAGATGATCAAGAAGGGCGAAATACCCTGGAGTCCCGAGCTGCGGGCGGAGATTAAGAACTTTAAGATCTTCTTTGTGCATACGGTAAGTGTATATTAGTATTATCTTTGGTATTTTTTGTAGTGTAAACTATAAAAATGAGAACGAGTGAAAAATCAGTTTTTAGTTGTCTAGTATTTATTGTGGTATTTTATTTGGTATTTTTATTGTGCATAATCTTGAATAAATGAAATTTAGATATTAGCCAGGCAGACTAAATTTAGTTTGGTTTATTTGATTTTTTTAGTATTTATTGTGGTATTTTTTTGGTATTTGTGTGCTGTTGTTTGGCGCCGCAGCTGTTGACAGTTTGTTGAACCAAACAACTGTTGATGACGTCATTAGTCATATAACCGCACACGAATTCATTTGGGCCCAGTTTATAGCAGCGGCACGTGTTTACGACCCAACAAAAACAACAATAGCAACAACAAACAACTCAATTATATGCGACATTGAAAACTGCACACGCAACGCAGATAAAACCGAAAAAAAGGCATTAAAAGACAATAGTTTTTAATGGCTTTCGGGCACACTTTTTCCGTATTCTGTTTGCTTATTCTCTCTCTTTCTCTCCACTCTCTTTGCAGCCGAATCGCACCTATTACTTGGACGATCCCGAAGGCTATGCCATACAGTGGGTGGAGGCCATCGACAATATGGCAAAGCTGAGCTACGGCGATGCAGCAGCAGCAAATGGTGCAACAGATGGAAATGCAACATCGACAACCAACAGCATGTCGTCCTTTGCATGCTCAACGGGCGGCAGCAGCAACAGTTTGGCTGTCTACAGCACGCCCATTGTGAACTCGAATTCGCCCGCTTCCAATAACAGTTCGCCCACAGCGCGGCGAACTTCGCCGGCAGCGCAGCGACAGCAGAAGCAGCAGCAGCAGCAGCAACAGCAACTGGAAACAGCAACAACAACGTTGCGAACATCGCCAACAACAACAGCGCAAAGGGGCAAAAAGACGGCGTCCAATTGAACAGCTGAACACGTGTCTCGACCATTTCGTGACTGTTGTCGTTATTTAGATTTAAATGCAAATTAAATTCTAATTTAGTTGAAATTTAGTGCAAACAACAACTAGAAGAAACCGACACACACACACACACACACACATACGTACATACATGAAACAGAGCTATAAGTTAGAAATGCAAAAGCATGTGTCGAAATTTGTTGAAATATCAAATTAACAATAATTTTGTTTGTTTCGGTTTGTTGTGTCCCCGTCTCTCGTTAGAACGTTAAATATTGTGCATATAGGGAAAAAGAAAGAGAGCAGAAAGCAGAAAGAAAACAAAAATAAAAACAGTTATAAGCAGAAATACGTATAAAATATATTTAAACTAAACTAATTTAAATTAAACTAATCTAAATTAAATTAAATTAAATTATTAAAACAAACAAAAAAAAAAAACCACACACATAAACATATATTTATAAAAGAAAACAAAAAAAAACATCTTATGTGCCCCACTGTGCAGCGGCTTAAAAGATAGACAGACAAATGCGCCGATAGATGGCGCCAGCAACTTGTATACATAGTTTAAATAATTTTTTTTAGCTCGTAGTTAGTCACAATTTAAATGAATTACAGTTAATTATAGCAAAGGAGCAGCAGCAGCAGCAGCAGAGAAGCTAAAGCTGCGGCGCCATCTGGCGGCCATTGTCTGTGCCAGCACAGAGGGGCGCATTATTAAAATTAAGGATTAAAACTAAATTTAAATTGTATTCAAATAGTTAAAGAGCGCGTAACTAGCAAAATGATGATGTATGTAATATTCTAAAACTGTAAATTATATATATTTATATATAGCATATATACACACACACACCCATATATACACACATATATATACGTTCATATATATATATATATATAAATACATATAAACTTTAGTAAAGGGAGTGTGTTTGTCGCCTAACTGTAAATTGTAACTATGTAAATCTATTACATATACATACATATATATTTAAACACATCTACATAGATAACTGTACATTAGCTATATGCGCACGTCTAAAGCGAAAATGCCTAAAAGAAGAAATGGAAGGGAAATGTAGTAACTGTAGTTTAGCCGAAGCATAGGCAGTAGTAGTATGGGAGGCAGGCCGCCAGATGGCGCCACCAGCTCGCTCAACAAATTTCTAGTAAGAATTTTTTGTATGCCAATTGTTTTGATTTCTACAATTAATTTATATAAAATGCTTTTTTGCCCTATAAAGAAACTTATAAGACTTTGAGAAACTATTTAAAAGCAGAACTAAAAAAAAACAAAAAAAAACAAAAACAAAACACACTTAAAAAATATATATATATATATATATATGAATACAACTAAAACAAAACAAAAAAAAAAACAAACAAACAAACAAAAAAGAAAAATATTCAAATCTGAGCAAAAAATTTAGTTAAAATTACATTTGGCTATACAAAATAGTTGCAAATATGTACTTGTATGCGTATTTGTATTAGTTTATGTTGTAATTGACAAATTTTGTTTTTGTGTTTGTTTCTGTTTTTTTTTTTTTTTTTTTTTTTTTGCATTTTGCATAAGAGAGGAAATAAGAGAGTAAGTTACAGTTAGCTTGAAAAGTAATATGCAAAACAGGTATAAAATTGAATTTTAACTTAATTAAAAATCAAACTAAACAAAAGAAAAAAAAATGCTTAAAGAAAATTTAACAATAAATCTAAAGTTAATAATAAAGAAAAATTATGTTCGGCATTTGGTTCGTTCATAAATGGAAAAAGTTTCTAAAACTCGCGCGTATTAGTTCAATTGTAAAACCTAAGTTACGCCTAGACCACGCCCCTATCACACACACATACACACACACTTACACACATACAAAAACACTCACCCTCCTTAGTCGTAAGCATTAAAAAGCATGTGAGAGTTTAGCCAGAGAGTAGAAGTTGAGAGAGAGAGAGAGCGAGAGAGCAGCCGATCGCAGGCAAAACAAAATGAAAGAAAGCAAAAAATACATTTGTACATACATATCGCGTCCCGCATTTTATTGGTGGGCGTGGCCGTAGCAGCAATTTAACTATGTAGTTCACTAAGTTTACGCAAGTATACAATTAATTCAATTAAATTAAATTAAACTAAATTAAATTGTATAATTTATTCAAAACTAAAACCATTTAAACAAAATATGCAAAGAGAGATGTAAGCAACAACAAATAGTGAGAGCAAAATGTAAATTATTATTATTATTATATACATATATACATATATATATATATATATATACATATACATATATACAACACAACCACATATAGTATATATGTATATACACACACATCTATATATACCACAAGCATATATATTTATATATATATATGTAAAGTAAATTGGTCAAAAAGAAAAACAAAACAAAAAATTGAGAACGTATCATTAAAAATTAAAAATGAAAACATAAATTTTCAAAAACAAACAACAAAAAATTTCTAAAATTGTTTTTATTTCACTTTGGTTTCAAATTGGCAAAAAATAATATTTTGGTAATTGGTCCCATGGTCAAGTCGTAGAGCTAAAACGCATCCCCGATCCCCTAAACCAATCCCTCAGCTGAAAAACTGTTGTAACGGTTAATACAAATTCCATTCAAATAGAACTTACGAATAGGTTTCGACAACAACAACTAAAACTACACTGAAAAAAAAAAAGCAAAAAATATTTCGTTACAGAAAAAAAGTTTTTCTTCGGCTCACCGAAGTTTGAATACCCTTGCAGTAACTTTTATAGAGAAATAGAGAAACTAAATAATATATATTAAATTAATTATTTTGATATATATACGTGTATAGTTTAGATATTCGTTATAAAGCTTCTTATTATATGAATATACAGAACCTTCTATCCGGCATATATGATATAACATGCATAATATATTGCTTGGATTTCTAAAGAAAATTATTTTTTTTTAATTTGGCTTAGTTGTCGAAACAAAAAAAAAATAGATTGATTAATCCCTGATAGTTCCTATCAATAGAGTAGTCCGATTTTAAAGCAATATAACTTTCTTTGTTAAGTTTGTTAATATGGATAACTGAAAATGATAGTTTTTGGTGCTTACCTTACTTTACTTTAAATTTAGTCATATTTAGGATATAGAAGTCCGATTCGGCTAAGTCAGACGAATGAATATGTATATATTTAACAAAGACAGAAGACAAGATATCAGATCAGTATTTATATCTGTATGTTTAGAATATATGGATGGTCAAAATTCTTGTACCCCCTGCAAGGGTATTAAAAGGAGTAAAGTTTCTTTAGTTTCGACCTTATGTACTGCAGTACCTAAAAAAGTCCACACAAAAGACTTCAAAAAGTGCGGACAAGACGCCAATTCGTAAACCCTACACACAGAACTCCATATATATACATGTATGTATATATATGTACATATGTACAAATCCGGAATCATTATACAACTCTTCAGATACCCCTCGATACTCATTTGTAGCTCTGTTAAGCGAATTCCAAAGCAGATGAAGGTGAAGACGAAGAAGAAGAAGATGCAGATGAAGTTCTATCAAATAGAAGAAAGTGCCTAGTGAACCAGTAGTAAAAGTTTAGATCATAAACTTTGCCGATATCTCCTTATTATATATACACACACTTATATATAAATATACTATATATCTATATATATATATATATATATATATACTCTACAATTGCGAAAATTAGTATGTTTCTTAAGCCTGGGCAATGTATGTATACGATTTATGTTTAGGAACTTTACCGTTATGTTTACAAACGCGATCTTAAATCTAATTGGTCGAAGTTTCAAGGAATTTCTTTTCTGTTCCACTTTTTGACTGTGTGTGTGAGGGAGTGTATGTGAGAGTGTGTATGTGAGAGTGTGTGTGTGAGAGTGAGTGTGTGTGTGTGCTAATTTAGTTATGGCAAATTTTTAGTGCAAACTTTAGCCGATTAGTGTTACGAATATTCTTATATACATATATATACACACACATACAATATATATAGCCAATATAATACGAGTTTATACATAAATACTTGCATATATATATATATATACTATATATATTTGAACATTCCACACATTGTACATTGATAAATTCGAGAGCGAATCGATCCGTTTTATCCAAGTTCAATCTCTAGGGGTGCTAGACTGAGTTATATATAGCCTAAGCGTAAAACAAAATACAGAAGAAGAAGACGAAGAAGAAGAAGAAGACGAAGAAGAAGAAGAAGAGAACTCTTAACGTAAACGTAATTCAATTACTACCTTCTTGCAAAAGTATCAAATACACCAGACTAATTTGCAATCTATGTACAGACCTACATATTTGTATACCTATATACATGCATACATACATACATAAATACATACATACATACATACATATATATATATATATATACATATATACTTAAGATATACTTATATACATGCATTATAAAGTTAAACCCTTCCATTGTCCTTGTCCTGTTAACCCTCTAACGGTACTTTGTAAAACCAACTATGAGCAACAGTTACACATACACACACACACACACAGAAACACACTTGCATTCACACATATATACACATACGACTATATATTTACATATATAGATTTTAAGCAGACACCAATAAATTATTATAGAATACTATGAACATAAAAAAATCTACACTCACCCACACAGATCTATCCCGTAAATAACTAAGATCGAAAATCTATATATATATATATATATATATATAGAGAAAATGTCAAAAATTCGACTGCAATGTTGTATTTTTCAGCACGTAAAAAACGAAAGAGAAAACAAAACAGAAACTAAAACTAAGTTCAAACAAAAAGTTCGTTACATTCAAAACGCATTCGCGCTGTTTGAAAACAAAAAATTGTCCCATTAAAAGCAAAAAGAAAAGAACTTCCTTCCCAGCATAAAATAACTATGAAATATGCCCCAAACTAAAACAAAATAAAAAGTACAGTTTGTTAATGAAAATTAAGGTTTGAGATATGTAAAAGAACAGTTAAACACTAAAAGAAGAGAGTTGAGTGTAAGTGGTTTGATTGAAAATAAACAAAACGTGACGCAACAGAAGAGAAAAGAAAGAGAAAATGCGGCAAGTGTTTTAAATTTAACGGCTAATCGGGGTTCCACAGCAGTGAACTATTGTCAGCTGTGGCAGCTGAATACACAGCAAGCAGGTCAAGCAGGGCAAGCAGTCGAATAGACAAGAAGCAAAGCAGGCAGCTTCTTGGTTACAGCTTGTGTTGCTTAGAACGAGACAACTATATTTAACGCTGTAGTGCTGTGGCAATAAGCTTTCGATTGAAATAACAGCTGGGCGCGCATTTGAATAGAATTATATAACGGGCAACCAATAACAAGTTCTAAAGCAGTAAAATGGAATCTGCTTATAAATATTGATTAACAATTATTATTTAAGGAATTTATACTGTAATATATGACAAAATCCATTTAGATACCATTTGTCAATTGGTATCTCCTTAGCTTTACTTTAAAAGTCATTCGAATAGATTTACTGTAAGCATAATGAAATATTTGGAGCGGCAGCACGAAGTCTCATCCGAAGTTTGGCCGCTCAAATGGATAATACCAATAATAGTATGTGGCTACTTGACGGGCATTGGCCTCATCCTCCTGTGGTACGAGTGGCAGCCGGCGCAAAGGAATCGAGATGTGACCCAGCTGTGGCTGCTCCTCGTCTGTCTGGGCCTGCTCTGCACCACGATGCTCTTCAGTCGACCCGTGCGGTGAGCAGTTGCCTCCTGGACTTGGAGACCGTCGCTAATCCCCGCCTGCTTCTGCAGCTGTGTCTTGACTCTGGCATTGCCCTCGCTCAGCAGCTCCCGTGGACGAGCTTTGCTCATCACCTTGGCCTTCTTTGTGGCGGCCAGTGGACCAATTGCGAATATATTGGCCAATGTGATGGCCCTGCTGCGCAGTCTGGCCTGTGGCCAGGAGCTGCTCCGCCAGGCGATTGGCCAGATGATGGACGTGATTGTGGAGCCGGTGCGAGCCGTCCAGTTGGCCATCGAGCACATGCTGGACGAGGTGCGACGTGTGATCCGACAGGTGATGCAGCTGCTGCTCCGCATACAGATCTACATGCTCTTCATCAGTGAGTCAGCCCCGCTCTCAGCTGTTCCTCTCCAGCTTACGGCTTGCTCCTTCAGTTGACACCTTCAAGACCTGCGCCGCCTGGCTGAAGGAAGTCCTCGAGCTGTGCAACTCGGAGCTGGGCACTCCCTGGACACGCTGCCAGCTGGCAGCCGAGCGCGCGATGGTCAAGTGCCGCGCTAATCTCGGCATCTTCAAGGCTCTCTGCCATGCCACGAAGCTCTTCCTGGCCCTCTGCTATCCCGCCAAGCTTGTGGATGTCTTCTGCGCCGGCGTCTGGGACGGCAGCTGGGAGATCCTGGACACCATACTGGAGCGTAGGCTGTCCATCTCCCTCCCTCTATCCCGATTTCTCTTTCTTCCTCTCTCACTCTCTCACTCTTCCACCCCTCTCTGTCTCTCCCCCTCTCTCACAGGCTATTACGAGTTCGTCGCTCAGCTGGAGCAAATGTTCGACGTGAGCATCAGCTTTGACCATGAGTTCTACTTCCATACGAACGCCTCCAAGGATCTCTCGGATGTGGGGGAGGCGGTGATGCAGGATATTAATCATCGTGTGGGCCCCTTCATCATATTCTGGAGTTGGGTCGATTTGCTCTGCTGGATCATGCTTTTCTCCATATTGTTCAAGTAGGCAAGCATTCCATTTAAGCTGTAGACCAGTCGATTGATTGATTGACTGACTGATTGAATAGTGATATCTATAGAACTAGTCTCATATGTTTATCAGAGTTAGTCTGAGAAATTTAAGGGAAAGGAGGAAAGGAAATTTTCCTGTTTGAACGAAAATTTCACTAAGATCGTTTTTTTGTTAGCTCACTCGTAATACCAACAGATATAGATAGAAGTAGCGTCCTTTCTTATAGAGTAGTACATAATCTGCGACCACAGGTCCATCTATTTCTATCTGCGCTACATGCACAGTCGAGGGTATCAAAATATCTATCTGACTCGCACATTTTATGCCATCGATCGGAAGTACCAGGAGGAGGGCGCAGCCACAGTTCTGCCGCTCAAGCCTATGGAGCACTTCAAGTACATAAAGGTGAGAGTCCTACAATACTTCGCTTTCTAAATCTCTCTCCTTAATCCCTTTTGCAGCTGAGCAGCGTTCGTCTAACGGCCTTCGAGTGCCTCATGCTGGCGGAAAACGCGCTCTTTATGGTCAACACCTGTATTCAGCTGGGCAGCATTTGCCTGGTGGACTACAGCCTGTTCTGGCTGCTGGACACGATCGCCTACTATGGCGAGGAACAGGATGATCTCGAGATACCTCCCTTTGTCGATGTGGAGGTGGAAGGCGGCGGCTTTGTTGGGGATATTATGGATGGAATTGCGAATGCCTTTCGACCCATGACCCAGAAGACAATCCTGGATACAAAGTCCTGCCTGCCACAGCCCGTCGAACCCAAATATACATACTATATAGCGATTCTAGTGTTGTGTCTGCTCGCTTGGATCATCTTGTTCGCCGAGCCGTACATCCTACGCCTCCGTCATCGGATCATGCAGAGATTCTATCCGGAGCGAGCTCACATTCGAGCCCTCTACCTGCACAAGAAGATCATCGAGAAGAGAGGTGCCCATTGATATGGTAGTACAAGTAATCGCAACTCAAGCTTTGATCCTTCTCCAGGCAGTTTCTTAAAGTTCGCCCGTCGGAAGGCACGCGCCGTCTTCGTCTATCAGCAGGCGGGCAGCCACAGCCACAGCCACTGCCTGAAGTGGTTCTGCTGGTTGGTAAATCGCTGACTCCTCTAACTGTTCTTTTGGTACTCCTGGCTGCCTTTCCAGGTGCTGCTGTTGCCTCTGGCTCAGTGGGGGTCTGCGCAAGGATTCGTGCATTCTGTGCGGCAAGCTTCTCAGCTCGTTAGTTTAGTACCTCAATCGAAATTCCCAAACATTCAGTTTCAACCAGGACTCATGTCCCTTACAGCTCGATCCGCATACGCTGCGATACACCTGGCTGCAAAGGTGTCTACTGCCCGCTCTGCTTCAGCGAGTCCAATAACAAATGTTGCCTCTGCAAGCGGCCCGTCGAATACGGCGATCTCAGCGACGTCTCCGAAGTTGAGTAAGAACTGATATACCCCATTGATAACTTAAAGTTAAAGTAGCGCAACGCTCTCTTAGAGACTCCTCTGATGATCCCGAGGCGGAATCCTTTGGCAAAGTTCAGCTCCGAACTTATTGTGCTAAATAGAGCAAAAAGGGGCCATAAATGGAATTAATCTGTTTTACATAACCAGTTTGTATTCATTTAATAGAGATAATTAATGCAATAAACGTATTTGTTCAGTTCTCTAAAAAGAGTGTATAATTATGTGATCTGGCAACGATTTTTCATCAGGTTTATTGATAAGTTCAAATTCGATTTACCGGTCGAACCAAACTTTCTATAGGATTAGATTACATTTCAATGGATTGGATTAATGAATTCGGTTTTGTATACCTTGCCTAGATTGTTCTAAAATGTTTTGTATTCTCAGCTGTTGAAATAAAATTGATATATAGTTCGGTAAGGCAGTTTTCTGGTCAATTGATTAGGTTTAAGCTCGGTATTTGGATTAAAACCCAGTTAACAGCCCGACCTTTTCTGATTTTCATATAGATTAACTGTTAAGCCTTGAATTCTAAGTCGTTTCCCAGTTAAGTTAAAGTAGTTTAAAATATAATGTCAATATATAGCTTGGACTCATCGTACAGCTCTTCATCCGAGGATGAATACGAAAGAAGACGAGCTGGTGGAGCGGGAGCACCAGATCGAGGGGTGACACAAACGTCCGGTACGGATGTGGCCAAACATGGCAATGAGTTTGAAAAGAGGGTACACAACGATGAGAAACGCAGAGAAAGGCACAAATCTGAGATGAATGAAGAAGCGATCAAATATTATTTACCCAAGTCCGATGAAAGTCCTCGGTCCGAAGGAAATACACAGCCAGCTATTTATCCACCGGAAAGACGTAAGAATCCAGAACCCAGTCCATTTATCCAACCCCTCTATGAAGACCAAAAGAGCGTATTCGACAATCTAATGATGTATGCACTGCTCGGCTATATAACGGGTATACTTTTGGTCCTACTCTGGTATCTCGCGAACTATCACCGGGAAAGCGGACAACTCAGCTTGAAGTGGTTTATCTTGGTTATCCTTGGACTCTTGATCGTGATTGTGCTGTACAATCGGACGACCAAGTTAGTAGGACTTATTTTGAACTGTTTGATAGGTTCTCTGATCCGTTGTCCTAGCAGATGCGTAGGAATCCTAACGCTGCCCTTCTTTCTCGGCTTCATAGGACGCGAACTGCTCCTCTGCTTGGCCTTTATTCTGGCCATTCGGGGTCCAGTGGCGAACATTGTCCGTAATATTGAGATCATGGCTTACAGCTTGTCCTGTGGCCAGACACTGCTGAAGAATGCGCTAACGCCCATGCACGAGATCATGGGAGAACCCGTCTACGTGGTCGAGCAGGCGGTCTACGTCTGTCTCAGCCAGGTGCGAAAGATAATGGAGCACCTGGACGGGGTACTTCAGCGCTTGGAGGTCTCTATTGTGAAACTTCGTGAGTGAGCGGGAGTTCCCTAATCTGAACCATCTGAAATAATTACCCTATAGATGCTGGCTATAAGAGCTGCGATGACTGGCTGATCCATCAACAAACTTTCTTTGAGAACCAAATGGGTTCGCCCTATGATCGGTGCTTGGATGCATCCACGATTGGTGTGCAGGACTGCAAGATCAAGTTCAAGGATCAGGATAAGTCCGTTTGTGACCTTGAGAAGCGTTTCGAGTGGTTCTGCTCGAATCTGAAGGAGTTGCCCAGTTTCTTCGATGTGCACCTCAAGGAACAGCAACAAATTGTCGATCAGGTGTTCAGTCGTAAGTTTTGTTTCCCATAATTGAGTTTCTTTAACCTTGCAGATCCTGTTCGCAGGACCTCTGGAATTGTTTGCCAAGATCCGTGCCATGTTCGAGGTAAGCATTACGTTCGATCATAATGCAAAGTCCAGTGAAGATCGTAAGAACTTAAGCGGCGATCTGGATCAAAACATTGCCATGGAGTTGGATCTGCATCTGAAACAGTTTCTGCTCATCACCATCTGGTTGGAAGTGATGGTATTTTCACTGATAATAATGCTGGTCCTGCATGTGATATACTTCCGCATCAATTATCTGGGCAGCAATCATTTTCGCAATTACTTTCTTACCAAGGAGTTCTACGCCTTCAATAATGCCCAACAGGCCAGCTTTAACCTAAGTATTCTTCCTCTGAGGAATACCGAGCGGAAAACCTATGTCAAAGTAGGGTAATCCATTTACCTAGATTGATTATTTCCTTAGACTCTATTCCAAGTTACTTGCAGCTGGCCTCGTGGCGCATTTTGACCTCCGAACTGCGAAATGTGAAATCTTCCCTGATCTTCTTGATCATCATTAGCTTTCAGCTGTTCACCATTTGCCTGGTGGATTATAGTCTGTCCTGGATGCTGGCCATTATCACCTATCATTCGCATGAGACCGCCGAACTGCAGCGTAAGACGAATATCTCAACTATTTAGAGAAGCTATCTGAACTATTCCATTTTATAGCTCCGGAATATACGAAGATTGTGATTGGGAAAGGCGGTCTGATCGGCGATATTTTGCGTGGCTTGGTTCAGGCCTTTGAGCCCTTGTCCAAGAATCTGATTGTGGACATTCAACATTGCTTGCCTCTGCCTTGGTCACCCAAATATTTGCGCTATTGGGAGATCATGATGCTCTGCCTCATGGCCTGGTGTCTGCTCATCTTTGAGCCCTATAGCTATCGTCTGTGCCACAAGATCATGTCCAGGCTATATCCAACTAATGGCAGAGTTCGAGCCGGGTTGCTGCATCATTGTCTGCAGCATGACAGAGGTACAAATTAATACCCCTATTGCTTAATCTTCCTCTTCTAAAACATTGGTATCTCCTGCTATCAGATGATTTCATAAAGAAAGCGAAAAGTAAAGCGCGGTCTATCAATTTTTATTACAAGGACCACCGACCTTGCCTAAGCAAATGGATAACCCATATGCGTGAGATCCTTTACAAGTATGTAATATATATACATATATATATACATATATATATATATATATATATATACAATTTTGCAGAGTGTCGCGCGGGTATTTCGGAGCCTACAAGGGCCGGGACTGTATTATATGTCTGACAAGGCTGACTAGGTAAGAACTTTTTGCTCTAACTGTTCATTGTTTTGGAAGAACTTTTTTACTTTTAGAAAGTATTACATAGAGTGCGAGACACCTGGCTGCAGAGGTGTCTATTGTCAGGTGTGCTTCCTGGAAGCGGATACCCATTGCATCCTTTGCACGCCGCAAGCCAAATATGGGGATATCAGTGATGTAACCGATGTCGGGTAGGTATGCTAGTAGCTAAAGTTGAGTGATGTATGGGTAAATATTATTCCAGCGACTCGTCGGATGATCCGGAAAGCGTGCCGTTTCGACCATGTAAGCCAAGCCAAGACTTCGATAAGTCGGTTTAGGAGGGGTTACAAATTGAAGGAATCCTATGAGAAAACTTTATCAGATAATACTGATATCATGGTTCATATATGATGGTATAGAATAGATTCATTGGAACTCTGCATATGAATTGAAGTGATAAAAGTGTTGTATACCTAACTAATATACCCTACTTAACTCTTTAAGCGAGCATAAAACTCGTGCTTCCAGCCTTTTGTTTTGTTATAAATAAACCCATCTCTAATACATCTCAGACCGAGTTCCATTTCTTTTTCACAGTCGCTAAACATCTTTCTCTCAGGTCTCGACTTCTCCAGGGTCCGGCCTTACTTGGCGCTGAGAATCTCAGCGATTCTGATGAATCGCAGCTTTTATTGGCAGAAATGACATTGCGTCTGGGCCATCAGGTTTTTAGCCTAGTCGTCATGGCCATAAGAGCTACTGTTAGCTCGTTTGTCGCCTTGTCAAGACGTTGTCCGCGCTGACGATGACGATGACGACCGTCTTTTGTCATCGTCCATTGGGCCCATAACACTTTGTTTTCAATTTGTGCGATAAACCGCCGCCCATCCCATTTCCCCCCTCCTTATTGGACATTGTGGACATAGCTTGGCGCACATGTGGGCTACAATTAAATGTTCATTAAATGCGACAAGCCTCAGATTGTTGCCACAACAATTAAGCCAGCAGCCGAAGAGGACAAGGATGATGACATTCCCCATTCCACAGTCCTTAGCTTCAGATGGGGATTGGCAGCGGGTTTGTTTGGAATGTGCTCTCTAATTTACAGCCATATGCGATGGTGGTCCCTCCTCCCCCACCCTTTCCCCTCTTCCACTCTGTTTGAGCCCGTCTTTATTTATGGTCCACAAATTTTGACATTTATTTCTATTTGGGCAAGAATATAAAAACTGTAACACGGCTTTTATCTGGGCGGTCCGCCTCAGATCTCGTTTTCCTTTTCTATGCATTTTGTTTGGCTCTTTAATAAATTGTCTGGCCGTTCTTTTCATCTGCGTATGCTAATGTGTACACAAGTGTTTATTTGTTATTTAACACCCGGAGAAACCACACACTGACCACCGCCATCGACGACGGTTGACATTTAAGCCACACTCGAAGAACTCCACAATTCCAGAGTTCCACAATTCAAGAGTTCCACAGTTCAGAGGGTCATCTCATATTTGCCGCAGCGCTTGTTTGATTGGGCCTCAGGTAATGTTCAGCTAAGTTCTTCGGTTACCTGCCTGCCGGTTGAAATCCGAGCTGTTGCTTTTGCAGAATTGATCAAGCATCAAACCATCCACTGATCCAATGGCAAACCGTTATTAAACAATGCTTAGGGGCAAGGGCTTCCACAGTTTGAACCTTTGTGGTGTTATGTTGAACCGAATACCTTGAACTTTAGTCCTCATCCTTTCTGCTTTTCTGCATGTCCTACTTGTTGAGCTCTGAAATACGCAAAGGAAAGGCTTGAAGGCATTTCCGAGTGTAAAAAGTAAAACATTCTCAAGACTAAATAAAGAGTGCATCTGTATATGTCAGGATATATTATATTAAATCCTAGGGTATCTCCTTATGAACACAGCATCATCTCTGCTTTCCTACTGAGCTTAACCGATTCTTAAATAATCCAATTAATAACATATGAACCTAAGGATACCCTGTAGTAACCCCTAAGGCAGCTCCTAGTTAACCTTACTTTTCACACTATATAAACTTATATCCGACTTATTCCCAGCCTTCACCCATTTAAGAACCCACCCTGTGTAAGACGTAAGCCTTATTTTATTAATTTGTAGTGCAAGACCTATAGGTACACTTGAAGGTGAGATTTAGGTCCTCACGAACTTCTTATTGGGATAGCCAAAGAAGCCAATGCTCTTCAGCTCAATAAATAGTTCCTGGTCGTTGCCAATGGCCCTGTAAATGGCCTTCTCCATCTCGTCGTATTGAAAATGTGGGGCAAAGGGCATATCGTTGAGGGCCTCGAACAGGGTATTGCCGCGTTCGTTTCCCACCACCAAAACTGTGCCGCTGTTGGAGAATCTGAGAGCAGAATTGACTATTAGTTACGGTTGCAGGGTATTTGTTAGTTTATCATACTGGGCAATTGTGTTATAGGAAGAGTCCGTTTCGTGTTTGCCCATGGGTTTGAGTATGTTGCGACGTAGATCCCAAATGCTGCACGTGTGCCGGTTAACAGATACAATAATTGTGGAGTGGGTGGGACTCCATTTGGCCCAGTGTATGGGCTGGAAGTCATCCAGGAGCTCGATTAGAGGCCGGGTAATACCGTCCACCCAGATGCGAACGTACCTGCGAGCGGAAATTGAGTTTGAGAAGTGGGGTAAGTCAATAGGAAAATTGGGTTTGGGTTTACCAATCGTTGCCGCAGGTGAGAAACAATTTGGGCGACCAGGGGGAGAACTCCATCACATTGACTCCACCATCGTGGCACTTGAGCACCTCCAGATACTGGTGCTGATAGTTGATGGAGCACTTGTGTATGCAGCCCTCGTCGGTGAGTATGTAGTAGATGTCCTTGTGCACCGGATGGGTGGTGATGTATAAGCCTTGCGGGTGCCTGTTGGCCGCCACGGACATGGTTGATGCAATCGGCACGTGTATGCCCTCCGGATGACCCTCGATGCGCTCCAAGGTCATCTGGGTGAAGGCCAAAAGGTAGGGACTCTTGGCCAGGCGGAAGCGTGTAACCGAACCATCCTGCGACAGACTGAGGAAGGGATCAATCTCGCCCACATCGTCGTCGCTGGTCTGCTTCAGCCAGCGAATGGCCACCACTGGTGAACAGCCCGTCGAAAGGCCTCGTTGGGATACCGCAATGGGTGTATTAGTGATGTCCGCCACATCCCGAACCTCGACGCTGCCATCGTACATTCCAATCGCAATCAGCGTGGGAAGGAAGGGAGAGAAACAGACGGCTGTCACGGGCTTCTTGTAGTAATAGGCGCGCTCCGGCTCGCCGGGATTCTTAATGCTCCACACGTAGACGTCTCCGGTGGAGGGCACATGCTGGGAAGAGAAGGAGAACAGGCCGTAGCCGATGGCGACAATATCGCCATTGCTCTGGCAGAAACTGATGTCGCTGACCGCCTTACGCTCGTCATTGCTGTAGCTGGGTACCAGTCGGAAGAGACCCTTCATCGAGTACTTGTACTGTACGTCCGGGGAGCAGCGGTCGACAGCTTGAAAGTTACGGAATCGTTGCATGCCCGACTTGTACAGATTGCTGGAGAGTGTGCGTCCAATGTAGAGAATGGCGCTCTGGAAGGCCGGATTCTTGAACAGCTGCTGGGTCATCGAGTGCACTTTGTTCCGCTCCTTGGCCTCCTCCTCGTTGAAGTAGGCGGAGCCCTGCGCGTCGCCACCTGTTTGTGTTCCAGCCGGCTGGGACAAGCTTTGCAGGGTGCTCTGCACACGGGAATGCTTCTGGACGACACCCTGCAGTGTGTCGTACATCTCGAAGTTGGAGACATAGGACCCAACCGTGGCATAGTCCACGTAGATCGTGTTTATGGCCCGCGAATTGGTTAAGGTTATAACCGTTTGGGCATCGTTGTCGGAACGACGGCGCACTTTGCCTTTGCCAATGGTCAGATAGTCGTAAAGACGATTGTCGGCCTCAACTGCATCGGCCTGGGAGGAACCTTTGGCCACGGTTGTGCTGATCTGCGAATGCAGTTCGAAAAATTCGGATTTCCGTATCGTTATCTTGACGAAGGACTTTTTGAAGGGCACGGGCATGTGCACGTGCGTATCCTCCGCCTTTTCACCGGCAACCGGATCAAAGATAATCGTCTCATAGACAATCTTAAGAAGGTTGTGGGTTAGCTGAGAGATCTGTGGGGCATTAACATAGCTCTGAGTCTTACGCCATTGATGAGCTCGTCGATGGACTGCTTATTGCCACCGACTCCGCCTCGCATGCTCGACCGTGTCCGGGAACGGGAACTGCCTTTGGAATGAAGCTGCGGCATGAGCGCCATTTCGTTCTTCAGTTGCAAATTGAATTTCATAAACTGATCTGTGTACGGCGATTCCGGTAAATAATTGGGCGTAAAATCCATTTCTTCCCCATCAATGGTATCCGTCACCTAATCGAATAGAACACTTAACACTCGAGCTTCCATTCGTACAGCTGTGCGGTAAACCCACCTTGAATTGCATGCGATACTCCACTTCCGTATTGATCTCCGCCGCATAGTAGTGCAATTCACGTGGTTTCCGAGCCACGAGTGGTGCAGCGGGTCCATCCTGAGCGACGATCACAGATCTTTTTGTTGGTTTGCGTTCGCTGTCGGAGTTCTTCTTGAGGGACGACGGATCCATTTTTTTTTTTAAGTTTTACGCCTGATCGTTGCTTGTTGAGTCTTATTGGTCTAGCCGGAAGTATTCTTCAATGTTATAGATTGTTTCGACTGGTTGAAAATATTTGTTTGACTTTTTATCTATAGGTTGGTTGATTATATGAAAGGGAAATCTAGAAATCAGAGTTAAAATTGGATTATCTTGAAATAGGTTTTCGAGTCCCTTTTTCAAGTTTGTTTAGGATCGAATTTCCTTTGGGAAAACCATTCTTGCCTCTTTCAGTTAATGAGCTTTACGCATTCATAATTTGTAAATGAAGTCTCATGGAACTGTACGAAAGACTTCGCTTTTGTTTCGGCTGGCAGCTCACGTGCCGTGCCGGGCCGTATCCTTTGTGAATTTCCCCTCCGCCGTACATTAGATAAAAGCCAGATAAAGCTAACACTTTGCCCGGCTCAACAACCACCAGAGCAGGACTCCGTTTCAGTCACAGTTGAACTCGCGTGCCGTGCAAAGCGTTACAATAAAAGTCAAACGAAAAACCGGAATCGACTCCGGCGTAATTTGCTTTTACTTTAGAGTTCGTGGTTAAAGTGCTTGTGAATATATATAAATTAGTAGAGCTAACAAGTAACTGTGTCTAGTGCGGTTTTAATTGATGTGGTGTTAGACATAAGATAAATTCAAATATCAATAGCCAAGCAGCTAATTACGAGCATGTCCATTACACAACAACAACAACAACAACAACAACAACAACAACAGAAACAACAACAACTGGAATTGGCATTGCCTTCAATGGACAGCCAAAGTGAAAACCAACTACCAGAAAACTCAATTAGGAATGTTGCAAAAACACAGACAAAGTCATTGGCCACGCCACAGCTTGTGGCAGCAACAACTTTAACACCAGCTCCAACTCCAACTCTAACTCCGGCCTCAGCTACAGCTCCAACTCCAACTCCGTCTTCAATTTCAGCTGTGGTCAAGCAACAGCCGACGCAGTACGTCATAAATTCAGTGGCAATGCATGCGAAGGCAACCACTGCGGGTCTCATCTCTGGAGGCACGCTCCATCTGCATCGAGTGAAAAGCGCTCAGGTACGTGATTTATGACATTCATTGAATGTTAAAGTTAAAGTTAAAGTTAAAGTTAAAGCCGCACACGCAGATGCACTTTCCTCTTCACATTCGTTTGCATACGCCACAAGCGAGGTGCGCTCAATGACTTGCCAAAAAATAGTTAAGGGGGAATAGTTTTCCTTTGTAGTTTCACGGGTTCTCGAAAATCCCTCCTGCAAGTGTTACACTTTTAAAACGTGTTCATTTTATGTTCTGTACGAGAAATGCTTATTTCCGCGTTTGCAAGTGGATTTTGAGTGGATTTAACGAGAAAGTTTTCAATTCTGTACGATAGGTTTTAAGCTTATTTTTACAGTTTTACTTGTTAGACTAAATACCATAAAAATAAGATCGAATACCATTAGAACTTTCCCCAAATTATATTTATATTTATATGTATACAAATTAAATTATAGCCAGAGCTATTTAACAGTTCCAGCAAAAATTTCCATTAAAACCCCTTGAACATCCTTCTCTCCACCATGTCGAAATGCAACGGACTACAAAAGCCAGGCACAAACAATGCTC
Organism: Drosophila pseudotalamancana; assembly: GCA_037075185.1. NCBI lineage: Eukaryota > Metazoa > Arthropoda > Insecta > Diptera > Drosophilidae > Drosophila > Drosophila pseudotalamancana. The sequence continues at coordinate 1,442,528 of JBAMCK010000747.1, read as the reverse complement.
AGCTACACCTCATGGATTTGTATGTATATATATTACATACAGATATATACGAGTATGTATGTGTATAGATATCCATAGAGCAGGGTGCGTAACGTAAATTTGTGAATCTTTGTTTTTTTATGTGTCGTCAATTTTTGCCGGCAACGGCTGCCGTCCTGGCCAGGTCGCAGGTCTCAGGTCTCAGGTCTGAATGAAGCTGGCCGCATGCGTGAGAGCCTGTGCTGGATGTGGCGAGAGCCAGAGCACATGTTATGTAAAGAATGAGGGGTCTAGGGTGGGTGGCTGAGTGGGTGGCCGGGCAGGGCGGAAGCTGATGACGAAAGCAGAAACAGCGGCAGTAACGCAGCTGCCATTGCTGAGTGCCTGATGCTCGATGGAGTTAGCCGGCTTTGGATGCTGGCCATGGCTGTGGCAGTGGCAGTACTTCTGCCTCAACGATTGCTGCCACAACCACTGCTGCCACATCCACTGCTGCCACATCCACTGCTGCTGTATCTACTGCTGCTGTCAAAGTCACGTCATTCATCAGATGAGCTGTGATGCGAAATGAATTTGTTGACGCCATTCAAAGCGAATTTATTATTAGGGTGGGTGTATAGATATATATGCATGTATGTATGTGTGTGCGTGTATGCCTTGCTGTTTGGGTGGTCTATCAGCCAGCATCTCAAGACGCAGTTGGCTTCCATGCGGCGCGGCCACATTTGCATTTGCACACTTCTGGAGCAGCTCGCCTAATGTTTGGGCCAAGTTATGCAAAGTTTTGCTTGCTTCCTGGGCAGAAGGCAAACAGTTTTCTTTATGCTCTGCAAGTTTTTCACTTCGTTGGTGGTTGCTGTGACTTGTTTATGTTTGCTTTCAATTTTATCCATCCCACATACTTCGCATCCTTTTGTTTGGGCTTTCGATTACGTTTACGGTTTTTTTTCTTTATGTATGTACGTGCAAAAAACTCAATGCCAAACGGGGCGCGGATGGGAGCCATCGTCCTTGCCCGATTGCGTGTCCTGCCTGCCGACAGCCTTGCACTTGCCCGCAATTGAACTTCACTTGGGGTTGTTTCGACCAACAGTTGCGGCATTGTCCTGCGCTCCCATTCAGCGGCTCGGCATCCCTTTTGCTGAATTTATCTGAGCGCTCTCTTTGGCTCTCTTGCCATCTCGTTGTATCACTAAGGTTGCCCTTCGGCAGAGTTTGTTATCCTTTGGCATCACTCTCCCATCCTCTCGCTCGCCTTTCCTATGGTCTTGCTTCTCATCTTGGACTCGTGTTTATTTTGCTTTCGCATCGTCTCAAGGGGTTAATCAACCTTCTTCAACGGACGCTTCGAATTGTAACAGAAGCTGGCGAATTTTTGTTCGAGCCAAGGATAATGCACAAAGCAATTGAATTTATGAGCTGTACTTGCCTTGAGAGAATTCATAAAGTTAGTTTGTAAGTGGATTTATGGCCATACTTGTTACACAGCACGTGACCTTAGCTTTATATCAAAATAAATGGAAGCAGACTTGACTCTGCCACAATTATTTATAGCTTTGCTATTAGTAGTACTTATTTGCCCGTTAATACAGTAAATAATTTATTCCAGCATAATATTTATCGTGTCATGTTTACGTCTTAAATACTCTTTAGTTAAAGGGCAGTTAATTGACTTGCTATTTGCTTCGCAGCTTTTGATCCCGTTACAGCAGAGAGCGAGCAACTACCATAGCAGAGAGGCTTAATTTGTATATCCATTGCACTCTCGCCATTGGTCGCAACGCTTTTAATCCCGTTATCGTAGTTCTAAGTTAGCTCAAAAGAGTGTGAGTGAATTAGAATGGATATGTAAGCTCTTAATTGTCATTGTATTATTGAGTAATGTAGGCTTGGCGTAGGCGCAAGCTAATGGGTTAATTTAGTCAGTGCGCGTCTGTCCTGTCGATCGGTCGTGTTTATTTGCTTGTTTTGCGCGCGTGTTTATTGACTTGTGCTCAGTCAAATTGCATTTAAATATATATTAAATTTAAATGTTAATGTGCTGCTTGTGTGTGTTACTAATTAGTCAATTATCAGTTTTACATCCTCAATTAGTATAGTTATCAATTGATATAAACGGGCCGTTTAATTGTAGATGCCGAGCTTTTTCATTTGTTGAGAGAGGGAGAGAGAGTGAGAGTAAGGCTGAGCTTAAACTGTTAAATGTCATCTGCCTGCATATGTAAATAAGTACGTATGTGCAATAAACAGTTAAATATGTTCGTATATATTGGTGTGGGTCCATCCAAATAGTAATAATAATTATATATGTTAAGGATGATAAGCAATTAATATGCACAGCTAAACGATTAGATCTTCTACTACATTACTACATTAACAGCTGTTACTATCGTGCTTATTTCAATACATACATACATATGTCAAATATGTATGCACTACTATAAATGAAGAAATGTGCTTATTTGCTTGGTCTAACTATCTCGATTATCTGGACATTATCTTTAATCTTTATTGACAATATTTTTTGCGCTCAAGTAGTTTTATATCTCTGATTTATGACTGGCCCAATGCCAAAAATATACTTACATACATGTAAATGAATCTGTGCAAAGTCAACAAAAACTGCGTCAAATGCATTTGTATGTGTGTTTGTGTGTATTGGACGGTCATTGAGCTTCAAGTGGAAGTCCATGGCAAATGAAGCAAAATCCACTTCAGACTGAAATATTTCGGGGTCGTTAATTGAAATGCATGTAAGCAGATTTGCATTTGGCATCACAGTGGCTGTTGAGCAGGCCCCCTGCCACACCCCACCCCACTCCCTCTGCCATACTGTGGCGCTAATGGAAGGCAGCGACGCTTTCAAGTGGCTGGCGCCAACATTTTTCGCTGTCGCATTCGAAATTATGAGCGTTGGCTGCGAAAATTTGCATAAAGTCGAAGGAAAAACTGAAGAAAATAGAGAAAAAATGAAATAAAATGAAATGAGTGAAAATGTTTCTTACAGAATGCAAGCAGCGAAAGCAAGTGGAAAGCGAGCAGTAAAGAATTTATGTGTACGTGTTGGAAATTCCTTAATGCCGTAATTGAAAAGTTGTTGCTGTTACCTGCCGGCTTTTCTTTAGGTAAAACAAATTTTCCTCACGTCATGTGAAAAGTTCTTTTAAAGTACATCTGTATGCCCAAAATTTGATGTTGATTACGTGCGGCACATTCAAGAATGTTCAAACATCATTTGATTACATAATTTCAATTGCATTCGTAAAAAAATGTTTTTCCCTTTTTCCATTTTCCATTTAAGACAGCTGCCATAAATTTAGCTGGAGACTGAGAAACGAGCCGCTGGATGCGCTAATCAGCGCTGTCAACCGTTGCAGTTGCAGATCCACAGCTACAGATACAGATACATGTGTGAGTGTGCGTGTATCTGTAAAATACTTCAGCGGCTGGCAAATTGTCGGGGCAAGCAGCAGCATTCGCTGACTGCTCCACAAAAATATCTCACGCATTCTTCCGGCGCTCTTTTTTTTGTTATTTTTTTCGGTTAATTAATTTATGCAGTTTCCACGAGATTTTTCAGATTGGGGAGCATTTAATAAATTGCTGTTAAATTATAGAAGATGCGACAAAAATAAAGAAGATTCAGATTTATGGCAGAGCTCAAGGTACGCTACGCTTTGATCACAGTGCAGTGTTGCCACCTTTTTCGAATGACACAGCTCCAGAGAATAGCTGACCCATAAATCCGGAAAGAGTCGACAAAAAACAGATTTATGGCAGAGCTTATAACCATCACGCGTTAATCAGACTGAAGGGTTTTATCAGTCTAGAGAGTTGCCACTCTTTGTTATAATTACTTTCGCCGCAATCACCTTAATGCACAGAGTTTTATGTAGATACAGTGCTGCCAAATTTTACGATTACTCGAGATCAAGAGCACAACGAATCCATTAGTCTTTCTTTAATCGCAGATCCAGAGGCAGAATTACTCGTATAGCTCAACTGACGAACTAATCGAGGTAGAATAGAAAGGATATACTTTTGAATATAGTGCATGGTTCCCACCCTCTATGAGTATGCCAGATCAAGAGCACGACTGACCCATAAATCTGAAAAGATTTGAAAAAAATAGGGAACAAATTTATTGCAGAGTTTACGAGCATCGCGTATTGATCAAACTGGAGGGCCTGGTTGGGCTGGAGAGTTGCCACCTCTTTCCTATATCGCTTAGCATTATTATGCAGATCAAGAGCCAGAATTCCTCGTATAGCTCAACTGACCCATAAATCGAGAAAGATGTCAGCTGGCTGTGCTAATGATCGACTTTGCGGCTCTCGAGATTTTTTTAGGGGGCGCCCACGTTTTGGCCCCGGGCCCCCGTTATTGTTTTCTTTTTTTTTTTTTTTAATTTTTTTGGATGAGACACACAATTTGTAGTTGCGTTTATTTTGGTGATCGCGTTGACCTTATAAATCAGTTAGCAGGGAGCGGGGCATCAATTTTGTACACAATCAACAGATTTCCAAGCGCTGATGGCGTCCAAAAATCCATAAAGTTGTTTTTGTTTTCTATATTTCTTGTTGGTTTTCCAAAAAAATTTAAACATAAATTTTTGATTTACGCAATAGACGCAGGCGGGCGCCTTTTTACGTTGATTTATCTGCACAATTTCAACAGCAATCAACTAATTTGGGCTTTTGGACAAATTGGTAAAAGGTGGCCACAAGAAATAAAAAAATATTGACATGATTTCAGCTGCAAGCCATCGATAATCGTGTTTAGCTGCATAAAGGAAATTTATAGACCAATTTTCCTAAATTTTAAAAAATTTATTTATTCTCATTGCTGGCCTTAAAGGGTTTATATGTGGTCTTTGTATAGTCTTTATATAGTCGACATCCGTCTTAGCTCTTTGTAATGTTTTTTTAACATCCACTCATCCGATAATCCAATATTTATGAACATTATAAAGCTGAAATGCTTTCATTTCTATTTGCTTTGTGCATCTTTTATTTGGTAAATACATATATGTTTGTCTATATAGCTATATCATTTATCTGACTAAACCCCTTTTGGCAAGTAAATGATATCATAAGCAAAATAATATTATCATTCATGTTGTCTGTCTCAATCTTTGTCAACACTTTATCTTAAATTGCATACTTATGCGAGTGAAAGTGCTAAACTCTTAAAAGAACAACTACGAAATACCCTGTAAATTGATTGATAAGAAGGAAATGGGAAAACATTTTCAAAAAGACAAGATTTTGCTTTCTAGTATTAAACTCTTAGTAGTTGCCGATCTTACCGGGTTGGTATATTATCTTATCTTTAATATAAAAAGTAAAATTCGATTAAGAAGCCTAATAAAATTTGTATACTCCACTCACATTAAAACATTTATATATGTCGAGCTTATCTTTGAAAATTCCACAGAAGTATTTATTAAGCCCATTTAAACATTCCGCATATACATATATATTTTTAGCTTAACTTTTTCCATCCAGATATTTGCTCAAGTGTACAATTCTTTTTGCCAACTTGACAGATTGTGGACTTATAAATTCTTGGTGGAAATTTATGAGCTAAGAGTGGGCCACAGACTAGACGGATTTTCTCACTAGCTCCTACTCTAAACATATATAGAAATATACGTATATATACATATATCTAATCTTATCTGAGCTTTCGCATTAACATATTTTGCTCGTTGTTTTCGCATTTTTGCATGAATATTTTTTATATAATGCGGGCCATATAGATAGGGTAGGCTTTATTTACAATAAGCGTCAGCTGTGTGGCCACGTGATAAGATATGAACATAAAGGTATATATGTATATATATATATATATTTATATATATATAAAAAGTTAACTTTAACTGGAATTCTTGTGCAATCGGTAATAATAGACTGGGCTATATATAAACGTATAAATAAACCTATTTATCAGATGCTCACATATTAGATATTTTGCTGTTTACTAGTTTTTGTGCTAAAAATAAAAAGAAATCAATCATAAATACGACGTGACTTTTGCAACTCATGGATACATCAACGAGACAGAGATACAAACAACAACAGCAAAAAGAAAAATGAACTGAGAGAAAATTGTGGATGTTGATGGGAGCAGTTGATTGATTTATTTACTAGATGGGGCTACGGCCAAATCTGATATTTTTTTGTCTTTCGACAAGTTTTTGAATTCAGCATTCGCTGACGCAATCAATTGGCACCATTATGTCTGCAATGGACTGATAAGTTGATATAGATATAGTTGATAAGATGTGCTATGATATTTATAATCTGATTAATCATTATTACCTGTCCGGCTTAGTCAGCATTAAACGCGTCACTAGAATTTCCGGCCAACATTTTTGCTTTGACGTCAATCGGAATTGTTTTACTTTATCGAATTTGTATTCAATTTACTCCAATTGTACATCCGAAACTCTGCTGACGAGTTCCCTTTAAAATTATCAATTTAAATCATTGTCTTAGGTCGTTGATCTATAAAAAATGATTGATTCGTAAGCTTAACGGTTGAAGCAAGTGCAAATTTCTTAATACTCTTTGCAGAGGGTTCAACGATTGCGATAGAAAGTGTGTCACGCATTGAGTGAGACAGCTTTAAATCTCTGACTTACATATAAGGTTTATAATCCTTATCAGTCATAAAAAGATAATGTCTATATATAGGTTTATGTGTCTCCTTAGGCAAACTGTGAGATATGTATCTCTATTTAAAAACAAATCAGGTTTTCTGAACTTAAAACTCTTTTTTCTCGAAGATCTTGGCTTTATATTCTTATCTATTTATCTACTTCTTTTACCATATACTACTAACTGAATCCATATAACAGCTGAAAGGGTATTTAATATTCGATATTGAAAGGTACAATACTCCAGTTCCATTTTATGAATGTTCTATCATTATCTGAACGCCTCATCTACAACGAAAACAATCTGTTAAGCGACTCGTTTTCAATTTTACGCTGGTTCCCAGGCATTTAGCATATCCTGCAGGGGTCTCCAGCTTGATTTTACTGTAACATCGATGTTGCAGTCCCAGTCCCAGTCGCAGTCGGAGTCGAAGTCGAAGTCGAAGTCGGAGTCCACATCTGAGTCATGCAGCATCCCAGTTGAATGGCTGTTGTTTGCATGTGGGGACCAACAATTGTCGGCTGTCAACTTGTATCCATGAGATACGCAGGCAAAAACAAAGCGCATTGATTGCAATTACGCGCGCAAAAGTGTCGGCGACGCACAATTGATCAACGAAATATATGGGATCGAAAAGAGAATAAAGTTAAGTAAGGGAAGTGAGTTGTTCAGTTGGTCACCATAATTGTATGCGCTCTGTGTCTGCAGCTGTATCTGTAGGTGTATCGCGATTTGCATCTGGGGCAGTGCTACAATTGTATATGTAGACGTATTTATATCTGAAGCTGTATCTTTATCTGTATACATTTGTCTATACATTTAGTTGTTTTTGAACATCAATCCGATTCTGTAATTGTATCGAAAACTGAATCTATAACTGTCTCTATATCTTATGTGTGTGCACCTGTATATTAAGGTATATCTTTTAAATATACATGTATACATAAAGCTATATCAGTCAATGTATCTTTAGCTGTATCTGAGCCAGTAACTGGAGCTGTAACTGTACTGTTAGCTATAGAATCTATGCTCCTATTTCTATCTCCAATTGTATCTCAACCTGCGTCTTTATTTGCATCCGCATTCGCATTCGTAGCTTTGTGCGATGCAATTGCTGGATAACGGTATTGTTTGTGGTTATCACTTGAAGTGCTTGAGGTCGCAACTTGCAACACTTTCTCAAGAATTTCAATTGTGACGCAAGCGGGCAACCAACTTGCGACAATTGTATCTTGTATCTGGTATCTGTGTATCTTGCGAAGACACGAAAAACAACTTTCGATCGCAAGCGTTTTGGGCCAAACTCGACACTCGATACCCGACTTATATACACACACATTATATTATATGCACGTCTGATGAAGTTGTCGTCGTCGTCGTCATCGTCGTCATCGTCGTCATCGTCGTCTTTGGCAGTCGCGTAACAGTAGCTCAAGAATGTTTATTCTTGGCTAAGTATCCGTTGGATGCGGCCTCCTGCAGCGAGTTTGCTCTTCTCGCTGACTGCAATTACCGCAAGTCAAAGTCGTTGCTCGATTTGTAACCGAATCTTTTGTCTGGACTGAGCTGCAGGCAGTGACTGCAACTGCGACTGCGGCTGTGAGTGTGACATGATTCTGGTTAGTCAAAAGTTCCATTGATGAAACGGGACAGCCAGACCGCCGGACCGACAGACCGACAGACAAAGAGCCAGCTAGACAGGCCAGATTTGGACTCTGCGGTCAGTTCGGCTCATGAATGAATGAGTATAGTGAATGTTGAATGAATGTGCAGGCGAGGCGCACAGATTGCAGCCGTATGCTGATTTCCACACTTTGTACTTTCCGCAGCGAGTGCCGTTGAAAATTGTTTAACCCAATTTCCAAACTGAGAGTTGAATCTTTCTAAACAGCTCGCAAAACAAACAACATTTTATGGCCGGGTCGTTGAGTGGAGTGTTTACTGTGCATTCCTATAGTCATTTAGGGATACTCGCTCCGCGCGACCAAGTCGAGTGTTTCTTGGAATTTTTCTATACTTTGTGATTCTTTCCTTTTTTTTTTTTTTTTTTAATTTTTGCGTGCTAACAGAAATAACAGATACTCTGCAGCTAGCAGATACATTCTTGGCCATCCATTGGCAGCTTCTTCTTTCTTATTCATATGGAGTTGGAGTTGAGTGTCGATTGCAGTCGTAAAACAATAAAAAAAAAAAAAGTTTCATCTCATCGTATTTGAAACTCTTTGAAGTGGTCGGGAAGATGTTGGAAGTTGGTTTGGTTATGGTTTTTAGCGGACACTTCGTTGAGGTCATGAGTCAGTCAGGCTATAAAATTGAACATTTACTTGATCTGCAGATAAGGAAGGAACTAATGGATGTATCATTCGATAGAGCTGTGAGTGTGAGCACTCAAAAGTGTTTTTAACTGACTTTTGCTGATAATTCGCCAGTTTTTAAGGTGTGGGTTAGATTAATTTTAGCTTATGGATCGGTGTAAATAGATTTTTGTTTTTTCGTTAGTTCTGTTTTTCTAGTACTATTAAATTTAAAAACTCAAAAACTTTTTCCAACTCTCAGATCTAATTTCATCTTATCTTTATTTGCAAATAATTTTATTTTATAATTCTCAAACTGTTTTAGAATAGACGCTGCTCAGTTGTCTTGTTCATTGTTGACCCATTCGTACTCTTCTTCTTAAATTCTGTGCTTTAAGAGCAAGCTGAGGAATCTTTAGATGCTCAAGAAGTTGTTCTTAGCTGCTGCCTCTTCTCCAGTGCTGCTTCCTTCATGTTTGCTTCACTACTACACGATTTGGAATCCAACTCTTCAGCTGCACTCATCGTCGAGCATTACGAAAGAAGATGCCGAGTCAGCAAATTGAAATTCAATTCTTACTTGTGCTAGAGTTTTGGATGCTTCGTTGGCATCGCTATCGAGGCAAACACCCCCGCACAGAGATTCTGACATTCAGGCATACAGATGCTGCTTCTACATCGATAGGGCGTAGCGCTCTTTTGTTTATTCCCTGGCATTTGTTTTGGCTGCCAGTTTTGTATCTCAATTTGCAATGTGCTTGTAATGAATGGCTATGGTATGCGATCTGCAGAAAAGGAGTTGCCTGCTGCCTTATGCTGCATGCAGCATGTCTTATGCCTCATGCCTCATGCCTTGTGCTACATGTGGGTGCAACTGCAACCGCAGCCAAACTCATGAATTATGCAAACACAAGCCAAATGCAACCCAGACTCCAACTCCAAATCCAACTTCAGATTCTCAATTTCTATCTCTGCGTTTCTCTCTGCTGTGGAAACAAACAAATTGTTTGTTATTATCGCTGGGTGGCTTTTCCGCGGATCGCGTCAGGAAACTGCCAAACAGCTCCGGATTAGGTGGCACAGCCTCCGATTAGAACGCGTGGCGGTAAATTGTCAAAGGAAAAGCAGCTGCCAACGATTTGTGAACGCCTCACAATATTTACTCTAGCATATTACTTGGGAGTTGCGCTTTTTCTGTTCTACACACATACGTATCTGTATGTATGTACATATGTTTTTCTTATTTTTATTTTTAGGCTTTGCACAATGTGTGAAATTGCCGACAGGCAAATCTTTAGACGTTTCATGTCTCCCAGTCTCCCAGTCTGCCAGTTTCTCATTCCTTCAGTTTCCCAGCCTTCCATTTGGCAATGATGAAGTCGTTTGCTCTTTGACGTTTCTGTGGAACAAACAACCATTAATAATATTACTAAATTGTCTGGGCTTGGCAATTAGCCCATTGAGTTGGAGCATTAAGAGGGAGAAGTTGGGGGAAAACTCAAAAGGACACGCGGAAGGGATTTGTTGGGCAGTTAATGATGGGTTATGAAAGCAGTTGAACATTTGAAAAGATGAGTTCTGGGATAGAGAAAAGGTTGAGTTGAATGAGAATTGAAGGAATCCATCTTAGAAAATGACTTAGGGAAGTTTTAATGAAGGAATAACTTAGCCTTCTATGTAGATTAGAAATAAGTTAGTTGATAGTTATGATAGGAAATAATTATTTATATTTCTATAAAGGGTAGATAAGACTATAAATTAGTTTATAGGTTGTTATTTATCGTTAGTTAGTTTAAAAGGAAATGATCTTACTTTAGCATGACTTTCTTTTAGCTATATATTGGCTTACCTTAAAGTTAAGTTTATAGATATGTTTTTAGGGTTAATTGTTGTTACTGTAGGATTAGAATACGCAAAAACTAAGAATTTCCTTATCTTTACCTTTAGAAAGCATATCCCGTATAAATCATAGTTTCCCAATATTTTCCATTGATTATCTTACTTGAAAATCTTATTTGTTTGACTCTGGCATATGCTTTGCATTATGTATATGGGTTAAGTCAATCCAACACACTGAATGCTTCTGATATTTCTTATGAGTGAATTCTTAGCTATTTCCATATCTGGTCAGTTCTTAGGGGTCTGGTCAATGCGTGCTCCATAAATGTGCGGAACGTGCCACAAGCGAAAACAATGCAAAATCGCAGACACAAACACAACAACAAAAATCACATTCATGGAGAATGGCAACTTAACATAACTTGGGCCAAGTTGAGCCAATGAAAGCATCCAAAATCCCATCCCAAGTAGCCAGCGGAACATCAAGAGTCGAATCTCGAATGTCGAATGTCGGAAACAAAAGCGCAATAAACACACAGATTGGAAATGAGGCAATCAGCTCGAACCCAAAAACCAAAGAAAATGCACTTTGTAGTTCCAAGAATCTATAAACCCAGCGGCAAGTGGCGTTTTGTTCGGGAGTTGATTGAGAGACATGGCGTGAAAGAGAGAAGAGAGGCAGAGAGACTCGTGCCAGTCCCAATTAGAGAAACAGGGAAACGCCTGGCTGCACTTCATCAGCTCAACGGCGCGTGATAAGCCGCTGCAGCAGTTGCAATCAGTAAAAGTGATGCCGAAGTAGCCCAAAAAGTAACAATTAAGAGTGACCGACTAGAAGGTATCTACAAATATACATTCTGTGGCTCTTGTATGCTCTCAGTTAAGCCTTAAAACCAAATCTCGATAAGATTGCTTATCAATATAAAGAAAGTGGGATTAGATATTGGGAAAAATGTTAAACTTAAATTACTAAGGGGAAAAAAGAGAATATATTTTAAACTTTAAGTCATTAGATTTTTATATTTCCCGAGATAAATGCCTATATACAAGCGCACAAATTGATAAACCGACTTACGGCCTCCTTCTGCCTTTTGCCTACATTTACACATAAACAATATACCCTTATTCCCATTTTGAATGGGTATGTGAGTTTGAGTACTTCATGTTGTGCCATAAATTCATCAATTATCTGGGGACTGCCTCACACCTCCTCCCCCTCTAACATCCCTTTGCCACTTGTGGCTGCTGTAAAACAATAGATTTGGACGACGTGCCCAAAAGGGGGATTTGGAAAGCTGAAAGGATCGTCTTCAATGCGCCGCAGCTGTGGGCGCAATTAAGATGGGCATCTTAATGAAAGTCAACCTCGACTGATGGCCCTGTTGCCGGTTACATGTTGGTCGGATAAGGAGTGGAGCAGACCCAGCAGGGTTGACACTCCTTCCCTGAATGCACTTTATACTTGAGGGAGTTACGTTGGATGGGTCGGATTTTAGTGAAGCAGCGTTTGATAGGTGAAACAGGAAATACAAGTTTTGTTGACCTACCTAACTGAGTGATAAGCAATCGTAACAGTTAAGAACAGAGCGATTGATTGTCAGGCTACTACTTGTTCGGGCTGACTGATTGATTGATTGACCGGTCGGACTTTGTCTAACAGGAAATAATCGTTTTTTTAACCCATCTAACTTAAGCTATAACTGTTAAGCACAAGGGGTTTGATTATTACACCTATCTACTGGTGACCTTAAATGTTTGTCAATGTTAATGCACAGTTCATGTCTTCAATGTTACGTTTCATTGGTTTGGTTTTACGTAATAAGAAATAAACAAATAAAATAGGAAATACTAATTTTACTGACCTAGATACAACTCTTTAGATAGGCGCTTAATACACTTAAGATGAGTCCATTGCATATCTATATATGTATGTATTTCCCTGATTGGGAGATTGACTGACTGACTACTGATTGAATAATAGACTTACTAAGTGATAATCAATGCACAAGTAAGACAAGTTGTAAAATCAATGAAGCTCAGCTTTGGGCTTGGCTTTGACTTTATGACTAATTGATGAAAAACGCTGAGACCAAGACGTAAAATCCAGGAAGCAAAATATCATAAGAATTTTACTGACAAATAATAGGCGGACTAAATTATTGACTGATAAGAGAATGACTGATAGACTGATTGAGCGATTGATTAACTTATTTGTGTAGAATTGTATTATATTGAATGCTAAACTTTGCATTGATTAATTTTAATATATACATAGATGCACCTGATTGATTGATTAATCACCAACAGATAATTTCAGTTCCATAAACTATGAAGCTGATCTTTTTTTCAAACTTCACTTCAAACTTCTTTTACTACTCATAATCCGAAGTGGAATAAAAATAGAAATGCGAATTGTTTGAATTACATTTGGGTCCCTAGTAAAAGCAAGTAGAATGATATGTTTACAGATGCTATTCATTGCTCTCTATAGACATCGTTAGACTAAGCCCTAGGGAGAGTTCGAACCTGAATAGCAGTTTCATTGAGTTATGTGGGGTTCGAACTGAGGGTTGGTGGCACAAATGTGCAATAAAATGGGATTCTTCATCGAATGGACATACAAATTGCTCAATTAAGAGGAGACAAAAGTTTTGATTGCGATATTGAGGAATGCGGCCCTTGGGGAGGGAGGACTGCCAAAATTTGTTTGGCAATCTATTTTATTTACCTGGGACAAGCAGGTGCCATAAAAAAAAAGAAGAAAATAACAGGGCACAAGAATAAAAAAAATGTTTTTAGATATAAGATGTGACGCCTACAAATTGTGCGTATTGTGCAAACACTGGAATGTCAAAAGATGTTTATATTATGTATTTCGAATGCATAAAAAGACACAGAGGGAGAGTAGTGTGAGGGAGATGGCTATATTTATGATGCGTGATGCGTGGTCGCATTAACATATATTATTTATACAGCTTCCAAATTGCAAACAACATTTCAGCTTGTTAAAAGGTGTTATAAAGAGCGAGAGAGAGGTTAAGAGAGAGATAGCAAACTGTTTCATTTACATACTTAAAATGCCCAAATTGTGGCAAATAATAAAGACATATAGAGTAGGTGGCTAGCTTTAGGTTAACAACTGTTATAGAGTTTAGTTTAGGCAGATGCTCAAATTTTATGGCTGTACGCTAACAAGGCAATTAGAATTCCAGTTTCATTTAGTGGTCAGCTGGTCAGTTTTCCACCCTTGGACCTTTGACCCTTGCTTATTCACCAACAATTTTCCGACTAATTCTCTGGAATGCGGGCGTAATGGATAACCCAGACATACATTTAATTGTCCGTTGAAAATGGAAATGCGGCACGGCATGAAAAGCAAATGACATGGAAAACTGCAGAAGGGACTCAGTCAGAGGTTCGGAGCGTGTCGGCGACAAAGGACATGCAGTTATTGTTGCCAAACAGACAATGGCTTAAGGATAATGGCCTTAAAGCTGGATAATGCACATACCACAGGGTATGACAGAGGGTTTATATGTGTCCAATTGGATGGGAAGAGATGGCAAGAGAGTTACCAAAAAACTTGCCTTTCAAATACGCGACCCACGCAACGGAAATGATTTGGTTACCAAACTATGTTAGGTTTAACGATTTCGATAAGAACTCGTTGGAGCCCCGGCTAATAAAACTAATTGATAGAAAGCCAGCTGGAGTTAAACACCTTGATACAGTCTCAGTTCAACTTCTTCTTGAAACCAAATCAAATCAAATCAAATGAAATGAAATTCAATCAAATTCGAACTGAAAGCGACAATAAAAACTCAACGAGTGTCAAGCACTGCGGGTTTTGGTTCCTCTACAGCTCGACCGATCCTAACACAACTCTTAATGCGCTGTTCCTCTCTTTCGCTGTCAGTTTGAGTGACGTGGGCGTGGCACTTGGCATGCAAATCATGTCAAATGTCACTTTTAACTCCACAGTTGCAGCTGGGAGCACACCTCTGCTATTCCCCCTCCCCCGCGCTCTCCTCTGCGCTTCTCAATCTGGTTCTTTATGTGCTTCTGAATGGGTTTGGGACGAATAACAACTTCCTTCTGTTGCTGTCGCATACGTTGAACGAGTTGCCACGACCTGACCTTCGGCACAAACTTGTCGAGCATACCCTCTCGTAATCGCATGCAGACAAGCTGGAGTGCGTGTCCCTCGAGAGGTGAGGGGAGTGCCCAAGCTAAAGATACCCATTGTCATTGTCATTGCCATTGTCTGCATGGCTGGGTGCAGGCGACAAAACTTCACGCCCCCAACGACACGAGTTAAGAGGAGCACATGATATTGAATTGTTCCACTCGATTTATTTGGACAGCTGCACCAGCGCTACTGTTGCCCAAAACTCCCTCTGTCCGAGTCTTGGCTTTTGGGTATCATCTATAGCTTATAAACTGTCTGCATTCGATATGCCTCCAATAGAAATATGAAGAGTATTCACTTACAATAGATAGCTGAGTGAAATTTAATGGGCTTCTTTCTCATATGACCAAATATTTGAGTTATCCAGCATAAATATGATGGGGCACTGAACTGCCAACGACATCATTGATGGAAGATATAGGGTTACTCCCAAATAGATCGTGTATTATAGAGTTACATTTTGTTGCTACACTTATCAAAACTCCAATTAATTGTTCCATATTTATTAAACAAGGGTATTCAACTGTGCCAAATGCTCACTTAAAAAGGTGGCAAATTTCAGCTTCTACTTTTTAGAACACACTGCATTCGTTGAAATACATAGTAGGAAATACGAAGAGAAACGAATTGGCTTCGCATACATTCGGCAATTGAGATAAACGCACGCACACACGAGCCGACTCTTGCCGAACTCTTGCCGAAGTCATGCTGAGTGAGAGACCGAGAGAGAGTAAACAATAATAATCTATATATGCGAGACTTGTATACTCTTGCGTGTTATTGTTGTGTACAAACTGATATATGCTTTTAGAATTTCTGTATAGGTAAAGCTGTATGTACCTATGCTTAGATATATGACAGTTATTGTAATTGCTATAAGAAGCCTTACTTCACAGAGAGAAGCTATTTGTGCAGTGAATAACAAACAGCACTAAAAATTCATAGTATCTTCATAAGAGTATTAACACAACAGCATTGGTGGTAAACGGCAACCGGCTGAACGCACTCCTGCCCGCTGTTCAGTATCTTTCGTTGCTTGCTGCGGAACAGAACGTGTTGAGTACTGAACGCACAGCTCGCAAAGAAATTCGTCGAATTCGATACCGTTGAGATTTGTTGTTGCTGTTTACTAGCGGGCGATTAGAAACGCTAGCGAGTCGCGGCGATAAGAAGGCAGCGATAAAATCGCTTAAATTCGGCGAAATAAGTCGTTGTTGTCGTTGCTGTTGTTGTTGTTGAGGCATCTTTTGTTAAAAAACTACACGAATTGGTTTTTATTAGCGGTTCGTTCGGCGCATTTCGTGGCCTGCGGGCAAAACTTGAATTTTTAAGCTGAATCCGCAACAAAAATAAAAAAACGCAAAGTCAAAACAAAAAACAAGCCACACACAAAAAAAAAAACGAAAGAAATAAGATTTTAAGCAAATCTAAAAACATATTGTGCTAATATACAGATAGAAGTGAAGTGCAGCTAAAGTCGAGATACTTAATCTATATTGTCCTGGATTAAATATATTTGAGTATCTCGACACACAAATCATGCGCTAAGCCAAAACAGCTCCAAAGTATCTTTATATTGAAGCCTCATCGATCTTCGGACCAATCCAAAATGCTGGACAAACAAAGTTCCATCTCGATGTCCGGCTCCTGCTGCAGCTCGAATGCAACCAACGCGGACTTGGACTACGATGTGCCCGTCTCTCGGCGCATTGTCATCAAATCGGTTAGTAGATATAGCCATTGCCATTGCCATTACCATTGCCACTGCTTTTGCTATTGCTATTGCCACAGTCATAGCTCATAAACTATCTGACTTTATGTCTGACTATTGTATCTGTCCGATGCACAGGCGCCGATAAACCCATTGACAACTCATTACCAGCCAAAAGCTGTCGAGGATCGGTCATGCCAATAGCCTAGACATGGCTATAGCTATACATATTCCCATTCCCTTCTTTTTCTTCTTCTTCTTGTTGTGACAGTCGTGTTAAACGGTGGTTTGTGGTATCACACTGAGAAAATTCATCAGGCAGTTGTTACTTAAATGGTTCTTAAATAATAACAATATACAAAATTAATTGTATTGAACCAAATTTTAGGTTATTAAAAGAAAATCTTTAGATTTTCAGCTATTTTTTGTTTTTTTAGAGATATTGTGCTTTTTTCGATTTAAAATTCATTTGTACTTAAGCTAAGCGAATTTTTTATGATTTCTCCCTGTGTATATTTGCTCAGGAAATTGTAACGGATCTCTTGGCTATCTGAAAAGAAAAAGAAGAGAAACACTCGAATTGGACGCGTTTTTAGTCAGGCAGCTGCCACTTGCCACTTGCTACTTGCCAGTTGCCACTTGCAACTTTGTGGTTGCCATTTTGTAGCTGCCTTTTGCTCGCTGCCAGTTTCCGCAATTTTTGCATTTGGTTATCACCTTCGCCTAAACGTTTGATGTGCCAGTTATGTTTATTGCCTAGGTGCCATATCGGCAAGTCGTGCGATAACTCTCAAAAAGCTGCTAGGCCGTTTCTTTACCCCCAACTCTTCCATCCCCAATCCGAAAAATAATAAAAACACTTCATAACAATGAGTTCATCATCGTCTATGTGTGACTCCCTCCCTCTTATCACGAGCTTGAAAAGTGATTAGATAAAGTTTCCACGGAATTTAAAGAGGAAAATTTTAGTCAACAGGAAAGAAGGCAATTATCCTAGACTTATAATAAGGGAGTTCTTATTGACAGAAAGAAGTTCACTAAGGTCAAGAGAAAATCTCTAATGCAAATAAAATAAATGTCAATTAATGTGCTTAGAATATTTTATATATGTGTATCTCAAATATTTTACTCTTAAAGCCTTTTCCTTTGTCTGACTGATTTATTGTTCCATCATTTTTACAAATCGTAATTCCCTAATGAAGTCTTGATTGGATGATAATGTACTTCCAATTAAGGCAGGGCTGCCAATCCAATGACTCGCAAAGCCCTCGCCATTTAGCTGGATTTAACCTTGAATATAGATATACATATAGACATATGTTTATAAAAGTTAACAAACAAAGTTGTTAAACAAATTTGGATTGTTTGCACAAGTTGAACGCGAAAATAAAATAAATTAGTTTGCACTGAAGCACGAGCTGGAATAAAGTTGAGATCTAGAGAAGTGCAGCGATAAAGATATGTACCTATCTATATGCAGTATATAATAGGATTAATCTTCACAACTGTTGGTTTATTGAACTACAAATTAAATGGAAGCAACTAATTAGAAGCGTCTTGATTATCGGAAGGACAATACGTGCTTTTAGTCTAACAGTTGCTGGCACTAAGTACTGCATAATTACAGGGTATTTAGTGCAGGCAACGGCCACTCGAGTGCAGCTGCATTTAATACGCAGGTGAGATTTAAATAAATGTGTGCTCCAAATGCGCAAAAAACGAACAAAAACAAAAAAAGAGAGGAAAAGAAGTAATTGAAGCTCGCCTCAGAGGCCCAAGCCGGTTGCAGCGCCCCTTTATATGGGCGTGGCCGCAGCTTAGATTTCATTAAAAGCAAACAGCGCAAAACTTTGAAGACGCGCTTTCCGCTTGCCAACAGGACGAAGCGTATGCAACGGGCTCTATTAACGTGACCGCGAGTGTGGCTGAGCTGCTAGCTGCAAACCCTTTATATATATATGTATATCTATATAATTGAAGCGCATCTAAATCGGTTATTAATAGAACTCGTTTCTCATACTTTGATTTGAGAATTAATTTCCATTTGACGCAAACATACACTTAGAGAAATCTTTAAGAACTTACTTCATTTTTTTTTTTAAATCGAATTATAATGAAGATCTCTTTTAATAACAATATACAAAAATTAAAAATTTTCACCCATTCAGAATAATTTTATATTTTATTATGCTTGATTTCTCTCTGTGTATGTGTGAGATATTCTTAAATCAAACAGTCAGGCCATTAATCCTGCCTTAAGGACCACGCACGTTGCCCAAAATGTTGTCCATTTAATTAGACGCCTTTTATCTGGGCCCAAACTGAAGGCCAACGCTTAGGGATGACCTTTAGGCTGATAAGACGGCTGTCTGAAGTTATCAATATATATATATATATATACATATATAGATTTATACATACACATATATTTGTATCTAATCGAGCCATAAATTGTAATCGAACCTCTTCTTATATTAATTACGATGAGGTCTGCGACGAGTGAAAGTCCTGTCTGCATTTTATCTGGCTGCTCGTTAGCCTATCTCTCTCTCTCGCTCTATATCTCTATCTCTCTTTATACCTCCCTTGAGAGTCTCCTTGGTTCAGTTATCCCCAGTTTTTGATTAAGTGGCGTCCCATGGTTTCAGGGCACAAATTTGACTCGCCTGACTCGCGCCCTCTCTTTCACGCTCACATGCGCTCCCTCACTCTCGCGCTCTTTCTCTCACTCCCTGTGTGTGTGTGTTATTGAGCACTTATTTTTTAGTGCCAAGTGCCTGGAAATTGATTAGAATTAATGTGCGCAGCGTTTTCAATTTGGGAAAATTAAGAAAAACCACAACAACAACAACAGCAAGGAAATACAAAAAGAAAAACGAAACCCTGTCTCGCACTCCCGCAATTGAAATTGATTGAACGCGCGTTGAAAGCTGTCTCATGTCTATATATATTGATCGATTGATACATATATACAAATATCTAGATATATATATTTTTTTGCTTGGCACTTTGTTGTTAAGGCAATTTACAGTTACGCTGATTTCGTCGCCCGGCTATTAAATCATTCTTTCAATGCTCCCTTCTGTTTAAGTTGACATTGTCCGACTGGAAAATACCCTGCAAGCATCAATAATTATCGGCCTTATTTATATTAAGTTCTCGATCTATCCCACTCGAAATTCAACACTTATCGATCGTATACAAGAATCGATACTTATCGATATTATCATCATCAAATAATTAATCAATCTTAAAGCAATGTCAATACCTAACGATTTCGTTTTGCACAAAATCATAATACCCTATTGCACACAGTTCCGAATAGTTACAGGGTATTGCAAAACTTGAAATACTTTAAAGTCCATGCATTAATAATTGGCATAGTAAAAGTTCGTGTAAATTAACTTTAAGTGAACTCTCATGATTGTATAATAGCAAAAATATTGTCCAACTGTTGCAATGGATTGGATTGGATTGCAGTTGATTGCATTATGAAAAGATATGCTAGTTAGTTATAATAGTCAGTTACAATAGTAGTTGGTTATGAGCAAAAAGTCAAGAGTTTAGTTTTTAAGAGCTGCTTAAAGTGGGTTTATTTGCGGCCCAATAGATCTTTGACTTGTTGAACTCTAGCCAAGTGCTGCCATATAATAATCTTAAACATAACTCTCTATTGTTCGGACTTATAGCGTATGAGTCTTGGTCTGCTGGTTTACTGATTATATCACCCAAACTTTTTCGACATATCAAAAAAAAATCAGTGAAAGTTCATTTTATTGCTCTAAAAAAAACTTTCGCTAACCTTTGACTGCAATTATTTTAAATTTCTAAACTGTCTGCAAATAAGTGACAACCCAGCACATGCACCCATTGTTATCTAACACTCCTCTCCTCTCCCCCTTTATCTACGCTTCTGTTTGTTAATGTTTCTGACATTTTTGCAATAATTAAGTGATCAAAAGTTGAATTTCATTTGCGAGCTGTGCAAACATGTCAATAAAATATGGATTTAGCACCTGAGCTGCGATAATGATGGCAAATACCAGCAAATGCCTGCAAAATACTTCTATGTGCAGACACCTGTCGTTGTGCTCGCCCGGCCTTTGCAGTCTTTGGCACTTTCTCGCGGTTGGCAGAGACAAATGTGCCGGCTGATAAGACGTTTATGATAAAGAAGGAGCAGTTGAAGAAGCAGTTGAAGGGTGCTGAAGAGGAGGACCTGGGGGCCAGACACTGCACAGCATGGGTTTGGCCCCTTTTGCCATTTTACACATTTGCTGCATGTAAAACATGGCAAAAACTGCACACAACAACAAATTACACGCACGCGAACTTTGCTACTAGCTGGGTTTGCGATACCCTGTTTTCCAAATATGTTAAGAGGGTGTATTGGTTGCTTACAACCGTATGTAACAAACAGAAGAATGTGTGGCTGGTACTATTAGGTATGTATCCGTAACTTGGGTATTCGATCAAGAAATATGAACTCGATTAACTCAGAAAGTAGCAAAGCTAGAGACTTGCAATTTTAAATAGATATTCATTAATACATTCCGCAATATAAATTAAATATTTTTGTTCAATACCTGAAGCCATTTGCATAATATTAATAAGAATTAATATGAACCATAGTTAATTGTCAACACTAAATACAGGGTATTTTGAAGTCAATGTTCTTGGAGTGCTGGTTGTTTTGTTTTCTATGGCTCTTGGTCTTATCAGCGGGCTAAGCGCGCCTGCGGTTTTTCCCTTTTGTATCTGTCAGATACAAAACTGTGCATGTTTATGCCTGTCAATGTTGCGGTTGTTGTAATTGTTGTTGTTTTGTTACGTGCGGCATTTGTGATCAACTTGTTTTGGCATACATCATGTCACGTCGAGGATTACATGAGATCCCATCCAGCAGCTGAGTCAGCAGCTAAATATTGCATGTAAAGCACATTAAACAGTGTCTGTCATACTAATTAGGCAACACCTACGACGAACTGGGCAACTGCCACGCCCTATAAGTCACTGAACCAGGTGCGACATTGAGTTGTAAGTGAAAAAGGGGCTCCGATACAAATGCAAAGTATTACGAAGCAATAAACAAATATAAACAATTGCAAATTGGCAACAGTTGTTGTCAGTAAGATAAGGCGCGACACATTTCCAATGGGGGACAGCAATTTTTTTTATGGGTAGTACCGGAAACAGGCTCTCTATACTCTACATTATACTTTACTATATATGTGCTTCTCTCTGCTGAAGATAAGTTAACACACATTCCGAACAACTGCTGAGCACTAAAAGCTGACATACAAGTGGGGTAGGTGAACGATCTGCAGTCAATTTGCACGCCTTCGGGGCCACCTTAATGGGCACCCATTTTCATTAAGCGGCGGCTACTACACTGCAATACAAAGCAAGGGGCTGAGGCGACGAATATGAGGAGCAGTTCATGGGAGATTGTGGGGATCATCTGGCTAAGAGTCAGTTGCTGAGAAGTTTAAATGCGGTTCGGTTGTAAATTGTCTTAGCTACACTGCGGGAAAAAGAATACTCCTGCGGTCGAGCCGAGCTCGAATGGTATATCAAGTATGTTTCCTTCTTAAATGTCTCATGATTCATTCCATAAACTGGATCGTCAATCTTAATAATGGGTCTTAAATCAAAAGTGATTTGCTTACAGCACTTTAAAATGCTTATGCACTGACAGAAAATTGATGTTACCTCATTTTAGATGGAATAAAATTAAATTTATGATGTTTCGTTGAAGCTTGAATGCTATTTGGTTCTAGGAGTAGCTTCAACTCAACTTGTTAAATAATTTTTCACTTTGTTTTTCCAAGTGTACTCCTTAAAATAACTCATAGAGTTGACAATCCAACTGTTATCTTTCAGCTTTTTGACTCAGTCACCCTTCTTCTATTTTACTCACCTTCATGGCTTATTACCCTAAGCTCTTCTTCAACAGTCATTTGCGTGGGTCCGCAGACATAAGCTCTAGTATAACCCATTTGTAATCCATCACGAAAATCCTAATGAACTGTAAAAAGTCTCGCTAAGCACAAAAAAAAAAACTTCTTTCATAGACCAAAACCAGGTTCAAGGTGCGTTTTTTCGTAAAGAAACGAACTTCAGATCTTTGGAGAAACTTGTTGAAGAGGATGACGCATTGACAAACATGAGTCATAGATACTTCCGGGGTATTCCACTCATGACGTAGCTAGAGAAAGAAAAACTTGTTTGGAATTGTTTTGGAATTTGAGCAACAGTTCAGAGATTGATCAATAAATTTCAAGAAACAGTTAGGCCTCAGCCCCAACTTTTAATTTATTCGAATAGTTAAGGGGTAACTCGGAAAATCTAAAGATTAGTTTATAATTTATTTAAAATGGTTTTTAAAGATCGGTGTTTAATTTGTAAGTTTTCTGTTTTTGTTTATGGTTCGTAATTTTCTTAAATTTGCTTTTAAAGCAGTTTCCAACACTTGGCAACATTTTTATTTTTTAGCTGCGACATTTCCGATTCCCTTGTCGAATATTTTTTAAGAGTTTTTTATTTGTCTGCTTATCAAATGATTGATCTTTTCTTTATTGGCTCTCAAAGAGTTTTATGACGGTTCTGTTTCTAACAAAAATCTGCCAAATGGAATGCAACAGACTTAAAAATGAGTAAAAAGAATATACAAAAATTCATAATATTTGAGATATTGAGATATTCAATAACAAAACTTTAGCTACAAAATAATAATAAAGAAAAAATTTTGCGGACACGCTTTAAAATTGATTTTTTGCACTTGATTCGTGAGCGTTAAAATTTTATTTATTTTTGTTTATTTTTTGCTGGGGAAGTAATTTAGCAACGCTTTTTGCGTATTTCACTGGAAATATTGTTGTTTTTTACTTTTTTGCGAAGGTCAATAATACATTTGTTTTACCGTTTTATTTGTTCTTAACTATAACAGCAAACAGTTAATTTGCAAATGCGGTTTATCCAAGTTTTGTGACTCACTTTTCCTGTACTCAATATAAATACTATATATAAAAGCTGCCCTTCCTATATGTAATCAGCCAATTTCATTGGAAATATATTGAGAGCCGTAAGCGGGCATTATCAATACAGATGTATTACGTAAGCTAAATTGAGCTAAATCTATAGTTGAAAATGCCTCAATGTCAAGCATAATCAATCAATTTATGGATTTATTATAGGAGGAGAAATCTAGTTTAGACCAAAGTAAGTCTTACTATAAGCTTACATATACAATCATCAATCATTGATCAACCAGTCAGTCAATCGGTTATTGGGAGAGCAAGTCGCTTGGTTTTTCGGTCAGTCAATCGGTCAGTAAGAGAATTGGTTGGTTACTCAATCGGTCAGATATTAGTATTTTTTTCAGTGTATTTTTCTTATTTGCTGAACTATTTATATTAAACTTGAGAGATTTGATTAAGCAAATCAAAGATATTCGTAGATTAGTTCAATTGAGCTAAAATAAACTGAGGGTCAAGTGGTGCATGCTACATGGGGCAACATTCCTGAGGAATGCAGAGAGACACCCTACCCCACCCCCTTCCTGCTTTAGCCCGTTTCATGGATTATGCTCGAGTCACATCCATTAAAGTTGATTTAAAGATAAATGGAACAACAGACACTTGCAGTTAGTTTTGCTCATTGCTCATTGGTCACTGTTCATTGCGGTTGACATGTGCTCAGGGGCGGTGGGCGTGGCAGATCGGAAACAACAGATATGTTGCATTTCAATTGATTCGGTGAAGCGTGCAACATGCAACTTATTCGAGTTGCGTGGGAGTCGAGGATTGCATTTGATTTCGAGCACTTGTCAACGCATTTTAACATCAAGTTTAACAGCTGGTTAAACCTTAGCTTCGAACGTGTTTCGACTCGCTGCAATCTTTGTTTTATTTTGTTGTTGTGGTTGTTGTCATTTTTGTTTTTTCGACTGAGTTGGCCTGCTTTCAAGACTTTTATTGTCACATTTGGTTTTTGCACACGACTTGACGAAAAGTGCCGAAAAGGCTGAAGCTGAAGCCGTCAAGACGCAAACATTTTGTTTATTTTTGCACTCAACAGCGGCAACAATAAAACCAGTTCAACGCAACATATGGCGTTTTATTTTGAACAGACAAGTGGGCTGAGAAAATCAACAGATGTATTTAAATATATATATCTATATGTTAATATTTATTAATATATCTCAAATATTTGCTATACTCCAATTCGCAGTTATCATCCAAAATATCTTCACTTTTTATAACCCCTTATACATATATATATATATATTCCTGATACATACAACTATATCTCAGATATAGCTTAAACCTGATGTAAATATAGCTTAAATATTTAGAGAACAGTTAATAATGTTACTCGTTTGTAATTCAAGTTTTTCTGTTCTCCAAGATGTGTCAACCAAACATGACTTCATTTTTAATCCAAAACATATAGAAAACTATGTTTAATCAGAATTCTATTTATCGAACTTCTATATTATACATATATAGCTGCAATAGAAAAGTTGCTTGAAAGTCAATCTAGAGTTCCAGCTTTCAAGTTTTTAAATAAAGCGTATTTTATTTTTATCAAGCCGAAGACACCCCTTCTTGCTTGTTAAAGTATTGCCACAGACCTTATGTAGTTTAAATTCCCGAGGTATATTTAATCAGACCTTACACTTACTCAATGTCAATGTCCAAAGGTTGGTCGCACAAAAACCGAAATAAATGACGCGTTTGCTCTACAAAAATAAATAGCGCCTAGTCACAAAAATTGGTTTCTGCTAATTAAGCTAAACGCTCAAAGAAATGTGATAAATATATTTGTATATATATATAAAAGAAACACATACATATATAAGTATATATATTTATATAATATTGAGTAAATTGGTTTAATTAAAAGCAGAAGCCAAAGGTTTATCAGTCACGCAATGACAAAAACCCTCAAAAATAAATATATATATGTATATACTATATGTCTTATCAAGTTTCGCTAGAGGTTATCACTAAGTATTATTGACTAAAGTTAAATATATATATATATATAATTGTTTATACATTAACTCTTAACAGTTTTCGGTTTTTTTTTGGCTGTCAAGTTTGGTTTTCGACTTAATGCGGTTAATGGGAAGCTCTTAAAGTCAAAGATTGTCATGTCGAGGAGGTTCGACTTCGAAGCTCATCAGATCTTGAGTAAATTTTGACAAAGTTGTTACTATATTTTTGTTGTATTATTTTTATTTTATTTTATTTTTTTATTTGTACACAAATTTTTGCCAGTTTTAAGTGCTCATCAAGACGTTGTTGCCGGCGGCTTCTGTTGTTTGATTTTGATACCCTGGAATCATTGAAAATGGGTGTATTGCTTTTATTAAACTGTATAAAATATGCAGAAGATCAAATTTGCGTATTCAAGTACAAAAACTTAATATTTTAAGTTTATATTTTGATATCTTAAATTTTTTGTCTTAATATCGATAAATATCGATTTAAAGAGTGGGCTTGCAGATTAGAAGAGCAAGAGTAAGATTATTTGGTAAATAGATACTTTTAGTGTAATCATAGATGTATATACTTCCAGTCTTGGATACCTTTCCCTTTTATTAAAGGGGAGTTACAAATCAGACTATGTGAAGGAGCTTGGGTCATGCACTCAGCTATAGAGTGGAAACAAAATACAAAAATAACAGATCGTATAATGCTACACAATGTCTGCTGCTTTCTACAAACTGACTCTGTTTCTGCTTTATGGCCCAAATGGTGAATAACCTTTCAGCCAAGCTTAAAATCAAGAAAAACAAAAAAAAGTGAACTCAAGAAAATGTGTATATAAAGATTTTTGTTGTTTAATGTGTTGGTAATGTTGTCTTTTAGCCAAAATCTGCGTACATGCGAGTTATGTGGAACTGGAACTCTGTCTTATAGCTCATTGTTGTTGTTGTTGTGGACGTATACGTGCCGTTTTAAAAACAATAAATCGCTGCAGCTCTTTCACTTTAAAGCTTATGAAAGGGAACATACAGAAAATGGCCTAAAGGAAGAAATTACGTTTATTAAATTATTTTGGTGGCAGATTTATGGCAGCATTTTGTCTGCATTATTTGTAAATGCAATTTTAAAAGTTACCTAATATAGGAATGTAGTGAAAAGTTATTTAAAAGTAAGTTTAAAAGTTGTTTAGTTCCATTTGAGAGCCTTGTAAGTTCCATTAAACAATTCAATGCATTTAGTTCCAATTTCTAGTTCCGCTGGAAATCACGTCAAGAAATGCGCTAAACAAACCAATTAAAGTCGCGTCAAACAAACAAATATCTATCCACATTTCATTTTTGTTTACCTGCGCCAATAGCAACAACAACAACAACAACAACAACAACAACAACAAATTAACAGCTCAAACCACATACCAAACGCCCAACTATAAATATTTGCCTATACAATTAGCGCTGCGTTAAAAAAAAGTCCATTCGAAGAAGAAAGCAAAGCAAACTGCAAGAATATGGCAGCCCTGGCATCTGCTAAGCAATCGTTCGATGCACTATCTCGCTCGCACTTGCTAACTGATTACGTTTGTCGGCGTACGTTAAGCTAGTATCGCTAGATGCGCTATCTCGCTCGCACTTAATTGATTACATTTGTCGTAGGCAAATTAACCAACAGTTTTTGTTTGAGCTCGCATTTTTGTGGTGGTTCTTGTATTTGTAGTTGCTGTACGCTTGCAGACCTTCGTATGCGCATGCATACACATACATATGTATATATTGTTGTTGCACCCCTGGTTGCAAGTCCATGCACATGAACTTCAAATGCGCTCATTTTCTTTTTGACATTTCGAACGTTTTCAGCTTTCGAAATTGAAAAGTAGAATATATAAAAATGCGCATACTCCTAAACAAAGTAGTCGCAGTAGTAGTTGTTGTTGTTGTTGTTGCTGCTGTTGTTATTGCCGTTGAAACGGGTTCCGCACTCACACCAAAGCCGAGTTGAAAGTTCAACGCCGATTCATTGCGCGATATTGTAATCACGCTGTATGTATGTGTGTGTGAATGTGTGTGTGTCTCTATGCGATATCCGCAGCTCATATTAAATGAGGCGCAGGAGCAGAGGGTTAAATGAAGCGAATGAAGGGGAATGGGGAAAACAGAGGCAGACGACGTCTGAGGGGGTCCCGTTACACGTTGAAAATGTTTTCGTTTTGGATTTTTGTTCAATGCGGTGGCGAAATTAAAAGCAACACGCTTAACCCGCGACCCACACACACACACATAAAACTCACATACATACATAGACAACCGCTTGGATATATCAGCTCATTCAGCTCATTCACAAACACACTCATACAACTACATGGGTACAATGCACAGTTGTGCGCATTGCTTTAGAGACACACTTTATACAATTAATAAAAGGAAACTGAATGCGTTTAAATGCGTCTGTCTGGAATGCTGGAGATGTTGAGGGAACTATTTAACAATGGAAAAGCTCTTAACTGTTATTTAGCGTGTATGTGTCTTACACTTAGCGAAAATTGAACTGGAAATGGAGTCGGATTTATCATTTTTTTAGGCTATACAAATATTCGTATATAAGAAACAGAACCGGTTGAAATATTTTCTCTGAGTGTAAAAATGCAGTTAAGACTATCGTTAATCTCTATTATCACATATTATTCATATATGATCTCTTAATTAACCATAACACAAATATCCCGTTAGCACTTTCAACTAATTTAATAAATCGTAAGGCTCTGCATTGTTGGCCCGAATTGTTTGCCGCAGTTGACCCGAAATTTCAGGTAAACTAATGAAGCGCATGGCCCAAACTGAGAGACAAAAAGAAAAAAATCACAAAAAAATAAGTAAAAGAATTTGCTTTGTTTTTTCCGCTGCTTTGTTTTTCAGTTCTGTCCAAAAAAATTCGTTTTGCACTTTGTGCAATTTTTTTTGCTCGATTTATGTATGTTATGAAAAGAGTTAAAAAATGCTACCTGTAGAAACCTCAGACGAGTTCTTATGAATGATGTTTTTTTGTTGGTTCAGTTGTTGGATTTGCTGGATTTGTTGTTTATGTTGGAGCTAAAGCTAAAGTCAATGTCGGGGTCGTTTGCTTTATCGTCGAACTTCACGTCTTTGAAATTCCATTGAAATTGGGGTCTGGTTCTTGTTCTTATGCTTCTTCTTATTGTTCCTTTGATTGTTGTTGCGGCTTTTAAAAAGTATTTGAAGCCTTGCATGCGGTTCATTATGGTCATTATATACCATATACTATATACTATATACTGTACACGATATATGTTGATAATTGCTTTATTCTGATAAGGCAAACAAAAGTGAAACTGATTTGAATTGTGGTTTATATTTTTTTCGCTTGATTTATTTGCAGAAACTTTATGCGAAGGCAATTTATGATAATGATGCAGATATGTCGGACGAGTTGTCCTTCAAGAAGGGCGACATCCTCACGGTTCTCGAACAGGACACCGAGGGTATCGAAGGCTGGTGGCTCTGCTCGCTGCGCAACCGACAGGTAAGTCAGTCGTTAGATAAATACTGTGTGTGAACATCTTATAAGTGGCAACTCTGCACACTAAGAGAAAAACGTAGTCAGTTTTTTTTAAATATGTGTATATAAAATTAATATCGTAAGGAAAACAAAATAATAAATAAACACAGGCGGAATTTAGGAAATAAAATCAAGTTTAAGTAAAAGAAAACTTTAACAATATCAAATATTTTGTTAGCGAATGAAGTACAAGTATTAAAATTTTCGTATTAGACTTTTGTCTAAGTGTAGCTCCTTTATTGCCTGTAAGGCGCACAAAAAGATTTTTGCTTCTTTCTCAACTGCAGCGCCATTTAAGCCTAAAGGGCAACGCCTTTTCGAGACGTTTTTGCAGCGTATTTGTTTTGCTTTTGCAATCTTCTGCTTCTTCTTCTTCTCCTCTGTTTCTGTCTCCTAATTGGCTTAAAGGCTGCGCTGCCACGCCTCTTCGAGCTCTGCATCTATAATTAAAGAAATGAAGCATTTGCATAAGTTCGCATTCCATTTTGGTAAACAAAAAAAGGAAAAAAAAGAAATGCCCAATTTGAATTTATAATTTAATTTTGTGATATTCCAATTGACTGGAGAGAGGAATAAGTAAGAGCCCTTATATATCCCCTCCTTATAGGCATGATTCGTCAACAAGATCTGAAGGCACGTGGCAGCGAATGCGGGTATCCATAAATTTCACATTTGGCATTATAATTGTGTCCGCCGCTGTAATAATCCATATAATGCCTCCAATGAGCATTACGAGCGATACAACATAATTTGGACATGGTCCATTTAAGAGTTGGCCCCGGGTATTGGGGGGTGTGAAAAGTGTAAGTAGTGTAAATGGGTCGAAGTTGTTTGTTTGATTGCTTACAAAGTGGAATGAATTGTTTCACAGTTTGTTAAGCATGTTCCAAATATCTCGAATTTATGCTAAATCCATTAAGATTGACCAGATTGTGGGTTATGAAACATTTCGTAAAACATGAGAATCAACTTTTACTAATTAAAATTAACTTTTGAAATATTTTTATATTTATACGAATTTCGACAAGTACTTTTCTATCTATATTCTATTTTTTTTCTATAAGCTAAAGTTTTTATAAATCTTATAATCTATTGAATTAAAGATTTTTAAAATTATTTTTATATAAAAATTCATATCGCTGTCATATATCTTGACACATTCCAACTATCAGCTAATTAATTTATTTAAAATAACAAATTCCTTTTTCTATCGTAACACATCTATAAGCCTTACCACTTTATTTCCTGTATATATGTATACGCACTCCATGATCTCAGATCTCTTAATGATCGAATGTATAAAATTCGCAACCTTGAAGCGTTGCTCCGATTAGACTCGAAACTTGGCTGCAAATAATAACGATAATAATAATGAGCAGCTACCAAGTTTTCACTCTGCTAACATATCAGTTAAGAAACACACCCATTGGCCAAATTAAAAAAAATTGATTAATGGCAAAAATAAAAAAAAAAAAAACAAAAAAACACAAAAAATTGGAAAATTGCAGCTTCGAACATATTTTTAATTAACAACTCAATTGGCTGAAAAAAATATAAAAAAAAACACACACTCTTAAACAAAGTCTGGTGTCAAAACACATATCAAAATGGAAATCAAAATTGCCAAAGACAGGCATAACCCATACAGACGCATAGCCATAGATACATAGATACACAGATACAGATACATAGATACTTAGATACTCGATGTCGGCCAATTGCCTTTAATTAAAAAGTAGCCGTACTTTTTAATAGAAACAATTAACCCAAAAAATAAAGCCAATTGAGTGTCGACAACAACAACAATGTTTTTTATTTTTTTGCATAAATTTAAAAAATATTTTTTTCCACTAAAAAATACTGTAGCATAAATTTGTTCAGCCACTTTTTTCTTTGCTAAAATTAAATTGAAATAAAATGCAACACATGTGGACAACATTTTTGCTTGGCACTGGGTTACATGTGTATATATCGCATATATCTTATATATATTTCACAAATCTCTCACAGATGTCAGATAAATTGACAAAAGATGTGAGAAAAAAAAGTCGTCGCACTTAAAGCAAAAAGTTGCGCTCAATTTTAATTCTGTTTGACAGGCAATTAAAAAACAGTTGCAGTATTTTTATATATATTTGTTAGATATGATATGACATTTGTATAGGTATATATAAAAAATATATTGTTTATTTATTAAGAATGCACTTGAGCATTGAGTTAATTAAAAGGCAATCGAAATCAATTGGGCTCAATGAGTGGCAGCCATGACGTCCATTTGATAGGCGAATACACTGCGAGAAATAGTTGAGGATAATTATCATGCAGATAAAAAACTTGAATAGAGAGATATATGTTCTTATATTACAATTGCAAAGCACACTAGGACAAATATTTTTTATTCTATGATAATATTATATATATGAATTGCAATAATTGTTTATTTTCACACTTTTGCATACTTCTAAAAATCAGAGTTCTATTTGCTCTATTTGCAGGGTCTCTGTCCTGGCAACCGGTTACGGATCTTGAACTCGTACGACTCCGGCTGCTTCTCGCCCTCGCCGGCCAGTTCGCCGATTCCTTCGCTGGCGGCGAGCACCGCCACATTGAACAGTTCCATTTGCTCCGCGGAGATCTATGAGAACGGTTCCATACTCAGCAATGCGGACAACCAGTCCACTAACTCCAGCTCCAACTCCAACTCCAATTCAAACTCATCTAGAGGTGCACGCAGATCGTGGCACGTATCGCAGAACAAGGTAAGTTTTATTTCTAATACTCTATTGAAGGGTATCTTAAGTTTGTCATTATGTGTAGAATGAAAAAAGAAAATAGTCTCTGAATATTTTTAATAATTTGTATATAATCTGAATCCATAAATCAAGTTCTCCATTTTAAAGTTTAGCAATCGAAACTTTGAGGATTCAATATGTATAGATCTGGAATGAGACTTCTCGAATATTATATAATATAACAATATTATACTAAATTGGATTATATAACTTCGATAAAAACAAACGATCCACAATAAGTCGCATATCTTTAAATCTTTAAGAGTATTAAGTCTTCGTTGGATCCCAAAATAACAATCTGGCCCTTTTTTAATTCTTGTAATTTTTTAATTTAACGCTTCGTCTGATATTTTCCTTGATGGATCCCCTCAGGCGGCCTTTGAGGCAGTTCCTAATTGATTTTGATTTCATTTCTGTTTCTGTTTTCTGTTTTCTTTTCATTTAAATTTGTATCTTAATTTTTTTTCCTGATGCCTTTTTTGCGCCGTCTGGCTTATTTATTTTTGGCTACTGGACGTTTCTTTTTTCGAATTTTGTTTGTATTGGTTGAATTATGATATCCGTCTGGAAAGTGAAAGAAAGTAATTTCTCGACTCCGCCGGTTTTCCATCATTATGTCCGGCCAATCGTTCATTCCACACGTCAATTGCGTCTCCGTAATTGTGCAATTAATAAGAGCCAACTAAAGAGGAGCAGAGGCAGGGGCAGGACCAGGAGGAGGGATCTATGGATGAGGCTGATGCACTGCATCTGCGTGTGTGCCTGTTCGAACGGGTTTCTTCTTTTTGCTTTTCCTGTTTCTCTCTTTTTCGAGCCGTTTTTGCATATGAAGCTCGTAATTTGCCAATTTGTCAGCTGGACATGAGTTTTATTTACTCTGCAGCTTCTTCTTCCTCTTCTTCTTTTTCTCGCTGTGCATACATCTAGTCTCTCTTTGATTTGGCCAAATCGATGTCTATAATTAAAGGAAACGCATAATTTGCACTTGGCCAGACAGCTGGCATTTGTTGAAGAGCGGCTGCAAAGAAATTGATGTTTTATAAGAAAATAACCATGGAAGGAGAGTTGATCGTTTAGTCGATCTATTCGAATCTGGGATACTCTAACCAAGACTTGAGTTGAAGCGGCAAAAAAACGCAATTAAAATTACTATAGATTGTTTTGAAGGATCGTACCAATACCCTATATGAGAGTAATGAAGTCTCTATTTAAGAGATGGGAAATAAAGCTAATAGACAGTACTTATACCTATCTCACTTTAAATAATACCCTGTAAATAAATTTGATGACATGCAAGCTAATTCTTAACCATTAAAATCCCTGCTGGTCTAAACAGTATTTGGGGTAATAGCACTAAATACCCCGTAATTTTTAAAATTGATTATAATCGAACTTGTGTTTCTCTAACAGAACTACAAAACGCAACCTGCTCTGTAGATGACACAATTTTTATCTAATACCCTGTACATTTTGGTTACAACAACCAAAACACATTTTACATTGCACATTTGTTTGGGTAAGTCATCTGTGACTCGCAGTTGAATTACTATACCCTGTAAATATTGGTTGCCTTTACAGCCACATGCCAAACCCATCTCAAATCCCACATCCATTTGACCCACTCAATGGACAATTACCAATAGCAATTGTTTCGATCGGGCCTTTCAATTTCATACGGCAATCCATGTTGTAGCACTCCCCCTCTACCCCTCCCCCACCTGATTGCACTCTTGGCTATTGCATAACTGCATTCATAATTGTCCATTATGATTAGCACCACATGCAATCGAGGCGTTCAGCTTTGAACTTTGCCATCTAATGGATGCTATACACACACACACACACACTCATACACCCATCTATATATGTATGTATGTGTGTGTGTGTGTGTGTGTGTGTGTGTGGGACTTTCGCTTTTCTTAGCACTTCGGCGCAGCAAATCAAATAAAATAAAGACCAAATTACAGGGTCGTAAACATTTCCTCGCATTATCGGCAGCTATCAATCTTTCTTTCTCTCTCACTGATTTTCTCGCTGTGTAGGCAAGTGAAACCATAAATTCAAATTCAAATAAAAACTGCCCGGGGTGTTGAGGCAGATGAAGAAGAGGAAGAAGAAGCAGCTGATTCCACTCCCCATTTTGATGTTGATATCTTGTCTGTCCAATTGAAAAGCTGCAACTGCAAATTGCAACCGATTGCGTTGCCACCGGCTGTGGCCGATTGTGGCGTTGCATTTGATGGTGAAACCTTTCCACAGAGAGACGAGACCTCGACATTTTGTACAGCGAAATGCACCGCTGGCCATAAATATATGTTTGCTTTCAAGTGGTAGCTGTAAAAACAAATTAAATGCCGCTTTTGTTCATCTGACTGCTGTTAAATTTTATTGAGGCAAAAATCACACGCCGAACCGAACTTCAAATTAAAAGCAAGTAGGAAAACTCTAGTCGACTGTGCTCGACTAGGAGATACCTTAAACGCCACACACAAGTTTAACTTTCTATCTCTAAAAGTTTTCCTCCAGTTGTGGAAAAATGGGGAAGGTTTTTAAAATCCTAAGTATGCAAAATATCTGCTACTATAGCTGAATATATGTATATGCATATGTATAAAAGTAACTTTTATGGCACTAAAGATGTTACATACAATTCCACAAAAATATTATACCTTGTTTATCCATATTCAATGGGTATAAAAAACTGAAAAGTGAAAAATTGATAGAAAAAACAACAAGCGTCCACTCGAAAGCGTCAAAAAGTTTACGCATTGCACAGCTGAGAATCGCAGAGAGGGGTGCGCTGTAAAAAACACTCAACGCACTTAACGCGGCTAAAAGATTTTGGCTGCCCAACAGGTGGAAACGAGTCTTAAACCAAAATTTCTGAAGTGCCGTCTAGATTTTTGTTGGCCCACAAAGTGCTCGCTGATCCGAGTCTTATATGTAGATATATACACATATATAGTATGACATATCATGTGCGTATCAGCTGCATTCCCCAAACATTTAATTGAGAACGGAAATGTCTTTGATCGCAGTTGCGCAACAACAAAAGCTGCAAGTGTCCAAAACCCACGTTCCGTAAAAACAACAAAAACAAATCTACTTCAGACAGAGCCGCAGATAAGTTCTTATTAATTCTTGACAGCCGAATCTTGAATACCCTTTGACAAGGCAAAAAAAATTTGGTGTTTCTTAATTCAAGTGCCAAAGTAGAAAAAATCTTAACACTAAGATACTTAGACTGAGAAGTTGATTATATAACAAAGGAATATCTTTAAATGTAAAAGGGTAGGGAAGGGAGAGGATGAGAGGAGACAATGATAGGGAGGAGTGGCAAACGAGACAAGAGAAAGATAGATATAAAGTAAAAGATGATATGGAAAGAGGGGAATAAGGACTAAGTATAAGTTAGAATAAAAGTAAAACTTGAATTCTTGTTTTAGGATCTCTTATAATTGCGTAAGATGCCCGATACTTTCTCCCTCGTTAAAAAAGTCTTTTTCAATTTGAATACAGTTTGTACTTTTAATTATCAGTTTTAGACAATTTCTCTCTGTGTAATATTTGCACAGACAGCAACAAACGCATAAATATTTAAGACTCATTGTCGGCCTGGCCAAAAAATAAATCCCGCTTGGACAGTTGGCCAAATCGGAGACGTAGTCGGAGTTGTTGGCTGGCTCCACCGTTAGACCAGATTGTCACAATTTCAAGTTCCTTGAGCCCACATTAAGTCTGAGTAGCCCAGCCAACCAGAGAGTCGACCGTTGGACCATTGGACCGTTGGACCATTGGACCATTGGACCATCAGACCATCGGACCATCCGACCAGGCGGTCACGCACTGGCCATAAAACTGCGTCCAGGTCCGCAAAGTCCAACTGCAAGTCGGACCATCAAGATTTATGGCAATGTGGTCAACTCTTTGGCTACGTCTCTGTTTCTCTTTCTATTTCTGTATCTGTCTCTGTCTTGGTTTCTGGCTCTGGCTCCAAAAAGAGTTTGTGTGAGGAAAAGATGTCATTTTTATTTCAATGACCAAAAATGGACACAAAATGCCAGCCAGAAGCAAATGTGGCAACAATAACTCTTCATTGTTTGTTGTTGTTATTATTGTTGTTGTTGTTGTTAATGTTGTTTTTGCAGCTTCTTTGGTTCTGCCGAGATTTGTGCATGACCAAAAGTTAAGAGCAGCTCATTTGAAGAAGAGACGTTTGTCCATATTGTCCAAAGCTGTTTACGGGGCGAGAAGAATGCGGATTTCTTTTTGGCTTTCAATCGTTGTGAAATCGTTGCCGATATAAACAATATATATATATGTATATGCATGTATGTGTATATACATCATATAAGGCAAGGTCACAATTGGCAATCCCTGGGCTTAACGGTTGAGCTTAATGAGCCGCGCTCTGGACTCCAATAAATAGGCATTAATTATGCTGGAAAGCACTTGAAATTTGCGGCCAAGAGCTCAACATGACGCCACAAAATCAAGAGCTTAAGAAAAACAATTAAGAGTGTGCCAGTAGGGAGTGCCCAGCATAGAGATACCCTGTGTACCTCATCGAGCTGCTTTTAGGAATTGCAGCTTTATTCAGTATTAGAGAAGGTATAATGTGAAATATTTTAAATTTATCCCTTTGGAAATCATACATATAAAATTTGGTGGCTCTAGGTCTTATAGTTCGCAAGTTATACCTATTGGCATAAGGAAAATGCAATGAGATATCCAAAAAAAATAACAGATAGAAGAGTATATATTTAAAATTTCAAGTTTCTAGCTCTTGTAGTTTCCAAGCTAGACACTTTAATACAGACGTAAAATCAGACAAACAGAGTAAAAAATAATTTTATTTGTTGGCCTAGAAACAAATTTGCTTCAGGTTTTCAGACACTCCTATTTTTAACGGTTAATA
Organism: Drosophila pseudotalamancana; assembly: GCA_037075185.1. Classification (NCBI taxonomy): domain Eukaryota; kingdom Metazoa; phylum Arthropoda; class Insecta; order Diptera; family Drosophilidae; genus Drosophila; species Drosophila pseudotalamancana. Next base: position 1,405,578 of record JBAMCK010000747.1, on the reverse strand, counting down.
CATTTGGACTAAGAAAATATACCCTGTCTACGCATTCCCAATGGGTATAGAAATGTTACAGCCTGCGGGCAAGTCTTACCCTCTCCCTCGCATCTCCTGCCCTTCGGTTAACATTTACTTTACAACACTTTGCATATTTTTGTACAAATGTTTTTTTCTGTTTTTTTGTACGTGAGAAAATGTTGAAATTTTGTCAAAGAACTGGCCATGTCTTCATTCTGATATATGTATATACATGTATATATATATGTGTGTGTGTGAGTGTGTATGCAGGTGTGCGAGGTGTGAGAGCAGCATTGAAATGCATCAAATGAGCTACAAAGATACGAATCTTCTGTTCGGCTACCGTTCGGAATTTAAACAGGGCCATAAAAAAGACAACCATAGAATATTGTGACAGCCAGCAAAGATTTGAGAGATTCCTTACAAGAAAAAATATATAAAAAACAACAACAACTACAACAATATAAAGAAATCAGTTCGTGCCGTGAATTTCAACTTTCAACTATCAAAATCCAATTAAAAATGGCCGAAAGCAAATGCCAAACAGCGGCGGAGTTGTTGCCAATTTCTTTGAATGCTGCGCCCCCTGGCAGCCATTTTAGCCATTAAAAAACCTGGCCTAAATGTGTCAGAAACTTACATTTGTGATCTATAGACCAGTCGCTCTTTCTATCAACTTTCCATAATACAAAAAACGAGGCCAGTTGCAAAACAAGGGAAAACGGTCGGAAAAGTCACGCAAAATTGCAGGGAAAAAATCAGCATGATAATTATTATGAAAACTATCATGAAAAGTGACCTCCTTGAAGTCGGGTGCGTCCCGCTGTGCTGTCCCATATATAAGAAATAGTCCAGGCCAAGCCCAAATACAATAAAGAAAAAAACGGTTTCTTCTGTTGGGTTAGGCTAATGGCTCCTTGAACTGGTTCCATTTGCCATTTGGAGTTCAAAGGAAGTTCCGTTCAGCTGCGTTGATTCTGTTGATAAGCATTTTGGTTTCTCTCTTGTTTGTTTGGCAGCTGGTCGAAGGATCGACTCTCAAGTATCCTTTTTCTACTGTTATTTGTGACTCGTGTTACGCGTCAACCGACACTTCAACAAAAGATCTGAAGAGGAGGAACCCGAAATAGGGAAACAACTGCTGCCAAAAAGTGGACTTCAGGTAGCCGCGAAGTGTGGCCTAGGGGTTGGCTTTAACGGTTTACCTAATTGGCAATCGATTCAATACGCTTACTGTTAGTTTCATTATGCCCTCAGAGCCTTTTAAAATGGTTGTTCAGGGTATATTTGTTTTCTGCAAATGTGCGTAACAGACGATAAAAGAAGTTGCGAAATTCAACTATTGGAATAGATATATTTATTTGTATGTTCGTTTGTACAAACGCTTTGATCTCAGAAACTAAAAACGATAGTTTTAATATATAAGATATATGTTCTAGTAATCCATTTATTAAACCACCTTACACATTTTTTTGTAGATATCTCATCACACTTCTGTAAGACCAATCCGAGTCTATAGCAGCGTTCATATACAAAATCTCCTAAGTTTTGGAAAATGTATATTGCTCTTGTTAAAATTGTGTAAAAGAAAATACGGTATTTACTAGTCGACTACAATAATTTGTATTTTGCTTTTTGGGCGGTGGGCGTGGCTGTGTGGTGCCGGTTCATTATGCAGGGTAGCTGCCGGCATTGATGAATTTGGCATATGCCGCAATAATATTTCATCAATCGAACATATGTCAGACAAATTTTCGATCCCTAAAATTTCTACTATAATATGCGTATAATTCCTTTTCAATGGACAATCCACGTTTTTGTACCCTTTGTTTGGTTCTCGCTTAGTACGTTTTACCTTGGCATTGAACTGCAACCGAACTTGTCAAAATTCCCAGTATTTTAGTGCGCATGTGCGTGAAGATTTCCCCCTTTTTTTGTATAAGCTGCATTTTGATTTGCAATTTGAATGCGACTTCGCTTCGCAGTCTAGTTTTTCCCCTTGACAAGTGAAGTTTTCCTCGAAGTTTTCTTTTGTGCAGCTGATTTTCTATTAATTGGCATTTATTGACAACAAAATGTGATAATTGGTTATTTTTTGTTCACGGACAGACAGGTAAAAAGAAAATTAAACAAAGCTCGGTCCTTAAACTTTTCATTCATTAAACGAATGAAAAAAGTAAAAAGGAAAATAACAATTGTAAAAATCGATAAGTCGGTCGTAGTAAGGAAAACTCAGACAGTCGCATGTTTTACAGAGTTACTCAGCCACAGTCATAGCCACAAATATGTGTACGACTTTAGTTACGGAACTGCAATTTAATTTCAATTAATATTTAAATAGAAAAAGTATAGAAAAACAATAATTTTATTATATCTGAACAAAACCACATTCAATAAATCAGGTGACTTTAAAAAATTGCTCCCATTTACAAGAAAAAACAACAACAATTTTTATAGACGTTAAATATAACAAGTGTTTTTATTGCTTATTAAACGAAGTGCAAACCACAAAAGAGATTAAAGTTATGTTTCTTAAAATACTTGTAGGGAAAAAAACGGAATGTATATACATACATGTAATATGCAAATATAGAAATTCATCTAGAAAATAGTAATAAGAAATATATTTCCATTCCAAGAAATATGCTTTAAATATGGTTTATTTCCAGATCGATTTTCTAAGTATTTATTAGTAACTAAAGTAGACCTTATTACTTATGATAATTGTATTGAGTTATAAGCCAGACTAAAATTCGTAAACCCAATCCAAATATCCTAGAGACCACGCCCAAAAGGTAAACTATGAATTCTAGGTGAAAACCTTTTCTATAGGTAATACTAACTACTATAATATTTGAGCGAGTTTTATTAGATATGCTTCTTCCGGAATACGAACTAATAATAATGATCCCCCACTCGTTCAGTCCTCCCTCGCCTATTCTTATAGTTTGTAGATGTATTTATCTTCCATAGTAATTCTCTCTAATCGGAAACCTTTTGCTCTCTGATCTCTTGCAGGTCATAACGCCGCAGCGGCACGGGGATGAGTACATCTACAACTTTGCGCCGGGACAATTGTGTGGGGCGTCGCGTTCACCGAATCCGCAGCAGATTTACGGCAATCAGAGCATCTACCAGAACCTGGCCATGATGATGGCCACACCCAACGGCGGCAGCGAGTTCGAGACCTACGACATACCCAAGCCGGCCACGCCCATTCAGCTGAATTTTGAAGGCGGCCGTGGAGTCCGGACGCCCACGACGGGCTCGGCGCTGGGCGCGCGTTTCGATTCGCTGAAGAGCGTCGCGGCTTCCATGTCCATTGAGGAGGAGTCTTACGATGTGCCACGCCCACTCCAGCAGCACCAGCAACAGCAACAGCAACAGTCTCAGCAGCAGCATACGTTGACACCCAGCAGCTCGGCCTCCTCCTTGCTGACCAGTGACAGCCTGTCCTTGAGCTTCTCCAGCTCCAATCGCAGCTCGCTGGCCAACATGCCCGACTACGATATACCCCGTCGTAATCCGCTGCCTGTACGGCCGCATCAGCGTCCGCATGGCTCGAGCTACGAATTTCCGCTGCCGCCGTTGCAGGAGCAGGAGCAGAGGAGCAGCCACGTAAGCACGACCAAAGAATTGCCGCTGGAGCTGAACTCGGCGCTGGAAACTCTGGCCAAACTGCAATCCCAGACGACGATGGCCATCACCCGTTTGCTCAGTTTTGTGGTGCCCCATTGGCGGACACGCGGCCAGCTGGAGAAGCATATCATGGAGCTAAAGCTTGCTGCTCTGCGTCTGCGCACGGCTCTGCACGATCTGGCCGAGTTTGGAGAGGGTGCATTGGGCAATGCCCAGAGCTCCGAGGACCGCAATTTGGCACTGAAGCTGCGGCCATTGGTCCGCGCGCTCCGCGATGCCAATAAACTGATCCAAGACTCCTCCGAGGCGCTGGACGCACAGGGCAGCTGGTCGGTGGAGCAGCTGGCGCGCAGCGATGACAAGCACGGTTGCAGGCCGCCGGATAGTCTGGACCAGCTGATGGCCTGCGCCCAGACACTCACCGAGGATGTGCGGTCCACGACCAGCTTCATCCAGGGCAATGCCTCGCTATTGTTCAAGCGGCAACTGCCCACAGATCAGGCCAACAATCATGGCCAGAACGGAGGCGACGACAGCGCCGGCAGTCGGGGCAGCGCCGAATGGCTGGAGGACTACGACTATGTGGCCTTTGAGTCCAAAGATGCCGCGGCCAAGAAGAACCAAGCGCTTCGAGATGCCATTCCTGCAGGCCTCAAGACCCAGTTCGATTGCGCGCTCAAAATTGCGGAGTCCACGGCCATGGGCACGGCTCCAACGGGTCCGACCACGCCCACGGCCAGCGCGCCGACGCCCAACCGATCACCCGAGATGACGGACAAGGACAAGAAGGTGGTGCGCTATTATGCCCAACAGATTACAACGCATATGGGAAATTTGCTGCGAGCGATCGACTCATTCCTGGAGACCGTGGAGAAGAATCAGCCGCCGAAATATTTCATTGCATATGGCAAATTTGTGGTGGTCAGTGCGCATAATCTGGTCACCATTGGCGACAATGTGCATCGCAACATCTCGAAGGAGGCTCTCCGCGAGAAGATCCTCCACTGCACCAACGCTCTCTCGGATGCCCTAAAGACCTGCGTGCTGAAGTCCAAGAAGGCGGCGGCCCACTTTCCCAGTGGGACAGCAGTGCAAGAAATGGTCGACTCGGTGGTGCACATCAACAATTTGGCACGGGATCTGAAAACCGTAATGCTGCAGGCCGTCAAGTTGTCCGCCGGAGATGGTGCTTGAATAGAACCATTGACGAACCACAGCACAGTATTTGGAAGTCTTCCAGGCTGGCAATGTTCCTTACTGGTTAGCACGCTTTGTCTACATCCCAATTGGCATATCCCAGCAACGATCCTTGATATATCTATATATATATCTATAATTTGCATTGTGATATTCTTGAGCAGACATCAGAAAATGCACATACATATGTAGCTCCCCCGATCGTCGCCAGCGCATGCACGATCTCCACATATATACCTACACATATATGTATATACATACATATATATATCGCGATCGAAACATATATACTACGATAGCGCTAACGTTTAAGTTATATTTATTGTTAGTTTTTTTAAGCAGCTTTTAGTTTCTGATTTAGGTTTCTGTAAATAGCACACCTTACTTTTAATTGTAGGCTTATAATTTTTGTAAATTTGTATTTCAAGCAAATCATGTTGTATCAGTGAAGCATTTGAGCAGATAATATTGTGTATGTATATCGTAGAGATAGCTTTAACGCATTTATACCTATAACCGATAATAATATACTTAGCATAACATAACGCCCATACATCTATATACATACATAGTCAAAATCTGTAAGATTTGCAATAAACACTTCGTTTGCGCACGGCAATAGTCAGCAATTTAAAAGAAAACATACATATACACATTATCCCTACCATCTACTGTATTTCATAAATAATATTAATTACGCGGCTTAGTATAAGCACAGACTATACATTGAAATAATAAAAATCATATATATAAAAGTAATTGTCTTCTTTATGTTTGTCAATTGGTTGATTACTTTGCGATTGCGCATTGCATTTCAATTCAAATTTCACATTTAAACAACTATCGTTTGTATCAGTATTGTTCGATAGCTCAACAAATATCGATAGTACATCGACGAACATACGTACCGACGTTTCATAAATAGAAGAAATCGAGATTGAATAAAAAATAAAAATCAGTGAAATTGCATTTTGTTAAATGAGTCATCGAGTTGCAACAAAGAACTACTTGAAAATTAAAAATTTTGTAACTTTAATTGTTTAGTTTGTTAACCTTTGGCGGGAAGAAAAAATTGCTTCTTCTTCCATTTGTGCCAGTAACAGAATCATTATCAGTGCAGACTGCAGATTGTACACAAAAGTCGGGGTTTTTGGAAACAAATTTTGTCAAGATGTCGCAGTGCGCTTGCTGCAAATGTGGAGTGCTTGAGACAAGCGCTAGCACAGAAATATGTGGGGCTGTCGAGGGCAGACGCCAGTACCATTGTTTTTGTTGTACGCAGCAGCCACCGATGAAATGCATTGCTTGTAATATGTGGCGACGGTTGAGCCCAATGGAGGCGCACGGTCCTTGTGTTGGGGGTGCGCTGCACACATTTGTTTTCTCGGAGCTGTGGCCACCGTTTCCAGATCAGACGCCACTGTCGCCGCTGCACGCGATGCCGTTTACGGACGCAGAACCTGAGCTAATATATGGAGCACCTGAATCCCCGCCGCACTCAAAAGAAAACATTAACGAGATGGAGCGACAAGATCTCACACATACTGAACACAATATAAGCAGTTCAGAAAATGTAATCAATTTGGACGATGATGATATTACCGAGCAGATGGATGTTTCAGGAATGTCCGACTCGGATGTTAAGCCAAAACTGTTAGCCAAGTCCTTGTGGCTAACCATACCCGAAATTCGGCGTTCCAAACAATGCCAGCGTTGCGGCCTGGTACGCATTCAGAGTAAGGGCTGGATACGCCATGCACAAGTGTGCGCCCAAGATGCAACATATCGAGCAAGGAAGTTCTTTATATACTTGCACACCTTGGCCTGGTGTGGCATACTGGTGCAAGATGTGTACTGGGAAAAGCACAGTAATCCCGAGAATGGAACCTGCAAAACGTGCCGCATAAAGTGAGTCCCGACTTGTAATTAATGTAATGTAGTACGCCCCATGTACTTATTGATTTTGTGTGTCATTACAGCCGGATAAATGGAGTACCTTTGCCGTATCAGCCACAGCCGCCACGACGTAAAAACGAGTCACGGTTGGAAAGAAACAGACGATCCCGTATGAAAAAAAATCTTAAGAAACGTAGACAAACAATGACTCAGGATACACTTATACATAATGCAGGTGGAAATAATTCCTTACAAATTGTTAATTGCACTTCAATGCGTTAGATTACTGTTAACTTAACTCTGCATTTATTCCGTATTGCCTTATCCAAATTACAAGCACAGTATATTTCATACTGCTTGATATATAAATATAATATTATATTGATATGAATATATTAAATATTGCATGATATTCCTTTTTACGCATCCTTGGCACATCGAAAGCCCAAGTTGCCAGACGAACTATCTTCCGTATTTTGAGATCGTGCTGCGCAACGATAGCGATAGCAGTACGACTTGTGGCACAAATAGGAACCGCCTTTCTTAACACGATTGGGACTCTCGCTCTTGTCGTCGGCCTGCCACAGATCAGAGGTCCACTCCCAGACGTTGCCGACAATGTTGTAAAGATCGTAATTGTTTTGACGGAATTTGTCTACAGGACACGTAAACTGATAGCCATCCTCTTTGGTGTTGTCATCGGGAAACTCGCCTTGCCAGATGTTCAGCCAGTGCTTGTCCTTGGGCATAAGCTTATTCCCCCAAGGGAATAGCTTTCGCTGCTTGCCGCCCCGGCAGGCCACCTCCCACTCCGCCTCGCTCGGCAACCGTTTGCCAGCCCACGTGCAGTAGGTAACAGCATCGCGCCAGGACACGTGCACAACCGGATGCTGGTTTAAGCCTAGAAAATAGAAATTATTCAGTCCAATAATATTGTTATTGAGCACAAAACTCACCTTTCAAGTTGCTAGAGAAGCCGTTTGGCTTGCGCCAGCTAGCACCTTTGACCTTGTACCACCAAACGGCATTGACCACACGATAATCCTCCAGATCCGCCTGCTGTGCTGGCGTTAAAAGTGTTTTAAATACGAAACTATCGCCAAAGCGTTCTGCTTCAGTTGTATAGTTTGTAGCTTTAACGAATTTTGCAAAATTTGCATTTGACACTGCGTATTTGTCCAAATAGAAATCTTTTATCTTAACAAGACGCTCTGGAGATTCGTGATCAGACTTAAAGAACGGCTCATTTGTGCCTATATGCTGACTGCCCCCAGGTATAAGGGACATTCCCACAATTTCCGGCTCCAGCTCCGGCTCAGCCTCCTCTTCAGGGTAATAGTCACGATAATGTTTGTTTTTGTTGCGCGCTTGTTGCTGGCACACCTGTTGCGCCGACTGCTGAGCCACTGTTTCGGCGGCGGAAGTATCCCTTTCCAGCTTATTGCAGCCGCAGTCGCTATTGACATTTTGGCTAAAAATAGCGAAGAATATTAATGCGGCTTTTACTTTATGCATTTTCATCAGCTGTTTAATATGCTTTTATTGCTGCAGTTAATCAGCTGCCTGTCAGGGCTGCAATACCCGATTTATTTAATCGATAATAATCGCAAAAGTTTTACCGGCAACTATTCTTAGATAAATGATTTAAATGCACTTCTATCGTACAGACAAAATCAGTTTAAATTCTTCCTACTCTTAATCAAAATAAAATGCTTTATTAATTAGGCGAATATTGCTTTAACTGGACATTGTTAGTACGTTTAGAACTATGTTTTATTAAATTTCTTTAACTGCTGCATGAATCCTGCGTTTGGTTGTATGCAAGGCCGCCACGATTTGACCAGGTTGTAGGCGTCCTCAAAGCACATATCACGCCGCTGCATAAGGTAACCAATGACCACAGATGCTGAGCGTGATACTCCTGCATTACAATGGACCAGTACACAGCCCTTTACGGCGAGCACTTCCTCTATAAAGTCGATGGCAACGGGCAGCACGTATTGCAATATATTCGTCTCGGGTAGATCCAGGCAGGGCAAGTGTTTGCAGATGACAGTGGCCGGCAGTTCGACATTGGGTGTTTCAATGCCTACACTTAATATGTGCGTCAATTTATACTTTAATACATTCTCCGGGCTGACGGCGTCCTGGGAGCCCAAGTAAAGAAATTCACTTAATATGCACGCGGGAATTGCATCCGGTTTAGAGTCAACAACAAAGCCATACTGGCGTGCTTCCAGCTGCTCTGGACTGCTGGCCGAGGGGTCTTCACTGGTGGATGATCTGCGTCGTTCGATGTAACGAGCGCCGGTGGGCGTGGTCACGATCGTTGTGGTGGGCCTTAGATTGGCCAAACGCTTTTGCAGTTCATACAGCAGTATCATTGTGCCAACTAATTTAAGAACTAGTCTCGGCTGGAAGCTCAAAAGCCGTGTCTCTGTAGTGCACGCGGCACAGATAAAGACCACAAGCGGGAGCAAGTTGTATGTGATGGTCCCAGTTGTGCTTGGAAGGAATCGTTAGCATTTCATAAATGATGCGTTCATCGATGTGACCGTTTGCCAGCGCTATCAACGTGCCCACAATGCGTCGCACCTGTTTGTACAGAAATGACTTGGCCTTGATCTCAATGTCCCAATAGTCGTAGGTCTCTGATGCCAGCGTTGCGTTTGGACCCAGTGCAAGGCTTTGCCCAGGACGTATATTGATTTCATCGATCTTGCGCAATGTGAACATAGGATGGTCTCGACTGGGACTCTTCTGCCGACTAACGCTCATAAAGGTGCGGAAGTCATGGAGACCGAGGAACATGTGTGCGGCTCCCTTCAGTCGGTCCACATCGAAATTGTTGCTTCTGAAATAGGCAAATGCTCAACCGGACTTCACTTGACTACTACTCCAGCTGCTTACTGTAGAAAATAACACCTGTCTATCTCCTCGACGGGCAAGAAAGCTTCGTATCCCTTGTTTTTTAGACTGCTGCTCGGGTCTGGGAGCTCCACATTTTTGGACACTGCGATGCGATACAAATATGTGCGTCCGATGGCGTGATACCGGCAATGAAATGTGTTCGCCACGCGCTGAGTGCTCAATACACGTATTGCCAACTTTTGTTTATTCAGGGTTCGATTGAGTACGCCTGTCAATGTGTTCGTATCATACAATTTGCCATCGTTGCGTTCCAAATCGACATGGAGCGTCGAGTGCAGGGCGTGTACGCCGGCATCTGTGCTAAAAATAAACTCGATTACAAATGGCTGCTAGTTTTAGAATATATGTGAAGTACTTACCGACTGGACAGCACAGTTTGAATTTCGTTCTTGGGACGAAAAACACGCAATGCTAGCTCCAAGCAGCCTTGTACAGTATTTGTATCCAGACGCGCTTCCTCCAACTTGTTTATCGTCTTTTGGATACCACTGAATATGAATTTAGTATTATATAAGATTACTTTCCCTATTTCTTAGTAATTACCGAAAGCTTGTGCCAACGTAGGATATGTTGAGCAAATACCTATGCATTATACACCTACACCCATACGGCGCATCAATCGTAAAGGCTGAAAACATATGTTTTGGTATCGATTAGTCGCGTGTGGACGTGCGATAGATAGCAGTTGATTAAAATGTCAAAACAAAAAGAAAAGAAAAACATCGACTTTGCGATAGCTACTTTTGACATAAATCGTATGATTGTTGAATTATCGATATATGCCTTGTCAGTTTTGTAACCTAAAGTAAAGCGAAAAAAAGGGCAGACGTGCAAACAATTCGGCCGACCGGTTAACATTTTCATACTCGCACAGCTCAATTTTTTCAATTTTCCATCAGGATCAGGTCGACGGTTACAAGAGGAACAATGTCGGGCTTTATTGATTACCCCAGAAATGAGGAAACCGAGGTTAACAACTGGATTCGATTCGGCTTGCGCCTGGGTGTTAGCGCTGCACTGCATCCATTTGAATACTCAAAGACACTGATACAGATTGGATATGAACCAATATCCGCGAAGAGAGGCAAGTCAATGCTTGGCCGACCCATAATGGTACTGCCTAATATCTTCCAGTACGGTAAGTAATAAGCAACGGTAATTTTCGCAGCCGGCCGGCATTTAAATTGCACTTCGATCTTTTACCAATTGCTTATATCACTTTAGCTGGCCATATCAAAAGGGTCGACGGGTTCTATGGCTGCTATCGTGGCCTGGCACCCAAATTAGCTGGTTCTGTGTTGAGCATGGTTGTGAGTGAGCGCGTTGCCGAGAAATTGGGACTTGCTCATCAGGAGGACAAGGACGAATCAGAGCTGACCGATGAGGAGAAGTGAGTTCTACGACCGCTGTTCGTCTCAGTTCTGAAATATTCATCTGTTTTTTTTTTTACATTTTTATCCGTCAGCTATGTGCAATTCAAGTACAACCTGAAGCGCGACATTGTGTTGACAATCAGTGGAATTGTTGTCTCGCACCCGTTCCATGTGATTTCGTTGCGCATGATGGCACAGTTTGTGGGTCGCGAGACTCTATATAATTCAATTTTGGGATCGATCGCCGAAATCTGGAAGACCGAAGGCATTTTCGGATTTTTCTCTGGCCTGATCCCCAAGCTGCTGTGCGATGTGGCTTGCCTTGTGCTCTCTAGCTCCACAGTTTTCGTATTGAACAAATACCTCATCAAGGACAATGTGGCCAGGCAATATAATGCGGGCTTTACACAGTTTGTGTTCTCCAGTTTGCTTTATCCACTGCAGGTGGTTTCCACATGCTCCGCAATTAGCGGCTCTCGCCTTATGGCGGGCCAACCGCCAATAATGCCAAAATATAAAAATTGGGTTGAATGTTGGAACGACTTGCAGCTTCGCAAGGAGCTCAAGCGCGGCAGTTCGCTTTTCTGGCGGTAAGTGGGAAGCAATAATGTTAAGAAATGTGAAATGTGAAATGTGACCTTCCACTTATTTTTTTAGCTCGCAAATAATCCACGCGCCAATTATGGAAAAGTCTGCCTTTGCCCCAATGCCCAAGTTGTCCCGCTACCAATAGATGTGATTAACTGCTTATGACAACGCGATACGGCTTTAACCACCATGGAAATGGCCGGAACTACATCTATCGAGAGAGAGACGCGTCTGCCTGCATTTTATATTATTGCTCGCCGAGCACCGCCCTTAAGACATACCTGCATTTCTTTCCCGTTGCGATTATTCAGCATAAAAGTAAATCTCTATGTTATAGTGGTCGCTTAAATTATGATTAATGAGTAACAAACAGTTTTTCCAAACGCATTGTATATTTTAAAAACGTTTATTTCCTTTCTGGCATCCAATGCCGTTCCAAAGAATCAAATGTTCGAAGAGACTTTCAATTTAATTTAAATAGCCATCATTTAGCTCTTGTTACAAATTACAAACTGAGAAATTATTTAAAATTAAAACATTTTGCGCAAGTGAAGCGTTGTCTTAGGCCAGCTTATCTTACATTTAGCCGGAAGTAATCCAATATGCTTATCTATGAGCATATTTAAAAAATTGTGGATAGGTTTAAAGAAAGGGAAAAGAGATCGACTCTAATTTTAACCGGTTTTAAATTGTAATTTCATTAAATGAAATCTAAGTTTTTCAGTTCCTTTCTGTTGATTTTTATAAAATAAGGATTTTAAGTTCATCGAGCTTGAGTTGCCTAATAATGTAAATGAATGATAACAATTTTCCGAATTCAAATTGAGAAGGAATCAACAAATCAAATTGAAGGATTCAACATTGCTGATGGCAATGATTTGACTCCAACTTGGATCATATTTAATAAAACTTCAACTTGTTCAAATGACGTCAGATCTTCGAAACACATATCATTTTGAATTCAAATGGGTCTCTACATTTTGTGTGGGCTTTACCTGCTGGCACATGAAAACCAATATGCCCCATTTGCACTGACTGAATAGAGCATTAATTGGAGTATCCACTGAAACTTTTTGAAGAAATGAATATGAATTAATTAAAACGAAACGCTTTGCACTATGTTGCGAGAAAACAAGTATTCAGATATACGAAGTACTTAACCGGCATCTAAAAAACAGCTCATTATGCAATTTCAATTAAAATATGGGCAGAGACGACAATCTGGATAACGCGTTTCTCCTACATGGTTCAATGCACGTTTTTTTAGGGGAGATCTAGTTTAAGTTGCCTTCGGCAGGAGTCTGCACTGTTGTTGTTGTTGTTGTTGACATTGGCAGTGGCTGCCATAAGTTGATGCAGTGGGAACTGGTTGGGAATTGGAAACTTTTTCGATTGGCCCGCATTGTTTAATGTACTTGACGCCGTTTGGTAAATCACAAATTTTATGCGACTCTCAACACATGTCTCCAAATTGAGACTAAACGCCAGTTTCAATTAAAAGCAAACAACATCAACAACTAAACGAACAACAATGCAAGAGACAAGCAACGTGCAGTCGACTTTACAATACTTTGTTTGAAGCAATGAGAGTTTACATACACTCAAGCTTAATAAAAGGCTAAGCAGATTGCAGAATACTCTGTAACATGTGTAAAATAAATAAAAATGTATTATTTTTAATAAGCGAACAGTGTTTAACAGCAACATCAGCAACAACAATACATCAGCAACAGCTACTCATTGAATGTAAAATGGCAGCAACATCAGCAACATCAGCAACAACTGCAACAGCAGCAACTATAACATCAGCAACAACAGCAGCAGTAAGAATAGAAGCAGTAACAAGAACAATATCAACAGCTGCAAAGCTACACAATTAATATACCCACCTTACTTGCCGAACAGAGTATAACAGCGGCAGCAATAGCAACAGCAATATCCACAAGAGCAACAGCACCTGCTGCCCATTCATGAATAGACGACAAGCGGCAGTAACAACAACTCCAATCACACCAACATTAGCAGCAGCAACACCGCCAACAGCAGCAGCAGCAGCAACACCAACAGCGACAGCAGCAACAGCAACAGCAGCAACAGCAACAGCTACTCATTCAGTCAACTAACTTGGCCAACTTCATTTAGTCTGCAGCGTGAGTTTCGGCCGAACAGTCGTGAGCGCGAATACGGCTACATAAGCAACAACTATAACAATAAAAACAGCAACAACAACAATTGAAACTCGAACTGGACAGTTGGGCGCGTCCCACGGGCAGGCGGCAGTCAATCAAAACCGAGCCAAGCTAATAAAAAGTGTTAATTGTGTGTGTTTAAAAATGTGAAGAAGTGTGCAAGCGTCTAGAAAAACACCAACTACAACAACAACAACAATAACAACAGCGGCAACTACTTCTACAACAACAACAGTTACATTTTCTTTTTGGTGGGCAGCGAAATCGCATTTGCATTTCTCCCTAAGATTAATAACTTCTCCTTCTTCTTCTACTTCTACTTCTTTTTTTTACTTTTGATACAACAAAAATCATCGACGAATTAAATTGGTTCAAACCCGGTTCGATAAGCGTCTTTTTCTTCTCATTGTTGTCGAACTTTTAGGGCCGGCATTGTTATCGTCGTTGTTTTTCTTGTTGTTGTTGTTGTTGTTATTATTGTTGTGCATGTGGCCCAAAAATTTGAATAATCAAATATCCAAATGCAAATATTAGAAATCTGTCCGTTAAATCGATCAACTAAAAATAAAGAAAAATAAATAAGCAGAATACAAAATTTTGTGACTTTAGCAAACTGAAAGTCAACATCGGTTAGATAAATAGATATTTATATATATGCTGATATATATAATATATATATATATATACTGCATGACAGGAATTCAGTCTATGGGTAAGTTTCTTAAATAGTTGGGTCAAATATATATTCCAAATTATTTTAAAAGAAAGCTTTGACTTAAAAATTAATGTATGTATATAAAAACAACTTCAATTTAGTTTTTAATATGTTTGAAAATTAGATTGATTTAAGTTTCTTAAATTGATGTAAGATTAAAAAAGCTAAGAGTAAAAAGCTAAGCTTTAAATATTTCTGTATATATTAAAAATATAAAACTCCAAAATATATATGTATAATACATATACATGAAATAATACATAAATGTATATAAGATACTCCCAATTTTTTTTTTTGTATTGAAATATTATTAGATGTTTATTTGGATCATCTGTGGATAGCAATTGTCGGTTTATTCAAAGAAGTATATAATAATTGATATAGAGGGTTTTTATTTCACTTAAGTAAATCACATATATATATATATATATATATATATATAATGTGGATATATATTTACATGTACACAGGTACATCTTCATACATATATAATCGACCTTGTGCTAATGACAATTTAGGTATTTGAAATGTCGACTAACTATTAATAATAAACGAAGAAGCAGTTAAAACGTTTGCCTTGGATAAGTGCTTATAAATATATATAGATATATATATATACATACATATACATATATAAATATATAAGCATACATATATCAACTTATGAGCATCTGTGGATCGTAACTGTCGCTGCATTCAATACTAATTGCAGTCGTTCGTAATGCTTTAGATAGCGGCAATCCAGTTTAGATATGAGATATTGGCCAAAACAACTTAATAGCCATGGTCCGAACGATCGCAGCTATTAAATAATTAATGGCCAGCGATGCAAAAAAATAACAAAAAACTGAAGAAAAATAGAAAATAATAACAAAAGAAATGCTTGCATACATATACTTATACATATCTTGAAATATGTATATGTTTATATATATATGTATATGTACATGTATATACATATATCGGTGCATGCTTGTTGCATTATTTACGGCCTGCTTAGCTTGCGCGCCGTATCTGGAAAAACTCTCATTAAAGCGGATCCAACGAAGTCAGAATACCAGAACTTTGGATCTTTTTCTAGCGCTCATCTTCTGAAGCTTCGTTTGATTGATTTGCTTCTATAGAAAGTTAAGTTCCATTACGTAACGCCCCTAATGGATCCTATTAGCGGTTTTTATAGGCCTATAAGCGATGTATGTAAATGATTAGCCAAAAAGAAGCTGACAAGTTGAAGTTAAAATTAATAACGCTCGATTATGTTAAAAGTTAGCATTTGCTGATTATATATTATAGTTCAAGGGAATACCCTTAACGACAGCTAATAAGCAACGTCTAGACTACATGTAACAGATGTCAAACAGATAATTATCGAAAGACAAATTATTGTAAATATTATTTGAAAAAAAATAAGTGAGACAGTATGGTGAAAGGAGTACCCCTTATGTAAATCCTTTTCTAGTAACAACAAATTACAAGATAAGTTACTTACAGGGAAAGAAAACACGTAAAAGAACAGTTAACAAAGTAAGCGGAGTAAAAAAATTTTGAAAAGTTATTTCGATTCAAATGTTGTCGATAACAAATTGATGAACTATTGTCTTGTTTTTCAAAAGTTTTCGCTTTCAAATAATCCAATTTACAATCAAGATCGCTTTTTTTAGATCTCAAATATATGGCCTCAATAATTCTGCATTGCCAATTTGATCGAATTTTTATTCAAAACGTTTTGTTTAGAATAAAATGCAAAAATGTTGTGAAAGTTCAATAAAACTATTTTTTAACTCTTCCTTTATGAAAAACAAGTTTTGCATAAGTGAAACTTTCAATTTTAGACTATTTTAAAAATTATACTAAAGATTATTTCAAATTGGGGCATACCCTTAATATCTAAAATAAAAATAAAAACATCTTCTGAAAGCTAAGGTAAAAACATAAAGTAAAACTTTCAGTCTTAGACTATATGCTAAATTATACTAATTTTTTAGATTTCGGGCATACCCTTAATGTTAAGAATAAAATAAACATGTTCTGAAAGCTAAAGTAAAAACATTAAGTTAGACTTTCAATTTTAGATGCTTTTATTAATTACACTAGAAATTATTTAACTTAGGGGGAATACCCCTAGTCTAAGTGCTAATCCCTGCCCACCTTGTGAGTGTCCAGTGGCTTGTCGACGCGCACCACGCGCTCCGCCACATTGAGATAGGCCTCGTACTCGACCGTCTCCGGCGTAGTGTCGTAGTGGTAATGTCCGCCCCAGTTGCTGAAGGAGAAGGAGTGGAAGTGCTGCAGCCGGAGGTCCAGGTCGTGCTCCTTGGTCACCAACGTGCCGACGGCGTTTAGCTGGGCGGGCATCTCGTAGAACTTGAGCCACTCGTTGACCTCCTCGTCGGTGTGGATCGGCTTCTTGCTAAAGTCCCTCATCACGTGCTGATGGGCGGCGCCCTTCTTGATCACAAATATACCTCCCAGGCCCACCACCTGATCGCCGTAGTGCTCCTCCAAACCTCTGCGGATGCACTCTATAAAATTGAGCTCCCCCTTCCGCTGCTTGGCGCTGATTTTGAGCACAGCTCCGGGCTTGCCCTGGCTGAGGTAAAGATTCAGGAGCAACGCACAGCGCTCCTCCGTGCTGGGTATCCGCTCCAGGACGCACTCCTCCTGCTCCCCTCGCACCGTAGCCGTGTAGCTGCCATTGGTCAGCTCGTCCGTTGCACTCACGGACAGATTGTAGATGCCCTCGCAGTTGGAGCTGCGTATGGGATAGGGTCCTGCGCCAGCGCCAATGGCAAAGATCTTGCCAGCACCCTGTATACGACGTGTGATCTCCTTGATGTTGTACAGCTTGTCCCGCTGCACCAGTGGCAGTAAATACGGCGGACCGCCCACCTCCAGCAGCGTCGCCTTCCCACCCAATCCTGACTCCACCAATCCGAACTCAGGAGCTGTCAGATCGGGGCAGTCGCCCACTGTCACAGTGGATGATGCAAAGTTTTTGCTCAGCGCACCCTGTATTACTGTATAAGAGAGGAGGAAGAGAGGGGGAGAGAGAGGTGTTTACAATGTGAAAAAGCTTTATCTCGCCCTCAATCAAGACAACACGCTGAAGAGAGTCAAAAGCTAAGCAAAAGCTCTCCAGCTGAAATTCTCACTTGTTGTTGGGCTCAGAATTAACAAAAAAGAGAACAATTGCATTCTTGTATCGAAGTTTGAATACCCTTACGTAGAGCACTGAATGACAGTTATTTTTTTAAATAATTCTGAAATATTTTATAAAAATGTCTCCCAGAACACAGCTAAAGCACATCAATTTTTTTATGTGTATGTCACGCACTTTCAATGTAGGGTATTGAATTAGGTAATAGATAACATCGAATAGATAAACATCGAAGTATTGATGCAGATCAGAAGTATATATATACTTTATGACCATGTAACTTATATATATATATATATATATATATATATATATATATATATATATATATATATATATATATATATATATATATATATATATATACATAAGTTCTTTCCACTTGATACAGCCTTCACAATTATATTAGACAAACATCTCAACAAGTGCTAAAGATAAAGAGTACAAATATATGCTCTACAAGTTGCGGTACACACTGCAAGACAGACGCATTGAACTCGCTGCGATACCCTTTTAGAACACGTTAAGAGAACGGCTCTTAAAGAAACCGGTTATGGAAAGTGCGGCACACTTTGTGAAGGTCACCCAAAGTTTTGTTTTTACTGCTCGCCGCGTTTCACTCTGCTGCAGAATGTTTCTGCTTCTTCTTTATATGCTTCTTCTTCCACTCTTACCCAGCTGCAGTTCCTCCAGCTTTGGCACATGCAGCGGCTTCTCCTCGAAGAGCAATTGGGCTGTGTTTAATTGGCTTTTGCTCATGTTTCCCACCCTACGGATTTCTATTGAAGCGCTTCGACTCGATCGACGGCGGTTGCAAACGCGACTGTGAAGCAAAAGTTGAGTTAGCTTCGGCTTTGGCATTTGCTATGTCCTATAGTTAACATTGCCCGCTCATACAGGGTGACTCGTTGGCCGATAAGATAAACCGCAGTTCGTAGCTTCACCGCAAACATGTTTAACCAGCACCTAAATTCATTCCTTTTTGACAAAAAGACACGCCTTAACTACATGTCTTCACATTGATTTATGGAAGGGCACAGGTACAGTGAACCCTACGGTTACCGAACCTGTAAAACAGAACGATATTTAAGTAACTTTTGAGCAAATTAAAGTTATATACATACATACACACTCATTTTAAAATTGCTTTCGATTTATGGAAGAGCACTAACCACAGTGAGCCCTCAAGTTGATCTAAAGATTTAAAGTAGATTGAGCAGTCTTTATTATAAGCATAAGTTCTTAAATTAATTTAATTTAATTTTCATATTTGACTTTAAAAACTTTCAATATTTAAAAAATGACTGAAAATAAGTTCAAAAAAGCTCTCAAACTAAGAAATTCTCGACAATTTCGGTTTGATCTAACAAGGCAAATGTTATCTATTTTTAAATCAAAAATCATTTATATTTAACTTATGAAAACATAAAAAAAGCTGGAATGAAACGAAAATTTAAGAAATTAGATAATTTGGATCTTAATTCATGTCATTTTTTATTCGTATCTGTCCCAAAATCAGAAACGTCTCAAATTTTGATTAAAGAATAAATTAATTGAATCGAATTTCCAAAAGTAAATATTTGTATTCCTTTCACACTCTCACTAGGCCTAAAATTCTTTGTATGTCTGTTTTTTAATGTGTTTTCTATACCCACACAAACTTTTTGTTTACCAAAATGTCTCTCAACCTACCCTACCAAAGTTTTCCACGAGTCTGATAACTTTCCCCTTCGGTTAACTTTGTCAATGCAGAAAAAAACCAGTTTAAAGATTTCGGCTTAGACTTCGTAATGTGGCCAGTTATTTAGCTTCTGCATTCTAGTTAACATATTCGAAAGGCTTTGTGTGAGGAAATCTATAAAAAAAATATTGGTCAAAAGATTGTCTGGAGTAAATGTATTTTTGCCATTATGTCGCGTTTTGTATACAAATTGGTTCGATGGAATACAGTTAGAAGAGAATGCTCTTTTGGCCACTTTATTCATTAATGAGATTCTGCATTAAGCAATCTTTACTGTACATACAGTTAAAACCCACTAAATCAAAGCAGATATTGTTCGAGTTTTGTTTTCTAAATCCTGTTTAGGTTTAATAAAAGATCTTGAGATAAGCCCAAAAACCATTTAATTTCTATTTACAAATGCGGTTTGTTCGTTTGCGGTGGTTCTACTGTACTACTGTACTCATTTTGCTGATAAGCCCTGTTTGCGTACCTCTCATTTGTGATAGTTGAGCTACCAGATAGTATAGCTCCCAGATAGACCTAAACAAGTCGTTTGGCGGTCACGTTTGGCACTACGAAACATGCCCTCAAGATAAGGTTCTCGTATTCCTCCACAAATCGGACAAATTTGTGCGTAGTGTCAAATTGATATATGGTTGACCTAAACTGACGATTGACCCGCTTTTAAACGCAAACGGAATTCTCTGCCCCCATTCGTCGACAGCCAAACTATTCTATTCTCTGTTTTATGTGACACTAACTACACTGAGAGAAAAAATTGTGTGCACAATACAAACAAAATATATGCATATGATGTGTCTTAGCTTAACTTATATTCTAGTATTATTTAAAATTAATTTTGAAAATGTTCTTTATACCTTATGTTAAAGAACTTTGAAAGATCTGGAAATAATAATTTGTTTTTAGCTAATGAAAGAGGTTTTTAATGATAATTAAAAAGTATATTTTATACATTAAAGCCAATAAATTTATTAAAGATTCCAAATTTCTAAGAAAAGTTTTTATTCAATATTCGAGAATTGAATCTGAAGACTTGAATTTTTTTATAAACTTACATTCCCAAAACTAAAAATAAAAAAAAAAAGTTTATACAAAATTTAAATTAAAAGTTCTTCGAATCCGAAATTCACAATAAAATATTCAGACTGAATCCAAATGATTGATTGAAATTGAAGTCGTGCACATTTTCTCTGCGTGTACGCTGCACGCATCTAATCACGCTGTCCATGTCGGTGTCCATGTTCATGTCCAGAGAGATTACCAAACTGGTCCACGACCACGCAGTCCATCAGGCAATCTCGGCGGCTGGTTAAACATAATTACGAAGCCTCAGCTCTTCAATTCGATTGGGAACATCTTTGAAGATCGTGGAGGATCGCTTAGCAAGGCCTTCTATAGCATGTGCTGGCTGCTGATTGTGCTCCATGGTAGAGTCCAATGATGACCTCAATGGACGTCTTCCAAGCGAGAGCTCCAGAACTCGCTGCTGACCCAATTCCAACGCCCATTGGCAGAACTTCACTTTTTCAGCTTCTGAAGCTGGGAACTGGTTACTAACTATGTCACACATACACTCCAACACGCTCACACACACAAATTGTAGATTGATAGATCTTGGCCAGCATCGATTAGTTGATTAATAGGCATCTATGTTCCTGTCCCATTAGGAAATGTTTGACTGGCGCCAAACTGAATTGTAATGGGGAATCGCATCGCTTCGCAGAGATCCGGAGCCGGAGCTGGCGGCGAGGCCAACTCTCAGTTCAATACGCGCCGGCGTTATCAGCAGCACAAGCGGGAGTATTGTCTCCAGGACGAGTTCCGATCCAAGACGCTGCCCACACGTTATCCACAGAACGAGCCGGCGGAGAATCAGGAGCAGATCGGCTCCAGCAGCTGTCTGGGCTCTGGCAATGCATCGAATGGTGCTCCAAACGGGGGCGAGACGTCGCGCATGCTCTTTCTGCTCTATCTAATCCATCGCACCTGGAACGTGGTCATGGACACCATGGACACACGCACCAAGAGGTAATTACTCAACCTCAGCCTTGAATCTTTTTAATCTCAATTCTATTGCAGTCGCTCCACGGCAAAGAAGACTTCACCTGTGCAGCGTACACGGGCTGCAGATGAGGAATGCTCCATTGGCATCACAGACATGGACGCCTCCTCCTACTGCTCACAGTACTCCAGCTGCAGCTGCAGCTACTGCTTCGAAGATGCACTGGATAAGCGCACCAATGCCTGCAGCTCCAATGCGGATGAATACTCGCTCGACTCCATTTACGAGAACTCCAAACCCATGTGCTACAGGTGAGCCAAACACAAATACCATTTAAAGCTACCGCCTACACAACAGTCATAGCAAGCAGCTATGGTCAGCTATGACATGTAGTGCAAATAAGTGTTGCATACCTTTAGGCTGGCTGAACAATGTGAACTGCTTGCCAAATCGACATTAAACTGCTTGACAGTTGGGTTTGAAACAACTTGCGGAAAATAAACTTTTTTTCAGATAATCATTTATTAGTTTTATAAGACTTCAAGTTTAGAAGCAATCGTTGATGGAGGGGAGGGCACCATCGCAGTACTTCCAGGTGGACCAGGCGGACCAGCCCTGCTGGCCGAGGATCTTCTGGGCGCAACGGACGGAGTTGGTGATGTTGTCGGTCAACAGATCGTTGCAGCTAAGACGGCACTCGTTGTAGGAGAAGCGACCGTTGGCAGGCTGGCACCAGTAGTAGTTGTTGATCTGGAAGATACCGTAGTCGTTGGAGCCGTTGTAGTTCTCAGGGCCGACCACTCCGGTGCGGTAGGACGACTCGTGCTCGGCAATGCAAGTCCAACGGGCCAGCTGGTCACGAGGAACGCCCAAGTCGGACATCTCGCGGGCCAAGGAGCAACGGTCCATGGTGCGACCGAAAGCGGGGGCGGCCAAAGCCAGAGCAATAAGAACGATGAAGGCCTTCATGTTTGCAATTCAGAAAACAGAAAACGGAGAACTGATGTCCAATTGCTCGAATCCGATCCCTTTTATAGTCGTTCATAGTCAGCTATCTGAGTTTTTGCAGCTGTCGTTATCTGAAGTGCGTATTAATATTAACAATTTTGTTTCGATACCCTTTATTAATGACATGCAAGTTTGTCAATTTGCAATAAATAATTGATGGCCATAATATGCGATAAGCACTTTGTACATCCCCTCAGAATTAAATAGGCCAAGTATTGTTCTAGAAAGAATTTAAAATCTTTATGCTACACTCCTTGGCTTATATTTTAAGTCACAAATTAGAATACCAAATGGGTATCGAAGCTGAAATAATAATCTTACATCCATATCATTAGGCTGTTAGGCAATCGAAAACTATCTTTTAGCTAATCCTTTAGTTCGGTATCGAGATTCGATTGCTTTTTTTGCATATGTGTCTACATCATTGGGACCTCTCAAGTACTTATTACAAAATCCTTTTGTTTATTAGACGAAGTACAATTAAGTTTTCAAAAAATCGGTTTTTTTTAAATGCATGGCTCTTCACTCCTATTATCAGTTCTGCACAGCAAATATTATTTAAAATGTCCAACTGATTAAAAAAAGATTCAAAATAGGGCTTTCCTATCACCTGTTCCAAATACGTAGTCAACTACTCCAGATAAGCACGCGCCAGAGATTATAATTCGTATAAAAGGAATGGGAATTGAGCAATTGGACATCAGTTTTCTGTTTTCTGAATTGCAAACATGAAGGCCTTCATCGTTCTTTTTGCTCTGGCTTTGGCCGCCCCCGCTTTCGGTCGCACCATGGACCGTTGCTCCTTGGCCCGCGAGATGTCCGACTTGGGCGTTCCTCGTGACCAGCTGGCCCGTTGGACTTGCATTGCCGAGCACGAGTCGTCCTACCGCACCGGAGTGGTCGGCCCTGAGAACTACAACGGCTCCAACGACTACGGTATCTTCCAGATCAACAACTACTACTGGTGCCAGCCTGCCAACGGTCGCTTCTCCTACAACGAGTGCCGTCTTAGCTGCAACGATCTGTTGACCGACAACATCACCAACTCCGTCCGTTGCGCCCAGAAGATCCTCGGCCAGCAGGGCTGGTCCGCCTGGTCCACCTGGAAGTACTGCGATGGTGCCCTTCCCTCCATCAACGACTGCTTTTAAAGTGCAACTTGAAATTTGAATAAAACGACTAAAATGAAAAGCTATAATGCGTGTCTTAGGCTACTCTTATATTGCGTCTTATACGCGAGCTGCGCTTGTTAAAGAGAGCGTATTTGAAACGAGTTGAGAAAGTCAAGCAAGCCGAGAGCCGAACTGACTAACTGTCAACGCGTCGAAGCCGAGCTTACGATTGTCGGGCCTCGGCTCTGTCTCTGGGTTTAGTCGGTGCGTGACTTTTGAACGAAATAGACGTGTGTGACGCAGTGAGCGTCGTTATCGAATAACTGTGTTTTAGCTTAGCTAAAAACGAACGATGCCTTCGCTAGCCGTGCTTCAGGTCTAACAAAGTGCACTCGTCAACTACAGTTAGAATTTTAGTCAAAGGTTTCTGATTGGCTGGCAGTTTTGTTAATTTGACAACACTGGCCGCAGCATAAATTTCTACACCTTCACTTAGCCTGTTACGTGTCGCAGAGGCGATTACGCGATATATATTCAATTATATATGTATACACTTATATGGACAGTTGTGTTGTGCGTTCTCGGGAGAAACAAGTTTATATATATTGGTTAGAAAAGTGCCGTCTCCAACTTCTAACCAAACCCCTCTGCCAACTAACAGCATCGCGAGCGCGCGCGCTGATTGCATTCTAACGGTAAAACGAGTACGACTGGCCCCGGCAACGGCCTGGCCTGTGCTCCGTGCTCTGTGCTCTGTTCTCTATGCTCTGTTGTTGTGTTATGGCCTATTGCAGCATCCACAACAACAACGGTGACAATAACAACAACAATTGCAACCGTAACTAAGTAGCTTAGAAGTTGCGCGTTTCGCTTTGTGCTAATCTTCTCAATTTATGTGGCTTGTTCTTCGATGACGCTGCAAAGTGCCAGAAA
Source organism: Drosophila pseudotalamancana (assembly GCA_037075185.1). Taxonomy (NCBI): domain Eukaryota; kingdom Metazoa; phylum Arthropoda; class Insecta; order Diptera; family Drosophilidae; genus Drosophila; species Drosophila pseudotalamancana. The sequence continues at coordinate 1,381,091 of JBAMCK010000747.1, read as the reverse complement.
GCCAACTTTTTCAAGCTCGAAATAAATCCATACACACATATATGAAAACTGTGTGTGTGTCTGTGTAAGTGAGTGTGTGTGTGCGTGTGTGTAGACATTTTGAGTACATTCTGCATTGGCCCAATTTGGATTCGTGTCATTTTGCTCGCATTTGCTCCAAATTGGATTTCGTTTTGGCCTAGAAGTGTGAACCGAATAAAGCTAAACGAGGTAAGAACGACCGCCTACCCACCCCTCTGCATTCCAACATTGGTCAACTCACTAGTTGGGTTATGCAGCTTATCTACCGTACCTTACAGTTAGTTGCCCATGACCCACCATTGTTCTCTCTGGTTCTGCCTGGCTGATACGCCCATCGTCTAATCTACATCTAAGCCGTGGCTATATGCATATATGCTAATAGGGCTCGACTTTCTCATCATGGCTCACTCAAATCCTCTCCAGCTGCCTGCGCGTGGGCAGCTCTGGCATTGAGCTGACAACGGTTTTTTTCTTAACTTTTTCTTTTTGTTTCGGCTAACTTTAATAGAACCACTTGAAAGACAACGAGTGCTCGTTAAGCTGACAGTCGATGCTATGAAAATATTGTGGCCATATAAATTGCTGCGTGTGCGCTGTACAAAAATACCTTAAAATACAAAAATGATTAAACACGACTATAATATACCCTGTAAACTGACTGTAGTGCAGTTCAAGCAACGAATACTTTCCCATAATTTAACAGTTGCAGATGAGTTTGACTAGTTCATTAGTTATGCAATTCTAGTTTAAATTTAAAAGTATATGTTTAATAGGTCATCTTTCAAATGTTACGCTAGTTCATTAGTTAAACAATTCATATAAACAAATGCTTACAAATTCTCGTTTATTCAAATTCATTCTACATCAAATTTTACACTAGTTTATTAGTTAAGCGGTGCATGAACAATACATTCGATCCGGTCAGTTATCAACAATTCCTATTGGTCAGTTTTTCAATTTTTTACTTATTGATATACAAAATGTATTTCCCATGGACTGTTATTTTCAATCGAGCTTATAATAAATAATATAGTCAGTACATCCACAAATGCAGCATACCCCATGTCCATAGATATTGGAGGGTATACGAATAATATATAAGACAAATTACATTTAACCGCACTCGAAAGCGGCGAAAAGTGGAATTCCATTTGATGAAAAATTGAATTGGCGACGGCACGCTTCGAGCCTGGCCAGACACACAATACCCTCGATCTACCACCTAATTCCCCCCTCCCCTCTTTTAGGCCCAGTTATGTCGGTAACAATGGCACTTGCCGCAGACAGAGCGAAGTGCAAGACAAACAATAAAAGAAATATCAGTGGGCAGCACACACGTATACCATATATACATATATAACATATACCATACGGTATATGTAGGTATATAGACGAAAACTGTTCCGGTCTGATTTAACAATTGTTAATAATAAATAGCTTATGCATTGGACACGCTCCAACTGGACAAGTTGGGCGTCGCACGCAACCAACTGCCCAACTTACGAGAGCTCCACAAAAACTTTCGTCTAAAATTCCCCAAAAAGTAAAACAAATTTGAAGCTTAAAAAAGAAATTTTCTTTTGCATTAAGGCGCAAATTCTTTGTTTGCCTTTTCAAACCGTTTGAAGTGTAAAGTTAGGGCATTTTTTGCAGTCGGCTAGGAAATTTAATTCGAACAATAGACAGTTGTTGGACACCTGACAAATGAGGCAATTGTTGATTGAGTAACCGCAATTCGTTTAAAGTCGCTCTTTATGCAGCTTAGGCAATGGGTCTTCTATACCCTGTTCACCCGTGCAATGTGGGCATTTACGACTATTTCTGTATGTTTACGAATTAGTTCCCTAGAAATAATTCATTCATAATAAAAATTTAATGAAAGAAAGAAAAGCAGAGCTTGCAACTGCTTACAGGGTATCTTATAGACTGCAACCACAAATATTGAACGTTGTTAACCACAAAACTAATTGAAGTAAGTGTAACTGGTCCAAAGCATTTGGTATAAGGTGTTCACAGCAGCAGCCATCAGCAGTTAATTGAGCTTAAAGGCCAACTGTCCATACAAACCGTCAACGAAGCTAACAATTTGCATTTACTAAGCCAAGTTAAGTTATATATTTAAACGTGTGCACATCTTAAAGTATTTATAGACTAATCAAGAGAGAGCAGATAACTTTTATATGCCTATCTATCAGTTATTAATAAATGAAGATATGTTTCCATATTGAGTTACTTGAGTTTCTTCAAAGGAAATTTGTCTGGATCAATAATGAATCTATATCAACTATAAAGAATATTAGAGATTCTGAGAAGTAACAGATAAAGAGTTTACTAGACATTCAAAAGCACGCAATGCCTGAAGTATTGAAATAAGACAAATATAGATAGATAGATATAGTTACACATTAAGGGAACTTTTACAACGGGCATTGATCCCTATACCACCAATGAAACAAGTATATTTAAACAATCTTCAGGTTTTAGTGGTAACAGTTTACTCTTGATTCATCTGCTACTACCTTTAGCTCAGCTTAAATTCTTCATAAGAAAATCCCTTCTGCTGACACACCTACCCCCGATCCAGCAAACTTTAGATCACAACCGACAAATCTTCTTTTTTTACAACATAAAGCTCCTCTTGTCTTATTTTATTCCATCGAAGAAATCTTCTATTTTGGACATTGATTGGTAAGAAAAAAGCTACTATGACAGACAGGCAAATTGCATTTGGTTTTTGGTCACTTTCACCGCAATTTACGAATCTGCGGAATATTTTGACCAGGGGCTGATCGGAGCTTATAGTTCCCAATCATCTAATAATTGCGCACATATCGTGTTTCAGCCCAGGGCGCCTGTCAATCAAAAACCTCTAATCAATACGACATTGTTATATCCAAATAGCATCGGGCTTACCTTCGACACTTATATGTATTGATATATATATCCATTGATCGCATGCGGAACTCGCAGTTTATATTATTTGCTTAATATTTTTACTATGAATTAAAATCGATGTCAGTTTAACTCAAAAAATAAATAAAATAAAGATGAAGATAAAAATAAACACCTGTTCAACTGGTTTTCGGTCTTATAAATGCCTCAAGCGAACATAATTGATATCTTTTGGGTTGGCCCATAAATTGGTGTTGAGCCGCTGTCATTTCTGCTCGAACACCTATCAAGGCCCCAACTTTACTTTCTATGAGAGAGCGGGATGCAAAATGTGCGAAAATTTCAGATGCAAAGTACAAATAAATTGTTTTTTAATTAGATTTAAATTTCTTGTATGATAATCCTTCAAATATTCTGTTGTGCACATTAGAAAGCTATCAAAATTTTAAGAAAGACAAGTTTATCCCCAGACAGAGTCATCGTGTAAACTTGGGGAGTAAAAGGAGAAGTACTTGTTAGTTGAGTTGATTACCTGGTCCACTCATTTAGGCAACAAAGCAATGAGGGTCCAAAATCCAGACTACTGTTATGTTGTTTAAGTTGAAGCGGAACTAAGCTAATCTGGCCAAAGGAAGTTTTGTCTCATTCGAATGTGATCAGACATAGACTAGACCTGAAACCTTTTCCAGTATACTAAAGAATGAAAGAGCTCTTTCAATTCAATTAATAATCGGGTTAGATTTATTTTTATATATCGAGAGGGTGAATCACTTAGAAGCAGTCGTTGATGGAGGGGAGAGCACCGTTGCAGTACTTCCAGGTGGACCAGGCGGACCAGCCCTGCTGGCCGAGGATCTTCTGGGCGCAACGGACGGAGTTGGTGATGTTGTCGGTCAACAGATCGTTGCAGCTAAGACGGCACTCGTTGTAGGAGAAGCGACCGTTGGCAGGCTGGCACCAGTAGTAGTTGTTGATCTGGAAGATACCGTAGTCGTTGGAGCCGTTGTAGTTCTCAGGGCCGACCACTCCGGTGCGGTAGGACGACTCGTGCTCGGCAATGCAAGTCCAACGGGCCAGCTGGTCACGAGGAACGCCCAAGTCAGCCATCTCGCGGGCCAAGGAGCAACGGTTCATGGTGCGACCGAAAGCGGGGGCGGCCAAAGCCAGAGCAATAAGAACGATGAAGGCCTTCATGTTTGTAATTCACAGAAAACTGATGTCGAAAGGCTAAAATTCTGGAGCTTTTATAGTGCTGAATTATCAGTAAAGTCGTCCTATCTCAAGTACCTCTGACCAAATTATAAATGAATATTGAATTGATTGAAAGAAGTGGCCTGTTTTATCTTATCTCATAGTCTTAAATTTTAAAATATTTAACTACACATTTGTAAGTTTATAAATAAATCGAATGAAATTCAAGAATTTGATTGATATTTTCAATAATTTAGTTCGCACGTTCTTAAGTTTTTGGCATTAGCAAGATTAGGTTGTTTTTTTAAGTGTCTTCTTCTTGAATTGCTATAGTTTCTGTTATCGAGATTTCAATTTCGAGTTCCATAAGATTTAGGAAGATTAACTGAAACTGTTTTGTTTTGATTTTAATACGCGGAAGCTCTTCAAATTTTCATGTTTTTTGTAGTATTTGTTTGGTAATTATCTGATCTTCTATTCCCCTGTTTTTGTATCGCTATGATATCATATAATAAATAAGTCAAGCTCTGTTTATAATTCGACTGACCCGCCTCTCATTTTCTTCGCTCAAGTTTACTTTCTATCAGAGAAAATTAGCAAAAAAAAAGGTTGATTTTGTTTTGCTGGGCTCAAAGCAAAATTTTGTTTGTTTTTGTGTTTGGCAAAAGTTTCTAATTTTATGGTTTTATTTATGGACGACACACATTGAATTAGATTAGCGCCATTTTCAAATGAAATGCGAAAAAAATACGACAAAAAATGCAGAAACTCAAGAGAAACTTACTTAAAGCTATTTAAATTAATATTTTTCTTCTTTTTACTCAAGTTTTGTTTTTAATCCGAATTTGTAACCATATAAAAATATAAATACAATGGATAACATCCTTTTCACTCACCGTTATCCTGGCATACTATTTTTAATGTTTTACAGCACTTAAAATGGTTTGATAAAGATGAATTTAGCATAAGGCAGACCAGAACTAGTTTCATAGCAATCCAAAAACTGGAAACTCCAGAGAAATTCATTTAAATTTATTTAAATCAACACAATTTCTAATTTATTGCTTTTGTTCAGCTTAAATTAAGATAAACCTTAATAGTAAATTACCTAAAGTTCGATTTAGTCATCATAATTATTGCAATCAAGCAAATTTGCATACTAATTTAATCATATTACGCTTTGGTCACCCTAATCAATGAATATTCATGTAGATCATTACTTTAAGTGCTATTAAACACTTTTGATGTGGAAAAAAGTTAGGTTTAGCAAAAATGTATCCGAACTAGTTCCAAACCGGAATTCTCATTCTTTTTTCTGCAATAAATCATTCAAACTTAAAACTTAACTTTGGTAATCAGACTTTTAAATGTGCCGAGTCTTATTTGACCCACTTGAAGTAAATTATTTGCTTAGGTCAATTTGAAGAACAGTTCTTAAACTGATCTATTAATGTAACAGTACATTTTCTTAGCCACAATTTAGACTTCTAATTAGACAATTAGCGGCGACTTTTATATAAATTATGCATAATTGGTCAACCGATAATTCCGAAAGGCCCGAAATCTCATGCATATGCAATGAGGCTTTTATTTTGAGAAATTCTTGTCCGAACTGTAGAACTGTTAGCTGACCCATATACAGAGATTCGAGTGGTTGGCCGAGAGAATGTTTGTAAGCTTATAAAATAGACAAAAGAGGGGGAAAAGTAAAAGTGAATATTTGTTGCTTTTAACAAAGAATTCTTAAGTCAGCGCCGGCCAGAAAATCGATAACTCATGAATATCGAAGAGGGTCACGATTGGAACTGGTCGCAAACAGTTTTGTCAGTCATTTGGCCAAATGACTTTACAGTAGCCTTTTGTCATTTGTCTTCACTGTTAACCCATCGACTCAGAGGTTAACAGCTTTCTTAGAAAAGTGTGGAAATGTGTGTGAATATATGTGTGGAAATATGTGTGGAAATCTGTGGTCGCCTTCAGAGATCAACAAGTGCTGCCCGGGGCTCAAGGAATACCGCTAGAAATTAATGTTAAACCTGAGTGGGATGCCCCTCCCTGCCAACATGATAATGCATGTACACTGAGAGAAAAGTGCTAGTGTGAAGCGCCTAACTATGAAATTTGATCATATGACATCATAAATATGTAATTTACTTAATTTATCATTGAATTTTATTCTTAAATATTTGAAAAATTTAACATGAAGGATTGTAATGTGGAAAGTAAACCTTGCCAAGCAACTGTTTGATTGACACGCCAGTAGATTACACAAATATAAATCGATATAAACTTAATTTGAAAAACAAACTAGATGGAGAACTTAAGTTAAAATTTAGCTGAGATTATATTCGATACTCTGATCTTAATATTTCCGTATAAAAAGCAACCTCTTTAAATAAGAAGCTTATATTCCACTTCAATTATAGTGACTTCCACTTGATTTGGGTTAAACCTACTTAGTATTTTCTTGCAGTGCATGTTGAATGATGCTCCATGCACTGCGCTTGAATGGGGTTAATATAACAGCGCGTAGCGTCGACAATGACGGGTTTTGCATAGTTGCGGTTAGGTCTTTAGACCACGCCTCACCTCTCCGAGTCCCCAGGTGGAGAAACCCATATGTGCATCCAAGTTAGCATCTGAGCTGGCATCTGAGTTGGCGTTAATGCTCAACGTTGATGATGTGTGTTAGCCTTGGGGTCTGTGCCGAGTCAGTGGCTTTAACGATTCAACTTGTGACCGTTAGGAAATGTGGCCATAAGTACACACAGTTCTCCAGTTCTCTTATTAGCAAAGAGTTTCCGACCATGAAACTACTTTGCCTCATGCTTTTTAACTCTTCAACAGTGTTGACAGCCTAAGGGAAGCTTAAAGAAAAAGCTAGCTAAGAGGAGAATTGTGATGAGTTTTTTTCTGCCTTAAAGGGAGAAAAAAGCTAAAGCTCTGCCTTAGGAGAGATCTAGAGAACTTTAGCTATAGCCAATTTTTTATTTGGCACATTTTTGTTAGAGATGTTTAAAAAATATTTGTAAAAAATACTTTTGTTTTTGTTTTTAAATAGAGTCAAAATCTGACGATACGCAGTTTAGCATTTCCTTCAGGTTTTTTAACCCTCATAAAAACCGCTAAGACTAGCCGAAATATTCGTTTCCCATTGTTTTTCAAATCATTCCAAGTTTCCACTCTACAAAACAGCTAGTTTAGCGTATAACAAGCTATTTGAACAGCACTGCTCTATAGTTAGCAACTATTTTCAGCTCTAAACATTGTTTAAAGCGCTCATAGCCTACTTTAAATATCAATAGCCAAAACTTTAAGCATGGTAATTGTTATGCGAAGACCCTCCATAAAAAAATATATATAAACAAGGTTAATGGCTAACACATGAATGATAGTATTTGAGTAAACGGTCAGAAATTATAAACCAGGCCAATTAGAGCAGCTGTTAAATCCAAACAAATCTCCAGTCTCCTGTTAGCCGCAACAGCCAACCTGGCAGCTAATGTTTTGCTTACGTTTTATTCAATCTTTTGATTGGCCTAAATAAACTCCTGATAATGATAACGAAATCTGTGCAACTGGCCAGACAAATTGGGAATCACGCGGCCACTTCAGATAGTGCTTAACTTAGATAATTTCTAGCTATAAAAGCTCCAGAGTTTTAGCCTTTCGACATCAGTTTTCTGTGAATTACAAACATGAAGGCCTTCATCGTTCTTATTGCTCTGGCTTTGGCCGCCCCCGCTTTCGGTCGCACCATGAACCGTTGCTCCTTGGCCCGCGAGATGGCTGACTTGGGCGTTCCTCGTGACCAGCTGGCCCGTTGGACTTGCATTGCCGAGCACGAGTCGTCCTACCGCACCGGAGTGGTCGGCCCTGAGAACTACAACGGCTCCAACGACTACGGTATCTTCCAGATCAACAACTACTACTGGTGCCAGCCTGCCAACGGTCGCTTCTCCTACAACGAGTGCCGTCTTAGCTGCAACGATCTGTTGACCGACAACATCACCAACTCCGTCCGTTGCGCCCAGAAGATCCTCGGCCAGCAGGGCTGGTCCGCCTGGTCCACCTGGAAGTACTGCAACGGTGCTCTCCCCTCCATCAACGACTGCTTCTAAGTGATTCACCCTCTCGATATATAAAAATAAATCTAACCCGATTATTAATTGAATTGAAAGAGCTCTTTGATTCTTCACTATACTGGAAAATATTTAAGCTTGTACGGTTGGGAATCTTCTCTAGGCCTTATCGCTTTCAAATGAGATTAAGAGCTTCTACTTGGTCGCATCACTAATCAACTTCGTTCAAGATCATGCTTTAAAACATTTGCTTCAATACGTTTCATAGGGCATTCAAGTTTCGATATTTGATAGAAAACATTGATTTCGTCTTCTCTTTTATAATAAATGAAAATCTTATAGTGAAGTTTGAGTCTTCCATTCGCAGCCATCAAAATTGAATGCCGTTCTGGCAGAGTTGAATGTAATTGGCTGTTTCTCCACATGTTCGTGTGCTTTCTAAAGCTATAGAGGATCGAAGAAAGATCGATACAGAATAACGAAAGCAAGAATCAATTTGTCGAAACACAAGACACTTGAAAGAGTAAAAGCCAGACTAGACTTCCCTTCCATTCTGGCTGGCTAGGCCGTTGACTCGGAGCGGTCAGTGAATTGTTAATGGGTGGGGAACCTTGGTCTGCGGGCAATAATTTATACAGGTAGCTGTCGCTCAGACCGGGCAGTAAATGGGAACTTAGAACCGGGCTAAGGAAGTGCCAATGCATTAACAGAGACACTAAAAGCCAGGCTAAAAACAAAGCAGGAAACCAAAGACTGGAAAATTATACCAACTGAAGAAGTAAAGGGGAAGAGGCTAAATGTTAGCAGACCTTTTCCTTCATACAAGTGCAGGGTACTCGTACATGACTCGCGACTCTTTCCTTATAATTTGTGCACATTAGCACAACTAGACCCAGTCGACGAGTCGGTCTAAGTAATTGGCCTTAGGCCAGAGTTCGGCGCCCTTTGCAACGACATGGTGTGGGTCAACTAAGCACTTACCCACTCAAAGAAGCAACTGCCTGCGGCTGCGGTTGCCCCCGTATGGAATCAGTCTAGCGTTAAGTTATGGAGGTCCACAGATAACATCCAGCTAACCGATATACCTGGTACACCTGGTCTCAGAGATCTACACACAGCTTGATTTGTACGCACGTCAGGGTTTGTGGCTGATTTAATTGGTTGCGCCAAGAAGAAAGAGTGTATAAAAGTGTAAATATGTAGAACTCGGGGAAAAGCAACTGGAGGTAAATAAGAAAGCGATGCATAAGGTACGGCCAATACAGAGAAAACATGAGTACAAATGGGTTTATATATATATGCAGTGACAAGGAGCTGATAGACCTTGAGCTAAGATAAAACTTCCTTCTTATAATGGAGGAAATTCACACGAAACATCCTGAATTGCATACTAGATAAGTAACTTAGTCATAAGGTAGATTGTTAAGGTAGATTAGTCAAGGTAGATGGCACTATCGTTAATCTTTATGTTTATGCCAATTACAGAATTAGATTTGCGACACTCATAATAGAATAACCAAATAAAGTCTTAGGGTTAACGATACCGTTGCTGGGTGCAGTTACTAAGCAGCTTCCTTTAAATATCTCTTGGGTATATTCGAAACAGCACTAAAAAGTAAAAAATCGATATTTATCAGTGGGTGAGCATAGTGAGAAATAACATTAAAATTCTTGTATTTGAGTAAACAGTCAACAATCATAAACCAGGAAAATTGGAGCGGCTGTTTAATCCAAAAAATCTCCAGTCTCCTGTTAGCCGCAACAGCCAACCTGGCAGCTAATGTTTTGCTTACGTTTAAGTCAGTCTATTAATTGGCCTAAATAAACTCCTGATAATGATAACGAAATCTGTGCAACTGGCCAGACAAACTGGGAATCACGCGGCCACTTCAGATAGTACTTAACTTAGATAATTTCTAGCTATAAAAGCTCCAGAGTTTTAGCCTTTCGACATCAGTTTTCTGTGAATTACAAACATGAAGGCCTTCATCGTTCTTATTGCTCTGGCTTTGGCCGCCCCCGCTTTCGGTCGCACCATGAACCGTTGCTCCTTGGCCCGCGAGATGGCTGACTTGGGCGTTCCTCGTGACCAGCTGGCCCGTTGGACTTGCATTGCCGAGCACGAGTCGTCCTACCGCACCGGAGTGGTCGGCCCTGAGAACTACAACGGCTCCAACGACTACGGTATCTTCCAGATCAACAACTACTACTGGTGCCAGCCTGCCAACGGTCGCTTCTCCTACAACGAGTGCCGTCTTAGCTGCAACGATCTGTTGACCGACAACATTACCAACTCCGTCCGTTGCGCCCAGAAGATCCTCGGCCAGCAGGGCTGGTCCGCCTGGTCCACCTGGAAGTACTGCAACGGTGCTCTCCCCTCCATCAACGACTGCTTCTAAGTGATTCACCCTCTCGATATATAAAAATAAATCTAACCCGATTATAAATTGAATTAAGAGAGCTCTTTGATTCTTTACCATATTGGAAAAGGTTTCAGCTTGTACGGTTGGGTATCTAGTCCAGGGCGCTTTCAATGGAGTTCAAAAGCTTCCTCTTGGTTGCTTCTCTAATCGACTTCATTAAAGTTCATGCTTTACAACATTTGTTAAATAAGTTCTGGATGGAGTCTCCAATCAGCTTTTCTATGAATATCTCTAAGATATATTGGAAGTAGCACTAAAAAGCAACAAATCTATACTTATCAATTGTCCATTAAAACAAATTTTATGTGGATGACAGAGAAAGTATTTAGGAAATTAATATAGTTTATTCATATATCATTAGAAACTCTATTTATATATTATATATATTTAAGTAAGTAAATATATATATATACATATACATATATATATATATATATATATATATATATATATATATATATATATCGATATCTCTCAATTAGGTGTTTAATAGAGCTAATCAACAAATTATGTACTTCACATTCGATACATATCGATTCGACTTAGCTCTATAGGCTCTATAGCTCTTTACCTTGGGATATATCGAAATCTGTCAGTTAATGTTGTAAGTCTCCTGAGATTTTCTACTATCAAAGACAAAAAATAAACGCTATAAATAGATCTTCGAGCACTTTCTAGGAGGAAAAAACAGCAAAGGTATCTGAAAATCTCGTAGACTGCACGCTTCAATTGATAGAGCTCAGTTATAGTTATTATCTACAGATTTGAGAGTAGCCACTTGGGCGACTTTCAAGTGTTTTCTACTCGAGGCAGCAAAACTAGATTTTAATGCGCAAAACTCGAGTGCAGATGCCGACAGGCAAATAAATGAATAAATGAATAAATGAATGGTTCGATCGATAAGGCGTTTGGGGGGATTCACTCTTATCAAAACAAAATGGCGATCAGCCAGCTGTAGCACCCGAAGCAATGTGTTTAGTATTCGACACGCTTCTGCAAATCACCGGTTATCAAAGAGAAGAGAAAGGTAGTCGAGTTACCAGACCAGACTTTCAATATGCAACCATTCTATGGTCTTGGATGATATATGATTACGGAAAGTATGGAGTGTAAGCCTAAGCTCTGCTTAAACTTCCACAATGTCAGCAGATTACGTTACGAGTGCGACTCGGTTGTTGTTGTTTTCCAGTTGGTTAGGTAAACATGATCTTGACTTGTTGCTCATTGTCAATGGTAACCGAGCTGAAACGCTGTTGTCGAGCTTTGAACTACATTTGGCATCAATTACCTGTCACATCACAAAATTGGACTCACAAATTATAAACATTTCACCTAGCAGACCTCAAATGCAACTGTGTCAAGCCTCGAACCCTGCTGTGATATTATTTCGACAGTAAACCCTAATTATATTAGTCGGCAGTCGGAGATAGAGCCCTCTCTGCTGATATATATAACACCCGGAGGGCCTCGCAGCAGGCGCAATCTGTAGTTAACAAATCGCGGTGAAAACCATAATGAGTGTTGGAAAACTCACAGTTTTTACTTAGCACAACTCACATACTCTTTCATGCTTTGAATGTTGTAGGCAAGATTTTAGTTGTGAGTTTCGATAACGATAAATATCGATCTAGCACATGTGATGAGTCCAGTCGATTTTTCACAAATTCTAAGTTAAATAAGAAAACTTCAGTTATCAAACAGTCGATCGACAAATACTTTTACTTAAGGGAGTATGTTAAATAAGGAATTTCCGACCATTCATTTTTTTATATTTCAAAAAAATTTCGATAAATTTACAATTTGTATATGTTAACATTTATAATAACCGGTACTTAGCTGGACAAAGTGCTTAAAGTCTAAAGATAGTCTAGAAGTGTCTAAAGATAGTCTAAAGACTTTGGTTCTGTCTAACGTTAGTCCATAGATAGTCTATCTAACTAAGTGTAACAATGTGTTAATAGCACTTGAGTAAAGCGTGATTATTGCCTATTATTTGAAGAGAGGGTATGCGACGTTCGGCTGGTTGGAGAAATTCAGCTGGCGGCTGGATTTTAATTTAAAATCAAGCACCAAAGCTGTCAAGCATGACAGTCAGCTATCAAAAAAGCTGACAAAAAGTCTGCGGTTGGGCCTATCTCTGTCTCAGGGTCTGTCCCAACTTACAATTGGAAGAGAGTCGCGACAGATCTTGGGAAAATCAGCGAAGACTTCAGACCCCAGCTGAAAAGTGGGCACATTTCTCTATCATTGTTGTTGCTAAATTCTGTTAATAGTTTTATCTCGTTTGTCAGACAGCCTGTGGGTAAAAATTTACAAATGTTCAAATGTGGCGGGTATGCAAATGGAGTAAAGAAATGGAACTGCCATGAGAACATTTCGACTCGTATCTCCAGCTTGAATCAAAATATATATAAAAAGGCGCCATTGTTGGCCAAGAGCCTCTTTAAATTGACTTTTTTTCTGTGGCAAGGTGTTGGCTTAACACTGAGAGAAACTCCGCTTTTGACTGCAACTATTATGTAGCTGTCCAAAAAATTGTGATAAATTTGCTGTGGCCAATTTAGACATAGAGAGAGAGAGAGAGAGGGAGATAGAGAACCATCTTAAAGTCTTATGGCATGATTAAAGGCGGATTACGTATGCGCGAAAGTTGACGGAAGAGAACAGGTGATTTATCACCTGGGTTGAAGCAGCTGCTTGCTGGAGTGTGCCATGTCCAGCTATAAGAAATGACATTAACACCAACAAAAACCAGACACTAACCATATTTAATTCCAAGTTCCATTAAAACTGTCTAAAAATAAAACGAGTTTTCGTTCAATTTAAAGAACTTTCAACTTTAGTTTAAATTTCCATTGTCACTTTTTTTAAAATCTGCTAGACTTGATAAATAGATTTGTAACAGTAAATTTGTAATATTATCTTGAAAATAAATATTCTTAAAAAACGATATATAAGAAGTTATTCTTGTTGCTCTGTTTGGTAATTCGAACTCAAACCGGCTAAGACAAAAAATATCAGCATTTTTAGTTAACAAAAATAACTAAGTAAGAACATTCCAATCGGGAGTAACTGACTGCGTTATACTTGTCAATATGGTCACCCTGAAAACTATTTGATTCGGCCAGTAAACATAGCCAAATAATCATAACACTATATCTGAATATATCTATATATGTACGTACACTAAGTTTCAAGTCAAAAACCAATATACCCGTTTTAGCAGTTTGCCAAAGGTGTGTGTCTTACAATAAGTCAAGCAACTCAATGGAAGACCCTTGAGTATTCGTTACAAATTGATAAAATATGGTTGTCAATCTGTCTGCCCGACTGACAGTCTGTCTCTCTGACTGACTGTCCGTCAGTCTCTCTGCCAGTCTGTTGAGTTGTTTAGCATTTTCACTGCTTTTGCGGTTGCAAAAATGTTCAACACAAGCAGCAGAGAAACGATGACAAGGCTCTGAAAACTGAATGCTAAAAAAGGTATTGTTCGATCTCAGGCGATTCGAGGCGAGACAGAAATGGCAATACGTATAGACCTACAATTGGGCAGAGAGGCCTAATACGTAATTGCATAGAAATTGGTTTAAGTTTTTTTTTTACTTCTTTTCGTGAATCAGATGAAATCTAAGTCGATAAGTCGTTGCCTTCGGTTAACTACAAGCCTTGCTTCTCTTTCATTGCTAACTAACATCTATCCATCTCTCCTACTCTCTCCCTCACTCGCTTACTCTCTCTTTCTTTCGTAGATAACGGCATGCTTTCATACGTAATTTGTTTTACGATTGGAAATTAAATTAACTTGTTTTCCAGCTGAAGTCCAACTCAGAGTCGGCCTCGGAGTCCATGCCCAATGTAGTTGATCGCTTGGCCATTTTGCAATAATTTCTTATAGATATCATTCGTTTTGGCCAGGTAAAACTGTCATAATGACTTGGTTATGTGTCGGCCATTATATAAAATTTCACTTTTCGCGCACAATTTCTGCAATTTCTTCGGATAAAAACTAAACAAGCGACTATTCATTGTTAATGAGTTCATTAATCGAATGCTGACTGTAGTTGTCGCAAAATGTTGGTCAATAAACCAACTGAGAAAGTTTTCTTATCTACAACTCTTACACAATCGCAATTAAAATGCTTTATTTTGGAACTTTTATGATGTCAGATCTCAAATCTAAGTCCTATTTGAAGCAGGGATCGATGCTGGGCAGATTTCCGCTGCAGTACTTCCAGGTGGACCAGGCCTTCCAGCCCTGCGCCTTGCGCACCTTCTGGGCACACCTGACCGACTTGCTAATGTCATCGGAGAGCAGAGACTTGCAGTCCAAGCCACAGCCATTGCTCGAGGGCTTGCCATTTGGTGGCTTGCACCAATAGCGATCGTTGATCTGGAAGATACCGTAGTCATGGGAGCCATCCGAGTTGGCCGGACCGACTATGCCGGTGCGGTAGGAGCTCTCGTGCTGCGCAATGCAGGTCCACTTGGCTAGCTCATCCCGAGGAACGCCCAGCTTGGACATCTCCCTGGCCAGGGAGCAGCGATCCATAGTGCGGGCCAAAGTGGGTGCAACCCATCCTATGGCCACCAGGGCAAGGAGTACGACAACGAAGTACCTCATCTTCTCTTAGAGTGCTGCGGCAGTTGATGCTTAAGCGACTGTTGTTGGTAACCAGCGGATCGGTCCGTATTTATAGCTGGATCCAATTCCATTTACTACAGTTGGGCAAATAATCAAACTGTAGGCAAGATGTGGGCACAAAGAACATAATTACGATATTTGCTATAGAGGTAATGTAAATAGGGGTGATAAGTAACTGCACAAATAACCCAACAGGCTGACTCACAATTCACACTACACATAAGTCCGACCTCTCCCAGCGCTTAATGCGTTGACCTGCGTAGTACTATGAAGCCAATAGATTCCGTATCTTATCTGGAACTGCAATTATATCAGGTGCTGATTATTCCGAGTGCATTGCACATATATCTAGGCAATTATCTAAAAACTACTCTTACAATTAGTCTGTCACTCGATAAAGCAACATTTATTGCGGCTCGAACCACAGATTTGGTGAGTACTATTAAATAAATAGATACAATGGTGATGTATCTGAATGTCTGTTTAAAAATTGATTTGATATTAACTTTTCTTAATCAATGCACTTATATCTGGAAGTTTACCTAAAAGTTGCTTTTCTAGTAAGTCTTTAGTCTGTCATTTACTTAAAACAACGCTAATCGGGGCTCGAACCCCAGTTTCGATTGTATTCGATTTTATGTAAAGTAATGTGAAAAAGTAACAAATTAGATAAAATTACAAAATATTCAATTCCATTTTATATTGGTTAAGCATTTGAACCACTTAAATGACCTCTACAGAAGTCACTCCTTACTTTATTCCAATGATTTGTGAATCCCCTAACTCTTGTCTTATCAAATAGACCCAATTAGCATAAGAAATAGACTCCACCCAATACCGCCATAAGTGCTAATTATCTAATCTGCATTGGCACGCGCCACTTCCAGATGATCTCGAATGCATCGAAAATATATATATACATATAAGGTGTCCTAAATATCTTATCGAGTGCGCTGTGCCAAAAAATTCCGTTTTTCAATTTTCATTTTGAAGAATTATCTAGGCGAATGCCTGATAAAAGGGAATCCATTTGCGCATTGAATGGCTCAGACAGCTAGTCAAAGCTCTCACATTTATACCCATTTTTCTATATACATATATGCATGTATACATATATATATTCATACTCCAATCATGACCTCGCACGCATGTTAGCAGCCGCAATTATGTTTGCGAGCTTCATAACGTAACTAATTCCAAATATTTAGCCAGATGGCATTGTCTTGACTCCGACTCCAACTCCAACTCCGACTCCGACTCCGACTTGGACTTGGGTTGGGATTGTTGCTGGGTGGGGGCTTTGTTCACGCAATCTGCGAGGTTGCATGCTTTGTTGTACTTATTTTATTCATTGTGCGGCATTCGAGTTATTTGAGGCTTAAAACTCGCAGTTCATTTTTTCTTTCACGTAGACCAAATTCCCAGCTTTTGCACGTTTTGCGCTACAAGTTTAATGTCCGATCCGATCCGATCCGATTAAATCCGATTCGTAGGTTAGACTTTTATATATCTTCTCATATAAAACTCTGCACTTGACTTCACTTGACTTCGTGCACGCCCCGAAATTCGAAATGCAAATTGTATTCGATTTTTATCAAACATAAGATGTAATTGTAGATATATGTATATCTCATAACACTCACATTAGATATTGCATTGACAAGCTCCTAAAGCTGTTGTAAACTGCCACACAATGAGCCCTTTCTAAGTAGCCTAATAAAAAGATATAAATTCATATATATATATATATATATATATATGCTTGTATATGGGTAGATAAACCTATAATAGTACCTCAAGCCCTTTTTCATTGTATAACAACAATTATGCTAATCAGACCCAATGAGCTCTTTGCCTTTCTCTACGGCATTCAATGAACCTTTGCAATGAACAATGTTGAAATATTTATTGTTGTTGTTGTTAATAATAAAAAACTAAAATCGTTTTACACATGATTTTATGGAATTATTAAATTGATGCCAAAGATTTTTGTACAAATTTTGTGAAACAAATTTGTTTGCGCTCAATTTATTCGGATTTGCGTCACATTAAACACTTGACTATATATGACGTGATCGCACTTTAAACACTTATGTATATAGATATACACATATATATGTATATGATTGTCTATATTTGTCGTATATAGTTTTTCATTGATAAAATAGCCAAACACAGGTAACACTCGAAACTGGAAATACTTGAGCCTCGCGCAACTCTTAAGAAAAGATTGATTAATGAATCGCGATACCTTACAATTATTTGGTAAAGCATTTAAGTACAGAAATTAGGTACACTTACCTAAGTTTATATATATAATGAGACATTTTTAATAGAAACAAAATTTGTAGCTATCAAAATTTCAATTTTTGCTACTGTTGCAGGGTATTTGACAGTCTCATACATTTCTCTGCCAAAACAATTTTTGATTAATTAATTATTTTCATTTGTTTGTTTATTTTGTTTTGCTTTCGTTGTGCATTTTGTTGACGTTACTATCAAAAGTTTCTAGAATGAAACCAAAATTTGTTTATTTATTTTTTCGAACAAACTTTGTTTATGCAGATAAGACAAGGCCAAGGTTTTGATTAATGAAGTGCAGCGAAAATAAGCAACATTTATCATAAATAATGAAACATTTCCTTTTTCAATTGTTTGCCATTTAACTGACATGTTGTTAAGATCTTGAAGCACAAATAGCATTCAACTATGCGTTAAGTTGGCTCCGCCTTTGCTTTTCAAGTTCATATCCAAATTGGGTGTGTACACACTGAACTGGTTGTTGCTGCTGCTGCTGCTGCTGCTGCGCTTAAATGCATCTCCATTAGACGCTTTTATCTGCTTGAAGTGTTTTTCCAGCTCGTCATGCGCTGCGCCTCCTGATCTCAATTTAGTTTTTTGTTGATTGATTTATGCAAATTTAGCGCTGCTTCCATTTCGTTCGCTTGTATTCAATTTGCCGTTTACAAGTATTTGTGGTTGTTTTTTTTTTTGTTTTTTTCACTCTGATCTTTGCACATTTTTCCTTCGAGGAGTCGCTGACACTTATTGAAAGCGTGGTTGCCACTTGATTGAAATTAGTTGTACCAAAGATAACAATGTAATGCAACAAGTAAATTGAAAAAGTACCAGTTTTTGACGTGCATAAATATCTATGTATACATAAGTATATGTACATATGTATATATGAATTTGTATTTTTTATATATGTATGTGTTTACTTAATTTTGTACAATGTATATATGTGTAGATATAATATATTTATTTATTTATTTTATTTTTTATATAGAATAAGCAATAAAAGCAATAAAAGCAATTGCACACTTTTTTATTGAGTTGTACAGAAAAAGTACTATTTTGTAACAAGAAGGTCAACTGCTGCATTGTCTTAATTATTGGTACATTAGTATTGGTACATTTGTAACACGTGTGGCAGCGCTGATTGAAAGCTGTCCGAGCTGTGGGAAATGCTGGCAAATCGGCAAATTGGCAAATCACACGTCGCTAAAATTGCTGGCTTAATCATCAATATCAATTAACCATTGCTGCTTACCTCCTCCCTCGCATACCAAGGTGTGCATGACACACCTGTTGCAAAGAACCAATAAGTACAAGACAAAAAGAAGTAGAAGAAGAATAAGTATAAGTGGAGAAGAGAACTTCATTGGCATGCTTAAGCATGCAGAGACGTGACTGATGCCTTTGATTGATAAAAGAAAAACATAAACATTGTTGAGTTGTTAAATTTCATAGCTTAGCGCATTAAAGCACGTCATAATTTCAACTTGAGACTCATTTGCATACCCAGACGCGCTGTTAGCAGCAGTTACCGTTAGACCGCATTGTCAGCTAACGGTGCATTCAGTCTTTTATCTCGCTGACTAACTAACTGAGTGGCCTAAGTGAAAGTGCGCGCCTTTATTTCGTTTCGTATATTGACATGTTAATTTTTTGACAATATTTTCGCTTACGCACAAAAATAAAGCAGCAACAATATTGAGTAACAAATCAGCGAGTGGGGTTGATGCGACGTTTCCATCTAACGCGTTTATCAGTTGACAGTTGTTGAAGGAAGCGGCCACAGCCCACATGCCTGTCACTGAATGTCGAATGAAAAATGCTGAATAAACTAAATGTCTTGTTTTTCCGGTGCGTTACGTGCGAGCCTTAACTCCGGTCCGTGGCCAATACCAGTCTTTGTCTTAGCCAGTATTTATAGTTTATACATATACATACATACATACATGCATAGACTCGTACATGAATGCAAATTCGAGTTCTGCATGAGAAATGAGCAATTTTAATTGAACGACTCCTCCATGTTGTTTGCTTTATGATCTTTTTGCAGTGACAGCTCGACGCTCCACCAAACGCATCGTCCACAGATGGCGCCCAGCGTGTGTGAAACCTCGCCCAAATTGCCGCCGCACAATGCTGCCGCAAGTGCTGCTGCTGGCCAGGCTCAATCCTCCATGCCCGGTTCCTCCAGTGTCTCGGGTACAAACAAATGTGGAGCCAGCAGCGTGAATGGTTCGTTGGCTTCCTACAAGATGGCTGGCTCGGAGCAGAGCTGGCCACAGGCGCCCATTTATAGCAAGGAGAATCAACGTCCGCCCGTCTACAATCCCGAGGATTATGTGTTGTCCCTGCGCAAATTCACCAAGGGAAGTGGATCGACCAAAGTGCACTCCATCTACGATGTGAATATCAATGGTCTTGTCCAGGGGGGCGGCAAGGAAGATGTCTACAAATCCGCCACGCTGCCAAACAAACACTCTGGCTACAAGTAAGTTATTGACATCAATACCGGGCACCTAACTGGCTTTTGCTATCCACAGAAGTCCCATTCCGGCGCCGCCTGAAAGTGACAGCGAAATGTCTCTTCGCCAATTTGGCTCTATAACCGATCTGCTGACCAAACTGCGAGCCGATCTTAGGGTATCCTTTCCCAGGTAAGATAGAATAAAACTTCCAGCTTTGAAAATCGAAAATTAGATGCCGCTTCGTATAACAGAAATGTTAGCTTGACTTTCTTTTAAGCAAAAACCGTTTTTGATTGATTGTTTGTAGAGAAGCAATAAAAGATTGAATTTATATCTAACTGGGCTTAGGCCTAAAGCTTCAATGCCAATAAATAGAAAGAAAGAGACATTAGACAATGCAAAAAAGAAGAATCAGCACTAATGAAAGAGAAAGCAGCACACAAAATATATTTTTAGGCAATTATTTATTATAGTCAAAAGTGGGTAAGGAAATCAGCTTAGAAGCAGTCGTTGATGGAGGGGAGAGCACCGTTGCAGTACTTCCAGGTGGACCAGGCGGACCAGCCCTGCTGGCCGAGGATCTTCTGGGCGCAACGGACGGAGTTGGTGATGTTGTCGGTCAACAGATCGTTGCAGCTAAGACGGCACTCGTTGTAGGAGAAGCGACCGTTGGCAGGCTGGCACCAGTAGTAGTTGTTGATCTGGAAGATACCGTAGTCGTTGGAGCCGTTGTAGTTCTCAGGGCCGACCACTCCGGTGCGGTAGGACGACTCGTGCTCGGCAATGCAAGTCCAACGGGCCAGCTGGTCACGAGGAACGCCCAAGTCAGCCATCTCGCGGGCCAAGGAGCAACGGTTCATGGTGCGACCGAAAGCGGGGGCGGCCAAAGCCAGAGCAATAAGAACGATGAAGGCCTTCATGTTTGTAATTCACAGAAAACTGATGTCTAACGTCCTGAGAACTGTCGCTTTTATAGGCCAAGAATATCTCAAAGTAGACGCTATCTGCGAACCATTTTGCTTTCTAATCTACTTTTTAATTGGTCTCTGCTGATAAACGAATTTATATTTTAATAATTTGAAATCACTATTTGGCAATCAATTATACGAGTAGTGTGTATTTGAAGTCGTTATAGATAATGCCAAGATGCAATATTGCGCAGTAGACTACATTTCAGGGATTTAATCAATTCGACTGTTGATGCCAATCATGAATTCGGTGGTTGAATCAATTGCTTCTCGCATAACCTAGTTTTAAGTTGTCTGCCACATTTGACAATTGGTTTCTCATTGCAGCTTCGTGCAGGAGTTTGTGGCCACGCCCTCGGATGGGATCAGCCATCTGCTGGAGGTGCTGCGCGCCATACAAATGGCCCAGGCAAGCAATGCACCCGCTCCGATGGCCGCTGGCACCAATTC
The DNA here is from genome assembly GCA_037075185.1 of Drosophila pseudotalamancana. Lineage (NCBI taxonomy): Eukaryota > Metazoa > Arthropoda > Insecta > Diptera > Drosophilidae > Drosophila > Drosophila pseudotalamancana. Next base: position 1,359,659 of record JBAMCK010000747.1, on the reverse strand, counting down.
CCTCGCCATGACGCGCAATCCGCAGAGCTATCAACGACGGGCGCTGCTCGACGAGCTCTCCTGCCTGTGAGTAGAGTAGTAGTAGAGATCTAGCCTAGCCAACAAAACCTCTAACCTACTTTTGTTTTAACCCTTGCCAGACAATGCCTGAGCATTTGCTGCTCCCGCTCTTTGGATGCCATAGCCCGCTTAGGCAACACACCCGTGGGTCTAATGCCGCTCGCGTCGTCGGCCACGGGGCAGGGCATCAGGGGTCGCATCCTGGCGCTGCAGCTGCTCGCCGCCGCCTGCGATCGCCAACCGTTCGGCCAGGGCAACGGCGGGCAGAAGATCAGCGCCGCCGGCCACACAGCTGTCTCGGAGGCCATGTCCACGCTGCGACTGCGCTGCAGTGAACCCGTACGCTTCCGCCTGCTCATCGGCATTCTCAACAGCGGTGGTGGATCTGGGGAGCTCCAGTGCGCCGGCATAAAGTGAGTAACGAAACGAAACTCCCACAAGTAGCTCGTAAGAACATTTTAACCCATTACAGATTCCTCAACACATTCATCGAGAGCGCCGTCAGTCTGCAGCAGCGCTTGTACATCCAAGCGGAGCTCTGCCAGGCGGGCCTGGAGACCAGCACTCTGGCCAGAACCATATCCTCGTCTTCACCCTGGTTGGACGCCCTGCGCACTGAGATTAAACGCTTTAATGAGCTCCATATCGATGTGGACAAGATGCTGGCACAGGCACGCGATGCGGATCGTGTGCGCAGCCAAATGGTCATACTGGAGCGTCGCGTCCAGATACTCCACGAGGAGAAGACCGTTCTCACCTCGATGGAGCGTCGTTTGCAGGAGCGCTGTGCGGAGCTGCAGCGGGAGATATTTCGGCTGCAGGGCGCACAGGAGTCCAACTTTAAGCCTGTCGAAGCCCATCAGCCGGTCGCCCTGCCACGCCAGGTCCCACCCACATCGAAGACGGCGGCGGGCAGTAAGCAGAGCTGCTCAGAGCACGAGGACGAGGGCATCAGTAGTTCGGAAACGGGTGCTTCATTGAGTCCAGTGCCCATCCTGGTACTTCCCTCCAAGTCTAAGCATCACAAGCAGTCGCGCAAAGCGACGCGGAACAATGAAGATGACGACGAGGACGCAGCCACCATAGAGGATGTCATCGAGGAGCTGGACAACATAGTTAGCGAGGCGGAGAAACAGATATCGGGCCAAGCTGGAAGTGTTAAGCCCGACCTTATCAAACAGCACCAACGTACCCTCGAACAGGAGCAGGAAATCGTGCCGGTTAATATTGTACCGCAACCACCTCGCAAGTCGCGATCCTTGGCGCATCTGGTGCCGCGCACAGACTGTTCGGAGCCGGATGACTCACAATATGCAATGCTTATTCCAGCTGACACAACGGCCGTCGAACGTCTAGCTGCCATGCAGACCTTTTTCGATGAGGTAGACTACGATGGCTCTCATCGAGATCAGCACGCCTCCTACACCCTGGAATCACCCCCATCCGATATGCCGGAGGCTGAGCCAAGCGCCACCGCAACGGCTTACAATGCGAGCACCAATCGAGAACTGTTGGATGTGATTATGAATGCGCGGCATGATGAGCACGATCCAACCATATTGGCATTGAGGAACAGCACCCAGGATGCAGTCCAGCTCGAGCGTCAGCAATCGAGCAAAGCACCCGCACCGACGCCGCCCGCACAACATTTCAATGGGGTCTTTTTTATGACCGGAATGAACACCCCTCAAAAGTATCCAAAGCCAGATCTCACGGCCGCGCTGCAGGCACGCCGAGTGACCAAAAATGTGGAACGCCTCGAGGCGGCATTTGCCGATGGCCAGGCCCACAACGAGGCGTCGATCATTCGCGAGAAATCCCGCAGCAATCAACAGATCTATTTCAGCAGCAATCCGGCAATGAGAATGCTAGATTACCCCGGATCGGGTCAACTATCCGGCAACATATCCGCACGCACACGCTCCTATACGCAGGGCTCCAAGGTTACAGATCTACCCTCCGGCTTGTACTGAAGCCTCAAAATTTCGTATAGAAACCCCAGCTCCTGTGCAATACAAGAAATCACTCTTAAGTTTACGCATATATCTTATGAAATCTTTTTTTTAATTCAACTTTTATTTATTACTATTAGATCCAATATAGAGTATTTCGTAGCATAGATTCGGTGGCAGCTTCATTCGGGTCCCCAACTGTTAAGTGCGTTGGTTTAGTTTAATCATATCTTACGTCTACATTATGGATAATACATTATATTTATATTTTTTGTATGCATACTTTTAAATACATTAGTCTAATAAAAAACAAAACTCCTTTGTTTCCTTGCTTGAAAGCAGCGACTAATCCAATAATATAATATAATAGAAAGAGCAAGCAAAGGAACCTTGAATGGAACCATAAACGCTGGCTGAAAGGAAAGAGTGAGAAAAAAGGATCTAACGGAATAGTTATTTTATCAATCGTTTATTAAAATCAAATGTGGGCATGTAGCTTAGAAGCAGTCGTTGATGGAGGGGAGAGCACCGTTGCAGTACTTCCAGGTGGACCAGGCGGACCAGCCCTGCTGGCCGAGGATCTTCTGGGCGCAACGGACGGAGTTGGTGATGTTGTCGGTCAACAGATCGTTGCAGCTAAGACGGCACTCGTTGTAGGAGAAGCGACCGTTGGCAGGCTGGCACCAGTAGTAGTTGTTGATCTGGAAGATACCGTAGTCGTTGGAGCCGTTGTAGTTCTCAGGGCCGACCACTCCGGTGCGGTAGGACGACTCGTGCTCGGCAATGCAAGTCCAACGGGCCAGCTGGTCACGAGGAACGCCCAAGTCAGCCATCTCGCGGGCCAAGGAGCAACGGTTCATGGTGCGACCGAAAGCGGGGGCGGCCAAAGCCAGAGCAATAAGAACGATGAAGGCCTTCATATTTGTAATTCACAGAAAACTGATGTCTTACGTCCTGAGAACTGTCGCTTTTATAGGCCCGTTTTATCTCAAGTTAGGCACTATCTATGAATGGAAAATGGCGAGCTACGAAAAATGTTGATGGCTTTCTAATCTATTTATTGACGATTGCAAGTAATTCCTAGCTGATAAAAAAATGATGTGAAATCTCTATTTAGCAATCAATTATATAAAAAAAAGTGTATTTGAAGAGTTACAGATAATGCCACATAATGTATTACTTACAAAAAGAAATTATTTAATTTAAGAGATGTTATAAACCTTTAAAATATTCAAATTTATAGGTTTAGTATTACGTTTTTATATCAAAACAGATTTCGTATCTGTGAATTGCTTAACGTCTTGATAACTAACCGCTAAAGATTTGAATTTATACAGTTTGGGGGCAATAAGCAATAATATCGATAAGTCAATCGATAGCCTACAATACAAATAATTTATCAAACAAAATTTGGCTTTCGTGCAATAAAACGCATATTTAATAAACATTTATAATTTATTTTTATGGAACTAAATTCACATTTTGACACAATTTATTATTTTCATATAATAACAATTCAATTTATGTATTTCACTCGCTGCTATGAAACCCACTAAGAAGAACGAACTATTCAGATGAGCGAATCGTTCAAAAACGAACTTGTTATTAAGAGTGATTCTTTCTGCCGTTGGGCTTGTAGTTACTTCAACTAGCGCAGGAAGAGAAGACAAATTGATAGTGAATTTGAAAAAGTGTTTAAAATAAATACGGTGTTGAAGGAGTGCCGAAATGTTTAATGGTTAGTCTAATTAGAAACCACTAATATTTGCAATTGTTATGTTTAAAAGTGCAAAAATGCATATGGCCTGCAAAATAACATTCCACATCAACACACAGACATTCCCCCATATTGATTTACTAGCACGCAAAATTAAAGCAGGGAAAGAACAAAAAGCGTGCCAAGCAAAATGTTGGCTAACGATTTCCACTTTGATATTATACGCAATTAAAAAAAAACATGTTGAGCACCAGGCATATAATCTGTGATCTAGTTGAGTCACGGTTGAACCGCTGAGAAAGTGATGAGGGCGCACAGCAACAACTGCCGCAATCATACCCTATCCCATATGTCAGCTGTTGTACAGCTATGATGGGTAAATTGTAACACACACTCTGAAAATAATAAAAAAAAGGATTTAAATGTTCTTAGAGATGAGCGTGAATGTGAAACTCCGGCTATAGAATCAGAAGACTTGATACAAATCATCAGAGCTTATCCCAATGCAATGTACGAGTATTGTAGGGTATTAGACTGCATCGCCAAATGGATTTATGCAACTAATTGCCATCGCTTGTATAAACAATCGGATGTTGATATTGATTTGTTGGTTGCACGGGACTCTGCTGCGCCGCAACAGTCTCTGACCATGCCTCTCTCTGTCTCTCTATTACTAGCCCTCTGAGTCGCAGTAATTTAGAAACAAATGCTGCTACGTAATATGTATGCGCATACCAAGACTAACAATTGACATCACTATACATTTTTTTCTGTAGATTCATCATCGCTTACACACTAAAATCTCAAATCGCTCTGACATTAATGCCCTCCATCCATACATCATAATCAAGATTCCAAAGTTCAAATACGCATCACTTTCAAGTTGAAGACAGCAACAAGCAACAATATACGGGAGCCATGTCTTGGATGGCCTTTGGAGCCCTAGCCTCCGGCTTTGGTATTGCTTATAAATGTTTCATGTTTGTTGTTGTAGTAGGAGTAGTAATTGTCCTGTAAATAGTCAGTTTTGCCAAGTGTTACGTCTTTTACTAACTTTTACTTTTTATCTCAATTATTAATTTATATTTGCCTCTTACATTTTATAGTGCTGCAGCGCCTGCTGGGCGGCGATAATCCGCCGAATAAAGTTTTGGAAATCAAGAGTGAGTCTCTAGGCACTCTCCAGGTGTTGGCTCGCGATGATGCTATGGTTCTGTTTGCGCCGCCCTATAATAGAAACGATAAACGCGCTGTCTACGAGATTGTGCTGCAACGACCCACCTCTGATTCGAATACCACGTCTTTCAGCTTGTTTCGTTCGCCCGAACAGCAGGAGGCCGAGGAGAAGTTTAATACGTTTATGCAGCGACTGCCCGTGTTTGTGGGCATTGTCAAGGAGGTGAGTGGGATCTACTGATACGACATTTTCCATATATTAATCCCTTTTGTTTTACAGTATTACAATGTGAACGGATTGCAAAAAATTTGCGACGCCTTATCGGAAAATCCGTCTTGGACGCTAGCCCATCTGGTTGCCTACTTCAATCTGACGGAATATATAAGCAACCCCAAAGTGCTTCAGTGCATTGATGTGGCCGATCATACAACGCTTATGTCGCCCTTTCAACTGGCCATCAAACAGGGTCATATAGAGATGGTCAAGCTTCTGCTACCACTGAGCAAAGTCGAGCACTTGGACCTTAATAGCAACTCAGTGTTTCACTATGCCGCTAGCACCACCAAAGAGATCATCAATGTGAGTTGTGGTCCAATTTAAGCAAGAATATGTTAGCTTATAATCTCAACTGTTCCCTCTCTTCCACTGCAGCTGCTCACCGAGAACAGCACCATGAATCTAAATCACCTCAATTCGGATGGATGCACACCGCTCCATTTGGCCTGTCTAACGGACAAGCCGGAGAATGTAAAGGCTCTGCTGCTCGCAGGCGCCGATGTCAATCTGAATGCCAAAAATATAAGCAAACTGTACAAAACTTCGACGCCCACATCAGTGGCCTCGTTCCTCCGCACCAATGCCAGCAAACTATACACACAGGACATGAAGTATGGAGGGACACCGTTGCACTGGTGCTCCTCCCGCGAGACTCTACACGCTCTCATCATGGAGGGTTGCGATGTGAATGCCGCCAACTTCGATGGACGCACCGCACTCCATGTTATGGTCGCGCGGAATCGTTTCGAGTGTGTAGTTACGCTCTTGGCCCACGATGCAGACATCGATGTCCTGGATAATGAGGGAAATAGCGCACTGCACATTGCCATCGAGAAGAAACTAGTCCCAATTGTCCAATGTCTGGTAGTCTTTGGCTGTGACATCAATCTGAAGAATACATCAGGAAAATCCCCACGTCACATGGTTGGCAACGATGCCAGCGGCAACAAGGAGGATGAAATTTTATATATTTTACATTCAGTCGGCGCCAAACGCTGTTCCGAAGCCAATTCAAAGTGTCCGCCCGGCTGCAATCCGAAAGGCTCCTACAATGGCATACCACCAGAGGCTCCCGAATCTGTGGAACAGCGCGAGCACATTGAAAACATGCTGGCGACCACCAGCCGCCAAATGGTTACTGGTTTCCTCGGAGCAGCAGCCAATGGCATCATCGAAAAGCAGCAGCCGCCGCCGCAGTGAGTATCCACAGTCCATTTTCTTGTGCATTATTTATCAGACTTGCTTTGACACAGAATGCCCGTTGTGGTTGACACGGAGAAGGAGCAAAAGGGTCAGAGCATCATGGATGCACTCTTGGGCATGTTTACCACCAAAGTGAATGCCGATGAGATGAAGAAGGATACTTCATCAAGCAGCATAGCTAGTGCTACAGCTACACCGACATCGGGAATTGCCAGTCCTGAACAGTTACCCTCTCCAACATCACCCTTTGCACCAGAAATGGGTGATAAGCCATACGGACGTGGCCGTCTTCTATGCCTGGACGGCGGTGGCATTCGTGGCCTGGTGCTGGTGCAAATGCTGCTTGAGGTGGAAAAGCTATCCCGCACGCCCATTATTCACATGTTCGATTGGATCGCTGGCACCAGCACTGGCGGCATCCTGGCCTTGGGTCTGGGCTGTGGCAAGACCATGCGCCAGTGCATGGGTCTCTATCTGCGCATGAAGGAACAATGCTTTGTGGGCTCACGTCCGTACAATAGCGAGTACTTCGAGGCGATACTTAAGGATAATCTCGGCGAGTTTAATGTTATGACAGATATTAAGCACCCCAAGATTATGGTCACTGGTGTCATGGCGGATCGTAAACCCGTTGATCTCCATCTGTTCCGCAATTATACCAGTGCCAGTGATATACTGGGCATTGTGACTTCCATAAGTAAGTGCAAGCGCTCTCCTTTGTCTTTCCCTTCAATGCTAATCCGCTTTTCAATTACAGGCAACCGGCGTATACCGCCGCCACAACCCGATGAGCAGTTGGTGTGGCGTGCGGCTCGAGCAACTGGAGCCGCGCCTTCATATTTCCGTGCATTTGGACGTTTTCTGGACGGCGGACTCATCGCCAACAATCCCACGCTCGATGCCATGACTGAAATCCACGAATATAACATGGCTCTGCGCAGTGCTGGACGCGAAGCAGAGGCTGTGCCCGTCTCGGTGGTTGTTTCACTGGGCACGGGTCACATACCCGTTACGGAACTCAAGGACATTGATGTATTCCGCCCGGAAAGTATCTGGGATACTGCTAAATTAGCCTATGGCATATCAACAATTGGTATTTACACATCCTCAACAAATGTGTTTTATTATAAATTATTAATTAATTGTATTCTCACGAACAGGCAACCTACTTGTGGACCAAGCCACCTGCTCTGATGGACGCGTCGTTGATCGCGCTCGCGCCTGGTGCAGCACAATTGGCATACCCTATTTTAGATTCAATCCGCAGCTGAGCGAGGATATTGCCATGGACGAGAAGAACGATCAAAAGCTTATCAATATGCTGTGGCACACCAAGGCCTATATGCACACCAACCGCAACAAAATAATTGAGATGATAAATTTCTTGAAATAGCGCGTAAGACGGATTTAGACCGCGCCCTCAGCAGCCGCTGCGTCATTTGTTCCACGATAGTTAATCTCTCTAGGAGTTTACATTTTTCGCATATGTGTATCTACTTAATTGTGTTTAAGGACATTTCCCAATCACCTTTCCTGCGGTCTAAATCACTTTTACACATACGACGCACACCTCAGCATTAAAACCGACCTCCGACCTCTGACACCCAGTCCAAAACAATTGTGAAATAAAATCCTAAAATAGGATTTAATGATGTCATGAGGAAACATTATTTGAATAGCTGCGCTTGGTAATAATGTGTTAACGGCTAAGTAATCCGGACTATGGCGTTGCATGTCCAAAATCTGTATTATTAATATGCAAATTTGTTGTATGAACTTGTATGTTTTTTGCTTTATACATCGTGAACTGTATGTTTTAAACATTCCGTGCCACTTTGCTAGTTATAAATTCATGAGCACGAATTTTAAATAAATGTTTTGAATGAAAAAATTGTTTTGTGTTATCTGGTAACAGAGGCATGCAAATATTTATGCAAATTAAACATTTATACAGGATATAATTCATTTCATAAAACTATTAATGAATTGTAAGTTTTACGAATATACCAGAAATACACATTTATTTCAACCCTCAATTACGTGGTAATACATTCCAGATTCTATTAGTTATTACACAAATCTAAAAATAAGGATGAGATAAAAATATATATGTATTTGTGTTTACGCATAAAGTCGGTTAAATGAAAAAAAAAAAAAGCTTTTAATATTATTGCGATATGCACGAAATGGTACAGCGTTGCCACCTAGGGCGCACGCGCTGGCAGCGCAATTCGCAAAGAGTTGGCAGCCCATCGCACAAAATGTAAACAGGAAAAAAATCGAGAAAAATACAAACAATACAGACAAAAGTAAGAAGCGCGTGAAGAAAAAGATAAAAAATTCGGTGTGTGCAGACGAACGTAACGCAATAATTTGTAAATAGCAGGGCGTCGCAACGCACGCACAAACGACGGCCATGTCCAATGACCGTGTGGACACGGGCAAAGAGGTGCCAGTAGCAAAAGAGCAAGAGTCGGAGCTGCCTAGCATGTCCATGCCCACAATGCCAGTATCGAAGGGCATTATGATTACGCCGCCACCACCAGTGATGCCCCCAACGCCGACATCGTCGCCCAACACACACGGCGAGTGGCCGAATCTGAATCCAAATGCGAACACATTCCAGTTGAGCAGAGACAGAGGGGGAGAACGTGAACACTTTGCCCTGCCGCATCTGCCGCCATTACCGCTGAACGTTGACTATCTGCCAAGCCTGATACATCCGAGCACACTGCCATCGAGCAGTAAGAGCTACAAGATGCGTCCCCGCATGAAGCGTTTAATGTACTGCAGCTACAACAACATATTGACAGAGTCAAACAATCGCAAACTGCGCACCGCCGCTTCCACCTGCAACATTGAGCTGCTCAATCGCATTCTGGAGTCGGGCGGCAATCCAAATGCCGCCGACGAATTCAATCGCAGTCCCCTGCACTTGGCTGCCTGTCGCGGCTACATACCCATTGTCCAGCAGCTGCTTAAATACGGGGCTAATCCGAATGTGGTCGATTCCCTGGGCAACACGCCGCTCCACTTGGCGGTCATCTCGGCCAGTTCAAATAACTTTAATGTGGTTGTCCGCGTGCTTCTGCAGGGCGGAGCAAGCGTTCACATGTACGATCGCAGCGGTAAATCGCCATTGGAGCTGGCCGAGGCTAAATTGCGGCTACTGCGCAATCGCTACGATCATCCCACACCTGAAACCGCCACGATTCTGGAGGATATGTGCATGTTGACAACGCTCATATTACGCTATATGGTTAAGCAGCAGCAGGAGCTGGAGGATCTGTCGGCGCTCGAGAAGCGCCTGCAGAATCTCAGTACCAGTGATGATCAGAAGCAGGTGGTATCACAGACGGCGGACGAGCTACTCGCCAGCGTCGAACGTTTATCCATCAACAACAAATAGAAAACCAGGCTCAAAATGCGTTTCGATTAGTTCGATGGGTAAGCGAAATGTACTTTTAACTCTTTAACTATTCATAAACATTGTTTAACTGTTCTTGCAGTTTATTTTACGTTTCCTAATTTGGCTGCCGTTGAGTTGGAGTTGGTTTTGTGTGGCTAAACTCTGGATGCGCACTGGAGCACAAGCATACAACCAACGCTCACACAAAAACAAACAAACAAACAAACAAAAACACACACACACATTTACAAACACAACACATTGTTTCATGCGATCTTTTTTATTAAGTATTTCATTTAAGTTTTCATTGTTTATGCAAACAAACAAACAAGAAACAAATCACACACACAAAAGCAAACAAATATGTATGTTTACATTTTAAGCTTTACGTTTAGCGCGCCAAAACAAAATAAAATTTATGTAATAAAGATGCAATTTGCAACTGCACACCACAACACCTAATAAAATAAAGAATTGCAATAAATTTACTGAATGATTTCAGTAAAGCAAATAAACAATTCGTTAAATATGCATCGTGTGCTACAAACTTCTTAAAATAGTATTAATAAAAACAAAAAGAACAGGAACTAATATATAACAATAGAAATTCTTATTAAATAAATAATAATGTACATTTGTGTGTATGTATGTACATATGTACATATTTGAACGATCCGATTGTACAACAGCCTCGTGTCTGGTAAAGGGAATGGAAAAAGAAGGGCGTTGTTGTTATGTCGTCGCTTCGTATGCCTCCTAAGAATATGCTCTTCATACATACATACATACATATGTATTTACAGCTGCGTTCACTAAAATATCAGTTTTTTATATTTAGAATTCATATTTATAGTCAACTTAATTAATACCTTCTTTGGTTAAAAAAAAAAAAAAAACATTTCGCATTTAATGAAATGAATGAAAAATGAACAAAACTACAAATTGTGCAGTTTGCAAAAATAACAGTGATAACTAAAGATAAGAAACAGGCCATTCACAACAATTTGCAACTTAAGTCGTTAGTCCGTTATTAGAAATAACGTAGCATCGGGTACACCAAGTCCTGGCAACGCTTAAATGGAACCAGCGCCCATGCTTCTTGGACAACTTTGCCAAAGTTGAGCTTTATTGGACGGGTTTTCCTTTGCTACTTTTTGCTTGATGTCCCGCCATAAATTTTCGATCGGATTTAAAACCACCGGGCTTACTCGCGTGTTTTGAATCGTTGTCTTGCTGAAATGCCCACTTTATAGACATATTCCAAGTAGAATATGGATACAAAGTGAGGAAACATAATTCCATTAATCATATGAATCGTACCAACACAACAAAGCATAAATTGTAAGCCCCATGGTTTCCAGGGCCTATTTTTCCTACAGCGGTTTTGGTCCGAATATATACATATAGCAATATTATATACATATATATATTTATATAAAGCTAACGTATTCATTCTTTTGATCTATATCGATAGTCAAGCAGTTGTTCCGCGTCGACACATCGCAAATAAGTGTGACCAGCCAACGAAATAAATTTTTGACTGAAAAAGCTGCAAATTTCGCGGCTTGACTTTAATGATTTGATTCTGATACCTTAGTTGGCGTTAAAATCAACTTTAATTTCCTGATATTATTTTTGAATTTTTAAAGCTTTGATGATGTTGTTAAATTAATTGTTTTTTATATTGGTGTAGCTATTTGTTATGAAAATTATGGACGGCAAAGAAGTGTCAAAAGTTGTAGAAGGGCGTCCATCCATAAGTAGACAAAAGAGAAAAGGTGTGCAGGCATGTGAATCATGAATAAAATTCCACATTTAAAAACTGGAAAAAAAATGTTTAGAGGATGATGCTTGGGTGAGACTTCCATCAACCAGTCATGGACCGCATAATCTTCTGATGTTGGTCGATGTGGATAAGTTTTTTGTGTCCCATAAACTTCAACCATTCGAACACTTCACCAAGCGATCCTATACATTTAAGATAAAGAATGCGCGGGGTCTGAATGTGTATGCAGCTCGTGACAAACAGGGTATAGGGCAGCTTATTTTTGGATCCAGCCGTACGTTCAATATCCTTGTTGATGACAACTGCGGAAGGACGGTGATGCAGTTTCACCGTCCACTTAGTTGCGGGTTATTTGCCTGCTTTTCCGCCTGCGATAAACATCTGAATGTTTCCTCTCCTCCCGGAAAGCATATTGGCACTATACAAAAGGTTAAATCGATGAAGCACTCGGAATATATAGTACGAAACGCGGCCGGTAAAAATGTTCTTTTCATAGATGGACCAAGCTTGTTGAAAGATTTTATGAATGTTAACATGACGGTCAGTGAACTACTCATTTCCATATAAGTAAAATTTGTAAATCTAGTGTTGTCTTATAGATATGGGACGAGAACGATCGACAGGTTGGTTTAATAACCAGAGAATGGCCGGGATTTGTTCATGGATCTATGCCACATTCTTCCTTTTTTAGCGTCACATTCCCCGTAAACTTAGACCCACGTTTAAAGGCTTTACTACTTGGCGGTATCTTCTTAGTTGTAAGTCTTTGTTGCGTCAATTTGTGTTTGTCGAAATAAATATCTTAATGTAACCTTGTTTAACAGTGCATGAACGGTATGTAAACCGAATGTCAATCCCTGTGCATAGGAAGTACATTAATATCATAACGTTCCCGACTTTTATTATGCTCTCTGACCAATCACTTAAATTAATAATGCTGAATACTTTACATACATTTATATTCATTAAAAAACAAACTTGAAATTTAATTCAATATTTTAGATATGTACAAGCGATCGCGTAATTCTGGATACTTTATGTTTTGTTTCTTTGTCAGTCCTTAATATTTGAAGTGGTAATGTAATGCTACCCTAAACTTGTTGGGCTGGGAATGTTATTCCTAAGTTTTTGTTCAATTGTTCTTGGCAAAGTACTTTGTTTTCTCCTCCGGATTGGGAACAATCTGCAAGCATACATTTATCAAAAATATAGTCTAAATTAAATTGTGTAAATACTTACTGTGTCGGCACCTGGTTTCCAGCCAGCTGGGCAAACCTCTCCATGTGTGTCGGTGTACTGGAAGGCCTGGACCAAACGTATTGTCTCATCCACAGAGCGACCCACGGGCAGATCGTTCATTGTTATCTGGCGCAGCACGCCACGCTGATCGATAATGAAAAGACCGCGTAGCGTATGACCAACTTCCTCTAGGTAGACGCCATAATCCTTGCTTATCTTGTGCGTCAAGTCGGAGAGCAGCGGTATCTTCACATTGCCCAATCCGCCCTCCTTTCTGGGCGTGTTAATCCAAGCCAAGTGGGTAAAGTGCGAGTCAACACTGGCAGCAATCACTTCTGTTTTGATTTTATGGAATTCAGCAATGCGATCGGAGAAAGCAAGAATCTCCGTGGGACAAACAAATGTGCTGCACCGTTAAAATTTATAATTATATACAAATATCGTCCATGATGATAAGTAACTTACAAGTCCAGTGGATAGAAGAGCAGCACAACGTATTTACCCAAAAACTGCTTGAGGGAGAGCTGCACAATCTCCTTGTTGACGACTGCCGTAGCCTCGAACTGTGGTGCGGGCTTAGAAACTGGAAATGATGGTTTTAAATCTGCTAACAATTAAAATTACAGCGGATTCACTTACTGACTGCCTTCGTGTACTGCAGCTGATGATCACCTTTGGGCTCGCCGGCGGGGTAAACCGAGCCACCAGCAAATGAGTAGCAAGATTCGTTATCCTCGGTGGTGGAAACTGTTGATGCCACGAGCAGCAGAAGAGCCAAACAGATGTGAGTGTACATTTTGCTGTTGTTTGTCTGCAAATAGAGCACACAGGTACATGCAAATCTATACAGATCTAATTAAATAAGTTACATTTACTTCAATTTGACACGCAACGCCTTTGGCTTCAGCTACACCCACTTAAACACACACACAAACAAACACAAACGCACTTTATAGCCACGCAGTCAAATTTTGTGGCTCCCACAAAAAGCAACTGCAAATAACGATTGTCAATAGACCAATTGAAAGGGGGTAGCGGCTTCAACTAGTGATAAGCGTTATCAATTTTATTCGCGCACATTAAATGGTACAATATATTTGGTAGTTTGTCTATCGAAATTGGTATTGAAACATGACTTAAATCATAGGCGAAAACAAAATGTATGCGATGCGGTTCGTTATGTTGTATATATAATGTATTTCCTTCCGCATTCAACCCTTTTTATATATATGGTTTACACAGATGTTACCTTCTAAATATGAAATATAAATAACTACGGCTTGAATTGTTGATTTAAGAAGCAAAGCGCACGAGCAACACTTTGCCGGTTAGCGATGTGCCGATTATCGCACGTTACTATCGCATGTTACGAATAACAGAAATTCAAACTATCGTTTATGAAATTTATTGTTATTATTTAATATAAAAAATAAATCTCTTTGTTTTTGTCAACTTTTACACAAAAAAAAAAAATAAATAAAATAAAATCACAAACGTTTGTTATTGTGTTTCCTTAGAATCATTTGCGAAGCTCCGTTTAAATTAATTGAGAAGCTGCAATTAACTCTAAGTACCGTTCACCTGCTGGTTCATTTCGCCTTTTTATGTCTTCCATCTCTATGCACTAATAAGTTGCGCGGTCTATTTGAAATTTGTTAAGCAACATTTAATTATACAAAAATAAATATAAAAATAAACAGAAAGTCTTGAAACATATTTATCACGTGCGCCGTTTAACAATCTCCGTGTTGGCCAACTTCAGTATGCGATTGAAATCTACTTTTGTGTGAGCCCGCCAATACTTGCAACGACCCCACATGACCGCCGGATAGTTAGGACTCGATATGCCGTGGAACAGGCGCGCAATGTTCCGCCCACTGAAGGTATTGTCGGGATACATGTTGATCAGTGCATGCACATCGGCAATTATATGTTCGTCCGGCACGTTGGAGGGCTACAAAGATTAACAACTGTTACACTGGTCATCTGCTTCATAAAGTTGCATGTAATTACCTGAATTTCCAGCTCCAAGTCTTGTGGATAATCATTACGGAAATAGTTGCGCACAATGCCCTTCAGCTGGTTGCAGCGATCTTGCGGAAAATCAACACTGCTGCACTGCCCGCATGAACTGTAGGCCACGGCGGACAGGCCATGTGCCACATACTGCAACTGAATCAGTTGTGTGCGTTCCTGTTTCACTGATCGCGTGTACAAGGTATCAAGAGCGTCATCAATCTCCGCCTCTGTAAAATCACCAGGTGCCTTGATCCGGAAGCCCAGATCAAAAAAGTTTACCGAAATGGGTGAACGCTTTGGATAGCCGTTGACTACAGTATACAAAGAAATACTAAAGACATATCCATTTTATGGATAATACGATTTACATACCTTGTATCCACTCTAAATTCTTCAGCTGATACTTGACCACTCCGCTGTTCCAGCCAATGCCTGCGGCAATGTCTATAACGGAAAATTCAATTATGTTAGCGTCCTCCTTGAAGGTCTTGTTCTTGATCTGCAGCGCAATAGCCATTGCGAGTGGAGGGCAATCCTTGGCGGCATGTCTAAAAGACAATTGTTATATTCAAAATATTTTAAGACTATAAGGGGAATTACCTACTTCAGAAATTTGGGACCACCGTAAGATATCACTTTCGCCATGATATATGCCGAGCTCAGCACATTCATGCACCAGCGAGGCTCCAGTTCCATATAGCATAGGAGCGTAGATATATTTTCAGCGGGTATGTCAAGAGCTTCGACTGTTTTCTCCACCGAGAAGCCATTCTCATGGCCGGGACAGACATGTGGGCGCGCACCATTTGCATCGCTGAAATCGGACGCATCCGCTGGTTCATTGGCAGTCTTATTCTCTACGGCATTTTTACCCAGCTGTTTATCACAGCAGCATGGCACAAAGATGCGCTGTAGCAGTTTACGAATAACGTGGCGGTCAATGGAATTGGCGTACACATGACGTCGAAGCTCATTTTGATCGCCCCCCTTGGAATCTAGGAATAGATGACAATGCGAGGGCAGACCATCACGTCCAGCGCGCCCAATCTCCTGCACATAGCTCTCAAAATTCCGTGGCATATTATAATGTATAATGGCGCGAATATCCGGCTTATTGATACCCATGCCGAATGCAATAGTGGCTACCACAATACGCAGCTCATTGCCCATAAAGGCGTTCTGTACGGTCCGACGTCTTGATGCCGGCATTCCTGCATGATAAGGCTCTGCCTGCCAATTGACTCGCTTGCGTTTCTTCTTCGTCTGCTCTGGCACTGCGTTTGATTTGCGATCCTGCATGCAAGTCCGTATAAAGCCAGCAATACGCTCGCATTCGTCCCGGCGGGTGCAATAGATGATAATCGATTGACAGCTCTCGAATCTGCAAGAGAATTCAATGAGCAACACATTGGAGAAGCTACCATCCACTTACCTATCGCTGTTTAGTAGTTGCAGCAAAGCGGCATCCCGATTCTCATCCTTGGACACGGATAATATTAGGTTATCAGGCAGCGGAATATCGCTTATTATGCCTCGTTCGCCATCCACAATGCCCAAGTGATTGATGATGCTGGTGCGAGTGGGTAGCGTCGCTGTGGCCGTCAGACCGAGGACCGTCTGCACGCCCAGATTCTTTTTGAGCACCTTGCATATCATCAGATAGCTGGGCCGGAAGTTGTGACTCCACTGGGACACACAATGCGCTTCATCGATGCAGGCAAATGCAATGGGAGGCAGTTGACGCAATATGGCACCGAAGCCCGTGGCACGTTCGCCAGAGACCACAGCCTCGGGCGAGACGAGCAGTATATCGATTTCGCCATTAGCTATCATTTGCTGAATCTTTAGTCGCTGCTGCGGCGTCTGGTTTGTGTGCATGCAATGGGCCCGCAGGAAATGCGGCACGCCCGTCACCTGATCTTCCATGAGGGACACCAGCGGCGATATAACCAACGTAATGGCTCCCATCCGGCGACTGTACAGATAGGCGGGCAACTGATAACACAAGGATTTGCCACTGCCTGTGCTCAAGGTGACCAATGTAGACATGCCACTGAGTATGCGCATCACAGCACGATCCTGACCTGCAATAAAGATCCTAATTAGTTAACTTCTCAATTATTATCCATTGGAGCCCTCTCCAATTACCCTTGCGAAAGCTGCTGTGTCCAAACATGTGCAGGGCTTCTTTGACCTCAGCTGTCAACTCCTGCACACTGCCATCCGGATTGAGATCGTAGAGAGGCTTCACGCTTCCATTCTCTAAACGGTTTGATCCACTGGCTGCGCTCTCCTCCAGTCCAGCTGCCTTGAGGAACTCCTCGGGTATCTTGTGGCCCACATAGTTTTTAATGGGTGACTTTGGAGTCTCCTCCACTTGTGCTGCTGCATCGACAGCCGCATCCAGTGCCTCGAAATCAATGTCATCTTCCTCGCTGGACATGTTCAGACCAGCAGGTGCTTTCTCGCCAAGTTCAGCCTCCTCGTCGTCACTTCCACTGTTGCTACTGCTGCTGCTGTTGGATTCGGCATCCTGATAGATGGCATTTGTATTGGCTGCCTGTGGCATGCGTTCAAGGTTCCGACTGTGCGCCGCCAGCGCTCCTTGATTTGCCATCATTTCCACCTCGGCCAGTGTGGGAAACGGTGATGGATCCTCCTCGATCTGTGCGCTTATTGGCAACAGTGAATCGCCCTTAATCTTGCACTGCTGAGCAAAGTGTCCCACCTGGCCACAATTAAAGCAGGTCAACACGCCGCCATCACAACCACCCATGTTCATGTCAGGGCCGGACAAGGCAGCTACTCGCTTCTTGTGCTTCCATTGCTGCTTCTTGTATTTACTAAAGTTCACCGACTTCTTGCCTCGCGCAAATTTCTTCTTCTGTATGTTGATGGTGACGAAGTTCTCATTGAGCTTGCCGGCTGCTATCTTCTCCTCCAGCTTTTTGCGTGCCATAGAACGCTTCTCATTAAGCTGTCCTGCAGCAGCAGAGGCGGCGGAGGGGGCTTCAGCAGTGGTGATCCCTGTGGCAAAGCTGCTAATGTAGCGCTGAGCAGTTTCTTCCGCCTGCTCGAGTTCATCCAGCTTTATGCGTGGCACGCTCGTAATATCACCTGATTCGAGAGCCAGCACGTATTTGAGATCTTTGGGATTTAGTGGCTGCTCCTCGGGCTCCTCTTCAGCCTGGCTGGTCGCCTTTGAAGTCTTCTTAGCTGTGGATTTCGACTTTGCTGTTGCTTTTGGTACTTTTGATTGTTTGGCTGGCTTCTCCACTTTTGGCTTAGCTGTTGGCTTCTTCTTTTCTGCTGTTCCCTTTTGACGCTTCGCTGTGGCCTGCTTACGTTTGGACTTCTTGGACACCTCTGGTTCATAGGTGGCGTCTCGCTCTTCATCCGCTGAGAAATCTTTACCGGATTCACATTCATCAATTGATTGCGGTATGTTAGCCGGCGACTTTGCTTCATCGGCGGGCTTTGGATTAACATCGGAAGTCGTTGGTGGGGATTCAGTGGTGGGCATTATTCTGCGCCGCTTGGCTATGTGCCTGTACTCCGGCTGCTCTGTCTCCTCTTCGCTGTCGGCTACAACGGAATCTGAATCAGAGTCTGCGTCGCCTGCAACTTCAATTGCAGCTGTGGACTGTTTCTCTACCATTCCAACTGGTTCTTCAGGCAATGGCTGCTCCACGGGTGGAGTTGGTGTTGGAGTTGGCAAGGAAGTGCTTGGCTTCAGATTGCTTAAATTTAAATTGGAAAGGCCAAAGTTATGTTTTCTGGCCGGAGTTCCGCTCTTGTTGGTCTCGATTTTGGTCGTTATGCTTGGCAGCTGTTTCTCCAGAGAATTTTGCGCCGTGTTGCGTTGCAGCCAACCCTCATCTACGTGCGTTTTAACCGGCTCCTTAATGGGATCAACTGTCAGCAATGCATTGGCTGCAATAAGCTCTGCTGCCTTATGCTCCTGCGCCTTGCGTATGAGAATAGTTTCCAAATCGGGCAACTGCTCAGCCAGATCAGCGTCGCCGGTCGAGCTACTGGCGCTTAAGTTGAAGGAATCCCGGGAGAGCGGCTTGCGAGGATTCCGCTTGGCAAAGCTGCGCGATGATTGAAACAATTTGCTGCTAACACTCGCCTTGATGGAAGGTGTACGAGGCTTGGCCGACTCTGCCGATGTTGGCGATGTCGCCACTACCATGTCGGACTGTTTCTTGCTAACATTCTCGCCCCAGGCACTTTTGTTCTGAGCCAGCTCTTCCACAGCCTCGAATTTTCGTATAATATGATTCTCATCGCGATTGGTGAGATTGGAAAGAGCCTGCGGAGTGGGCAGTTCACTAATATTGGAGAAGTTATCGCTGCTCTGCTGAACCAACGCTGCTATGTCCAAAGGGAGCTGTGGACCTCCATTTATGCTCTCTGTGCTTTGGTCCAATAGAGCAACGCCCAAATCTTCAGACTGCGTCATTTCCAGGACATCGAAACCGTCCTCGCTGAGCACATCATTGAGCGTCTCCTCGAGAAATGATGTCTTCAGCTTGTAATACATCTTGTAGGAGTCCCGGATGTCTTGACTGGCCTCTCTAATGTCGTACTTTAGCAGAAAAATAAATAGCATAAGGCTCCGTAAAGCACAAGATTCAATGGGTCTCACCTTTGAAGGCACACGACCGTGCTTCTTCTTGAAATCCTTTTCCCATACCTTCACACGTAGTTTATACTTTTGGTATTTGCCTCTAAAAATTGACTCGTCCATAGTGGAGTATATTATTAAATAATTCTTGTCTACATTTAAACACAGCTAAGCAAAACACCGATGCAACGCACACAATCATAACACACCTGTTTTTCGCTGAGCGCGCGCTTTTTTTTAAGCGTTGCCAGACCATTGTATTTGTAACGAAAATAGGCCATGAGTGCCAAAGTTTAAATTTAACTGAACTAAGTAAATAATTATTTCTCTTCATTCATATGCTAACCAGAGAAGAAGCAAATCAGCTAAATATACCAATATAATAATAACCTTTTTTTTATAAATTACTAAATCTTAAGTATGAATCGGAAACTGGAAAGTTGTGAAGAAAAACACTTGCACCTATTAGTTCGAGTTAATTAAATCAATTATTTTGCTTGTGTTTCTTTTTCTTTATTCATTTCATTCGTTTTTTTTTAAAGTATTTAAGCTTAGCAATCGCAAAAGAAAAAATGCATTCCATGTGGCACAGAAAACGGTTGGAAACAAAATTAACAATTCTAACGTTGCGTGTGGAACACACAGAATTCGTTAAACGAGGAATTACAAGATGCAAAATATCAGAGCGTTAGAAAGCACACGAAATGTGCATTTCACTTTTGCCTATACACTTACTTCAATAATTAAAGTTAGACTTTCAAGACCGGGGGCGGGATTTTAAGCTTGCGCGTAAATAAACGTGAATTCGGCGAGAATGTCAACAAGTTTACTTTACTTTTCTTTTAATTTGTTTTCTTTTGTTTTGTTGCGTGCGAAAAGTGCGTTTCTTTTACGAGTTCTTCGGATGGTGCGCCGCACACTTCCTACATGAGTATCAATGCAATGTCCTCAGGCTGCATGGCCGGGCAGCGCCAATTATACAGATAATACTGCAAATTGCCATCGCCAGCACCGAACTTAAGCGGCGCAAAGAACTTTTTGTTCTCCATCAAATCTAATGCGTTGTATACATCCATCTGGGCACCGCGCGCTGAGATCAAAGCATCGTTCATCAGCTCCAGCCAGGGTGTCTTCGAAGACACATTGTAAAATGAGTAGGCGGCACGTACAGTCTTGTGCACGGGATGGTGCATCACGGATGAAGGCAGACAGTAGTAGCTGGTCAAGTCAGTGATGTTGCCCTTGTCGTCCGCAACAACAAAACAATCGACGATGCCCTCCTTGGGCGTAAACCAATGACGGAACTCCTCCTTGCTGAACACCGGACACATGGAGAAACGTTTCAGATAATCCTCGAGAAGCTTATGCGCCTTGTCCATATCCTTGGAGGTGATGCGTCGATAGCCCTTTGTTTTGGGCTGATCAGGCAGTTTGTATAGCTTCACAGTGCGCTGCATGGTCATGTTACGTGCCAGATGCGAGAAACGTACATCCACCAGTTTTTTGGGATTCAGCGAGCGATGCCAGTAGCGGCAGGTGGAGACCGGCGATGGCAGCACCACGCCAGCGGTATAGGCAGCCTGAAAGATACCCGTCAGGTTGACACGCCTGGTTATCTCGCGTATCAGGACAGGAGCGACACGCTTGCTGCGCAACTTCTTGTGCACGCACAGAAAATTTATGTCGACCACCTTAAGCACCTTTTCATAAGATCGCAATTTGCTAGGTATGGCCGAAATGAAGCCAACCAGTTTGCCCGACTTCTCCACGCGGACGCCAACATGCCAATCACGCTTCCAGCCGGGCGGCTGCAGTGACCACTTCAAAAACTCCGGCTGGTAATCAAAACGGAACATGGCATCGTCATCCTCTACATAGTTCTCGTTTAGAAGCGTATAAAGCTCTTTATTGTCGTTGGGGTCGTTGACATCCAGAGTTACCCATTTAAATCCACTTGGCAGAGTGTACGGCTCAGAGCGAATCTCCGAAATCTCTTTGTTTTGCTCGATACATTCATTTGTGGTCACCGTTTCGTTTAGCTTTGGCACCGGCTGCGTTGACCAGAATGTAAATTTCTTTACTCTCGTGAGGTTCACTGCATCGTTAACAGCCTGTAGTATCGCTTCTTTACCTAAAATCAAAGAAAATATTATTATATTGACCTCATAATACAGCGTGGACTAGAATATTTACACAAGCACACACACATACATTCTTACACACTCCTGGCCTGGCGCCACAACCTAACCTCATTTTGCGCGCCTCCCATTCCAATTGGATTTATTCACTGATTTATACTTACTAGAATTTGACGGTATATTGGCGCCATTTTTGGCTAACGCTGACTGATCCGCTGCTGCCGTCTCATTCTCATTACTATTGCTTATCTTTCCTGTTGAACCTGTGTTCCGCACTTTTAAGCCGGCAACGGCGCTTGCTAGCATTTCTGCAGATGCGGCTGCCAAGTCTCTTGTTTTTTGCTTAAGCTCATGCTCACTGTTATCATCTGGACTAGCTGATTGATCATTTTCGTTCGGCATTTCTCTGTTCTGTTTGATGTTTTTAACTAGATAGCAAATTTGTTAGCAAAAAATAATTGCAATGAAATCGCAAAACCACAAGCAGCTGACTCACTGACGCAGCTCCCAGATCTCGCACATAAAATAGACATAAATTAATACCAAATCAATTTGGAAATTATATGCTATGGTCACTTTAATAGTAAGTTACATTATATCGATACATAATAAAATGCATGAAACGTAGAAAATTAAGCAATATAAAAAAGTAATTCATAATAATGAAGATTTTGTAATATTTTATAGGGAAATCTCAGCTAATCTTAATAGATTTAATATAATGTTTAGCTAAACAATAACTATCGATAAATGTGTCGTTTCTTATAAGAGCATTAACGAGAATTGGAATTCAAACTCAAGCTCCAATCGCCAAATCAGATCACGACGTTATCAGTTGTATGAGTGAGACTTAGACCGCAACATTCGATTAGAATACAAGGTATAATTAAGTCAAGTTCCGGAAGACAATAATTAATGCAAGGTGTTTTGCTTAACGACTATATAAAACAGCTGTTCAAAGAGAAAGAAAACAGCTGACCGTAACTTGGGGCGAACAAAAATTACATCGCTTGCTACGGGTAAACAATAGTACACAAAAAAAAATATAAACATGCAATGTGGATGTGGGACACACACTTGCTGATAAGAGCCAAAAGCGCACGCGAAGAGCGACAGCGTCTAATTTTTAGCAACGTCAGCCAAAGTTGTCGTCACAATGAGTCTGACAAAGAAACGTATTAAAATTGTTTCGGGCACATCAATTGTTGGCCTAGCGCTCATCTACTTATACAAAATAGCGATTGCTCCGGCAGAAAGCGTGCCGGGCTCCAGCCCATTGGCGCACGTAGTCGAGGAGCAACGCCAATGGCCACCCACCGAAAATGCTGAGCAGCGGAATTTGCAAGTTGCTTACGAGGCACAAAATGCGTTGTTGCATCAACAGCGACAAGAGCTGCTGCACACCAAGGAGCAGCTGGCCCAGCTGGAGGAGCAGGTGCGATCGCTGCAAGCCAGCACGCCGCGCAAATATCCAAAAGTCAAATACCTGAACTATAAAAATCGCAAGCGTATTTTGATAACGGGTGGCGCCGGCTTTGTGGGCTCCCATCTGGTGGACGATCTGATGATACAGGGCCATGAGGTGATTGTCGTGGACAATTTCTTTACGGGTCGCAAACGCAACGTAGCGCACTGGCTGGGCCATGAGAACTTCGAGCTTATCCATCATGACATTGTAAATCCGTTGTTCATTGAGATAGATGAGATTTATCATTTAGCCTCGCCTGCTTCGCCGCCTCACTATATGTACAATCCGGTCAAGACGATAAAGACCAACACCATGGGCACCATCAATGTCTTGGGCCTAGCCAAGCGTGTCATGGCCAAAGTGTTGATTGCCAGCACATCGGAGGTCTACGGCGATCCCACGGTGCATCCACAGCCGGAGACCTACTGGGGTCATGTCAATCCCATTGGTCCGCGCGCCTGCTATGATGAAGGCAAACGTGTCTCCGAGACGCTCAGCTATGCCTATGCCAAGCAGGTAAGTTCCACCCAATAATGACGTCATTCGATGCTATTGTTATTATTAACTATTGGAATGCTTTAAATGCGCAGCGATGCATTAAATGATTTAATATGGAATGTTAACAAATGATAAGCCAAGCCGAAGCACGTATACTCTTACCTTCTCAAATATCGAAAGTCTGACTTGGCCTTCACAGTTGGAGATTAGACTTGGAGCATATATTTATGGCCAAGTGAAGTCAGCTACAACTCAGATCTGGCAGCTAAAGTGAGCTAATAAGCATGACAAAGCTGGTTAGATAGTATAAATGCCCTTCAGTAGCTAAGCCTGTTAGTGTTCCGGATGCCAGCGCTTCAGTTCATTGCGATAAAGCAGAACGATAAGATATTAAATACATGCTACCATTTTGTTAACTGTTTTATCCGTATTGTATTGTAGCTAATGAATGCCTTATGTTTGCTTTTAGGAAAAGGTACAAGTACGCGTGGCGCGCATCTTCAATACCTACGGACCCCGGATGCACATGAACGACGGCCGTGTGGTCTCCAACTTTATATTGCAGGCGCTGCGGAATGAGACGATCACCGTTTATGGTAATGGCAAGCAGACGCGTTCGTTTCAGTATGTTTCGGATCTGGTGGATGGGCTGATTGCGTTGATGGCTTCCAATTACACGCAGCCCGTGAATCTGGGCAATCCCGTTGAGCAGACAATTGGCGAGTTTGCCGACATCATCAAGCATCTGGTGGGCGGCCAGAGCGAGGTGAAACAGATCAAGGCCATGGAGGATGATCCACAGCGACGCAAGCCGGACATAACACGAGCGAAGCTGCGCCTCAATTGGGAGCCCAAGGTACCTCTCGAGACAGGTCTGCTCCAGACCATATCATACTTTCGCAACGAGCTCGCACGCAGCGATCGTTTCCAGGAGAGCTCCCGGAAGTATTTTGAATCACCCGATCTGCAACGCAGTCGACCATAATACAAAGTTATACCCAATATCAATAATATGTGCCTCTTAAGACCAATTATTGTAATTGGAAACACGTCTCTAGTCTGCAAAATGTAAAGATGACCAACGATAGCGCTAATCTAATGGCTTCCTATCCCTCTCCTCACTCCTTTTTCCCCTATATCTGCTCTCAACAGTCCCTGATTTTTGTTAAGAGTCTATTATATTTAAGCATCAAAGGGTATTCACAATGCCAACACAACGCTTAGGTTCCAGGTATCATCTAGTTGATATAGTTTCAATTGTACTATTAGTTTAATTGTTAAATTTCATTATCGTTGCGTTTTATATATTTGGTTGGCAGTGTGCAATCGGAATGCCCTACACCAAAGACAATATCTTATAATTTATATTGTCTTTGCCTAAACTATATATATAAGCTATAATCTGAGTGTTAAGTCAGCCTTTTGATACCCTTGCCGAAGATAATTATAAGTTACTGTTGATATAAATGTCCGATCGTCTTAACTATATCATATTTTTCTAGTTACTTATTTCATAGTGCTTCTCAAATTATATCAAAAACTGATCACATCAGATGAATGTAACACATAGCTTTCATAGGAATTATCTGGCTAAGATTTGATTTTCTTCAAGAAATCTTTGTTAGCGTTTTTCCTAGCTCCTAATATACGTAAAAATCTTATCTTAATGGGACTACTATATATACATTATATAACTTAAGTATCTTAAGTATTTCTAAACACACGAAATCTACAAGGGTATTCAAGCTTCGGCACACATACACCGTTCTATCCTGTTGTATATTAGAAAAGTAGTTGAGTAGTTTTTGTAGTTGATTAAATGGCTCTTTAAGTTTTCAATACGAATTACTCTTTACTCTACGCATAATTCACATACACAGACAATCTATATACACTATTTATGAGCTACACCTTGAATGCTTACAAACTGGACTTACTAACTAGTTTAGTATACGTACAACTTAAACCGATATTTGCACCTGAACTTAAAAGCTAAATCGACTGGCATTTGTTCCCGGAGCAGAGGCAGCCAGTCACTTTCACCTGGCCAGCGGTTCGAGCATCTCGAGAAACAGTTTCTTCATATTGATGTGCTCGTCGCGCGCCACGCCGCGCCAGAAGCGTCGCAGTATATCATCCGCCTGCCGCAGTGAGGGCAGCAAGAGGAGTAGCTGCTGCTGATGGGACACGGCGGATGAGTGGCGCAGCAAGTAGACCACATCGTTCAGAGAATTGAGAATGGTATCCCGGAAGGCACGCAGCGAGCTCTGATCGTCCAGTAGTATATCACAATTGGACAGCAGCAGCGCCTTCAGCAGATAGTATTCCTCGCGCCGTGGCGAAATGCGCTCCATGCGTTGTGCTATTTGGACACAGTGATAGTAGAATTCCGTATAGCCGCACTCCTTGGCCAGCAGCTCGTCCATCCAGACGTCGGTGGCAAAGCAGAGTTTACCATTGAAGGGCAACGAACGAAATGTTAACTGCAGTGTCAAAATCTCAGCCCACGACACCTGAAGGAGCTTCATCTGATCGTTAAGTGGCAGTTCTATAAAGCCTGGTATCTGCTTGGCCCAGCCAATAACGCCGACCAGCTCCTTGTCGTAGAGATCGCTAAGTACACCAAGTATTTCGTGCGGATCGTTGTTGTTATTTTGAAAAATGCAAGTGCCATTGGGCGTGCCATTGCTGCCCTCCAGCTTAACGCTGCCGGAGGAGGAGGAGGCCTCATCATTAAGGCTGGTCGTGTGCGGCTGCTGTGGTTGTTGTTGCTGCTGCTGCGATGCCTGCACGCTGAGCGCATCCGGCTCATAGGAGTTGAGCACATCCAGTATCTTAACGTCGCACAGCGATGTGGTGCTGGACTGATAAAGCAGCTGCATGGTCTGGTACGAATTGGACACAGGATTGCGTCTATATTTCTGACGGCCACCGCGAACGCGATCCAAACGTACGCCCTCCTGCAATGGGGTAAGCAAAATATTGGTATTTGAAATAGAAACAGAGATGGAATGGACTTTACCTTTAACATGCCCATGAGCAGGCACTTCTGGAAGCGACACGCCTGGCATGCCTTGCGCCGTCGCTTGTTAATCTCGCACTCATTGTTCGCCGGACACGTGTACTCGATATTACCCTGAATGGTGCGTTTGAAGAATGCTTTGCAGGCCTCACAACTGGCGACACCATAATGATAGCCCGATGCCACATCCCCGCAAACGAGGCACAGACGACGCAGTTCATCGCGTACTGAGCCGCTGCCCCCATTGCCGCTGGCATTGTGAGTTCCACTGCTTCCGCTGCCGCCGCCTGCGCTGCCCTTGTTGCTGTCGCCGTCGTTGCTAAGTGAGACATTGTGCAGATCGCAGGACAGGGATGTGGTGGAGCTACAGAGCTGGCGCTCAGGCGATACGGAGGGTGAGGATTTCATGCCGCTGTTGCTATTGCTGGAATTGTTGTGGCCCGTCGTTGCTTTGGAGCTGGGACTGCAGCACGAATTGCTAGCACCGCCAGCCGATGAAGTGTCCACCTCCTGTTTAATGTGCAGCACACTGACGCCGTCTGACATATTCGAGCGCGAAAATTGAGCTGCAAACATTCAGTTGAAACATTCAGCTATCAACAGTGATTCCAATTGGCGTATTCAATTCAGTACTGATTGGATTTTAAATGTCAAAAGTACACGGTCGACGTCGACGCATGATAAAAAAGCGACAGCGCGGCTAATTATTAATGAACGCCAACAGCATTAAAAAGAACAAATAAACAAGCGAACAACAAATGCAATTTGAATCGCGAAATCACTCAAAATGCAGTTAGAACTACGGGCTACCCTCTCTCTAAATAGCACCCTCTCTCTTCTAACACTTACACGATCTAATACGCTGCCTCTTTCCAGCGTCCAGTTGGACGACGACTACGAAGCTTGGTGCGGTGGAAAAGTACAATATCGCGATAACGGTACTATGCGTAGAGTGTTTACACTCGGCAAACAATTAACAGTTACGTTACTCTATAAATCACGACACAACGGCCTGATTATAACAACAACAAAAAATGGCCCACCGTTTCAGGCTATAAAGCTATAAGCTAAAATTCGCGCCGCCGAGGCAAAAAGATGCACGTTTTTAGTGCGAGTCCTCATTTACTTTCTTATCAAAAACTAGGTGGGTGTGTGTTTGCTGATAATAGGTGTAGCCACTATGGTATATACTTACATAAAATTTGGTGTAGATCTTGATACTCGTAAATGTAATCAGTGAACGTGCTTGTTCCACACAGTTTAATTGTATTCCAATGATCCAATCAGAATCCAGTCAACACATTCTGATACTTAATATACAATCATGCATACATACATACACTCATGCATATGCATTTATTTTGGTTCGAGCACTTTGTTATGGCTTTTGTTGTCTGCGTGCGTCTGCATATTTTGTGATTTGCCTATTCAGCAATAATTGTGTTGAGTAAATGGCGTTGATTTGGTCAGTAAATATCCTGTAATTGCTGTTTTACATTTATAACTATTATGCATATTGCATTTTTGTTGGCCCCATACGACTTTTTCAGCTTTCTAAAATTGGCAGCTGCTGTTATCGCTTTGATGTGAACGGAGTGACTTTTTGTCATTATCCAAGCACACTGAGTATTAGGCGAACACTGCAGCTATTGGTTTATCATTTTTATCTGTTTACGCTAAATATTTACAGAACTTTAATACAATAAAATAAATATACATATATATATGAAATCCAATGTCACTATCGATAAATATCTTTTGCACATATCGCATAACAATTATCGTTGCTCTTAGTGCCACACATCGCTAACATTTCGATACTTATGATTTCTAAACATCGCATCACATATTAGTCGCATCCCTAGTGCAAAACATAGTAAAAACAATTGCGCGATAGAAATTATTTTAGAAATACAATAAAATATCCAGTTTTAATAATATAAATAATATTTTGTGTTAGCGCACACGCTACATCAAGGCTTGTCCGTGCATAAAAGGTTTTTTTTTTTTTGGAAAAAAGTAAGTACAGTAAAGTATCCATACGTGTGTATTTGGTTTGTTGTTGTTGGGTGTTTTATCAGAGCTCAGCCCAAAATACACCATTCCATATGTACATATATTGCTTTGTTTGTAATTTCCTTTAATACGCAATCGAAATAGGCTGGCCTAGCCCCTGAGCTGTTGCATATTTTAACGTTATTACAAGTTTCAATGTAATGGCCACCCGCGTCTACAATTCCCTTTGTTTTGATGTATCAGACCCCCAGCAACTAAAAAAAAAAAAGATGTTTCTTCAAATCTATGTAACATGCTGATGGTACTATTTATATTTTTACATATACATATGTACTTCGTACATTCTTCTTACCACCAACATAAAAGTAAAGTTCGAGGAAAGTATGTAGCAGGTAGCAGATAGCAGATAGTGGATAGTAAATAACAAATAGCAGGTAGCAGAGTGTACCCCAGTCGTGTATCTATAAGTGTTTCTTCCACACATGTTCAAAACAGTTTTCTTTGTAGACCAAAGAACACACACACAGACACAATGATGAGCCTGCTAGGGCGAGCCGATGTGGATGCGGGAGAGGTTTTCGTCAACTTCAATCAAAACATAACGTAAGTATACTTCAACTTCTTTAAAATATTAGTTTTGAAATATTATTGTTCATAGTTCACTGGCAGTTGCTACCAGCGGCAGTTACAGCCTTTATAGCCTGAGCTCAGTTGACGCCACGCTAGATAAAATATATCACACAAAATCCGATGATCTATTCCTGATCGAGCGTCTCTTTGAGAGCTCTCTGGTTGCCATTGTGTCCCAGCGCGCGCCGCGCAAGCTGAAGGTCTGTCACTTTAAAAGGCAGAGCGAAATATGCAATTACTCGTACTCGAATACAATCTTGGCAGTCAAGCTGAATCGCGAACGTTTGATTGTGTGCCTCGAAGAGTCACTCTATATACATAACATACAGGATATGAAGGTAGTGCACACCATTCGAGATACGCCCTCCAATCAGTTGGGTTTGTGTGCACTCTCTTCCTCGTCGGAGCACTGTTATCTGGCTTATCCGGGCAGCGTGACATCTGGCGAGGTGCAAATATTCGATGCCATCAACTTGCATGCCAAGACAATGATTCCCGCTCATGACACACCATTGGCGGCCATTGCGTTCAGCCCATCGGGTACAGAGATTGCCACAGCCAGCGAGCGTGGCACTGTAATTCGAGTGTTCAGCTCTCAGGATGGTAATCGGTTGTTCGAGTTACGTCGCGGCCTCAAGCGCTGCGTTTCGATTGTCTCCCTCTCGTTTAGCTCTTGCGCTGAGTATTTGGTGTCCAGCTCAAACACGGAGACGGTGCATATATTCCGTTTGGATCGCAGCGCTGCCGAGAATAATGATCATGGAAAACAAACAAGCGATGATTGGATGGGGTAAGTTGTCCAGCTTGCTTAAAGTTCAGCTATTGTTGTCTGTTTGGTTACGGTGTATATACAACCACATATATAAGTACACAGTCTCACAATCTTTCATACATTTACGTTGTGGATAGTGAAAGTACTATCAAACATCTTTAATCTGTTTATTTGTCATTTATTTTCGAACGAATCTAATACTAAAATGGACGCTGACAACTTGTATGCCCTTAGTTTGGGTTAATATTTGACATCTTAAGGCAGCTTCCACCGTATACATCTTTAGGTTCTTTATCTTTTTATTTTTGTGTGGCACTTGACATTTATCTATTTTTCTTTTCTTTCATTTCTTCAATCAACCAACCACCCACAAACCACAACCACCATCACCATCACCACCAACACCACCACCACCACCACCACCACCACTCATCAAATCTATTCTCTCATGCAAGTTACTCGTTTTTTAGATTCTTGAGCAAAACGGTAACCAGCTACTTGCCCACGCAGGTGACCGACGTGTTAAGCCAGGGCCGGGCCTTTACGTCGGTCACGCTGCCAGAGGCGGGTGTGCGACGCATGTGCGCCATAACCACGATACAGAAGCAGCTAAGGTAGGTTCAATATTTGATCATTGAATAATATCAATTGATTTGTAAATATTTTCGTTTTTTTACAGACTTTTAGTTGCATCACAGGATGGTTATTTGTATGTCTATACCATACCCTCGATTGAGGGCGCAGAGTGTCAGCTGCTTAAGCGACATGATTTGCGTTTGGATGACAGCTATGCCATGGATGTTAAAGGTGCTTTATAATTCTATTCAAAACACACATACACTCACAGCCATACACACATTCAATTGCAATATCAAAACAAATTATATAGTCGATTCACATCGTACTTTAGGTCTGAACAGTAATGTTAGCATTGGTGGTGCTGCCGGTGTGCCAAGCGCTGCTGCTGCTGCTGCCGCAGCTGCGGCCGCTGCTGCTGCTGGTGGTGGCGACGGCAAGTCGAATGAAAAACCGGGCAGTTCGACGAGTGGCGGAAACGCAGGCACTAGCTATGCTTCGGCTGTTAAGGGCGATGAACCTGTCAGCGATGCATCCTCTAATTAGGTGCAATTGAACTCACATAACAACCAAGAAACAACCACAACTGATAGCAAAAAATGATAACGAAATGAGACAAAAAAAAAAAAAGATGAACTCCTCAAAGTACTAAGGACGACGATGATAAAGTGATTGGATTTGGGTCATGCAGCTGGCGACGACGTTGGAGGCGGTAGCTCCATGACGTCAAACGAGAAATAAGTAAATAATTGAATAGGTCTTAGATATAACTTTTAAACATAATCAATGACAATTCTTCCTCGGTTAATAAGTTTAAAGTTAAAACACATCAACGCATAATTGAGTGACGCCCCTCGCCTCAAACCAATTTTTGTTAGCCTTAAGTTCTGTTCATGGCTGCTGCCATTAATAGAGAAATGCTTTTGTCATACAATCTTAAGTTAGCTCTTATATTTTTCAATATACTTGCATTCAATTGAATTATCTTTTTAAATAAATTTCTAAATTTATATACATATACCTTTCATTTAAATCCTTGACAATCCACCGAATTCTCATAATTTACTTTCATTTTTAGTTTATTACTCTGCAATACTCATCATTAGCACATTTATTGTTATATTTGCCAATTAAACTAATATAATTATATCAAAGTAATCAAATAACAAGATAATGAGTGAAAACATCAAATATGAAGTGTGTGCAATGGAGGAACAATTTTCGGCATATATAGTAAATATAAATATATTTTGTACAAAGTCAAACATTTTAGAACATAATATTTAAATGCAGTTTACAAAAATCATGCGCTACTTTATTGTATTCAATAAACTACATATTTGATTTACTACAGCTGTTAACACTTTTGAATTTCGCGGGAACTGTAATACGGTATTGCAAAGAATCGATTGTTTTATCCACGGCAATCACTGGATAGACATTACTCTGTACCAAAATGCAACACTATAATTTACGGAATATAAATTGTTTCGTGCATTTAACTGTTAAAGAAAAATTAAATATAACCATTTTTGGCATTTCTTTATTAAAATAAAGGCAAATAATTGCGCAGTGTACCATCGAATTTTTATAAATCATCTTTGGGTACAATATTATAATACCAAGTGGCATCACTGACCAGCACAATATCGTAAATTAATCGATATATTTTCATCATCCCTAACGTGAAAACTTACACAGCACGCACACACGCTCGCGGAAAAATATAAACAGTGCTGCTTCTTAACGTAGTTGTGTATAATTGTTTATAGGACTTTTGTCCTAAGTATAGTAAAGTAGGGACTGGGTATTTAGTAATAAAAATATTAAACTAGACCGCGTAAAGTGTCATGAAGGAGAGCAAAATCCTGCAGCTGATAAACGTGGCATGGCGAGAACGCTGGACAGACTCGCAATGGGGCATCAATATAAAAAAGGTGAAGAATTTAAATGCATGTTATAAATCTCAACTTTACTTGGAAGTGAAAGCGTTTACATTGAGAATTTTTGAACACGGTTTGTATACACTTATTACCCGCCCTTTAATCCTTTGCCCTTTTGCTGCCTTTATGGAACTCAAACACCGGATCCTCCGCCTGGGCCAAGGCTAAAACAAGCTGCCGCTGTTTCATAGACAAATTGCACGGTATGCGAACCTTCAGCGTGATTATGTGATTGCCAACGCCGTCTCGCGTACGTACCCCCTTGTTGTGCAGTACCACCTGCGTATGGGACTGCGTGCCGGCATCGACGCGCACCTCAACATTCTCGTAGAGGCCGCGCACTGAAAAATTACCACCCAAAATTGCATCCGATATGTTCAGATATTTGTCCGTATGTATATCATTGCCAATGCGACGGAAGTAGTCGCTCGTTGGCACCTGAAGAGTATAGTGCACCCGTTGCTTCGTATTTGGATTATCAATTGAGATAACGTCTCCAGTTTTGGAACCGGATGGCACAGTGATTAGCACCTCAACATTGCCAGTAACATAGCCACGGTTGTCACAGTTGTCGCAATCGTTTCGATTGATATAGCGCTTGCCCTTGCATTGGCTGCAAGTATTCACGGAAGTGTAGGTCACCGTTTTGGTGGTCACCTTTCCGGTACCGTTGCATCGCCGACACGGCTCCTTCCCCAGATCACGGTTGGCCATTAACTGGGACTTTCCCTTACAGTTCTCACATTTGCGCAAATAACGCAAGTCAATACGTTTCTTGCAGCCTACGGTGGCTTCTAGAAAGCTCAACGGTAAATCGAACTCGCCACCCGTTAATTTTTTTATATCTAGAAAACAATGAATTGAATTAGATGCAGCAAATGTTTGCCTAAGCAACGCACCCTCCGGACTTTGGTTTTGTGTGTCATTTTTCCTTGCACCCAGGTCGATGTTCATTGGATTACCTGCCTGCTCCAGAAATGCCTGTTCGTCTTTGATGCCACCCAGCTGATCGTACTCCAATCGTTTAGTCTCATCCGTCAATATATTATATGCATTGGAGAGCTCCTGGAAGTGTTTAAGCTTCTCCTCAGAGTGTGTGGAGTCCGGATGATAACGTTTGGCCAGTCCATAGAAGGCGCTCCGTATTTGCTGTATTGTGGCATGCCTGTTCACGCCAAGCACCTTGTAGTAGTAATCCTTTGGTAATCCACGCTGCTGCTGTTGCGGCTTCAGTGTTAGCATCTGTCTGGACGACAAGGTCGGACGTTTCATCTCGTTCTTGCGGTCCGGATAGTATGCCTCCTTCTTTGTACGAAACTGATATTGACTTATTAAACGTCTCCATATGGAACCGCAGACTAAGTCGCTTTCGTCCTTTTTTGCATAAGCAGCGGTGGTCAATTGCAATGGCCGCCGTCTAAAGGATATTCTAAAGCTGTTCAAGAAATAACCCTGAATGCGTTGCAAATTTAACATGGTGTAACAACGCGTTATAGAAAATTGGAGAAATAATATATAACTATTTAGTATTATATGTATTTGAAGCTTTTCGTTTCTTTTTGTCTGTAGTGCGTTAAGGTACCCCAAAATTTTAAATTACATTTCAACACATCCGAAGTTGTAATGACACATTGTACAACTGGCACTCGGCTTACTTGATAAAATGCCTTTAACTCTGCTCTCATCGTATGTAAACTGTTCAATAATAATATTATTTATTTTCAGGTTTTGCCACGCGGCGTTAGCGGCGATGTTTACAATCTGGCAGATTGTCTGCTTCAGCAGGCAGTCATTGGCTCCACAGCGAATTCGGTAAGCATCAAGGATATTTTATTTTGTTTATGCCACTCCAATTCATTTGCTTCTCTCTTGCAGTTGGTCTTGAACTACCTTAAGCACTCGCTGTGCGCCCACCTCGTCTCCCATGCCGCGGTGCTGCGCTGCATTGCCAAATATGATAAGGGGGGACGAGTTTATTGTGTGACCGCATTGCTGGAATTTCTGGTCAGCATTGTAGATGGCATCACCTGTCGGTGAGATTCATATTAAAATCAGTTAGAGTCACAGATAGCTTAACGCAATGTCCATTCACAGTATAAAGTCCGAGGAGACGCTTTTGCCTGGCGCCGTGGTTCAATTGGTGCTGTGGATTATGCAAATCTTTGCTCACACTCTACAGCAGTACGAGATGCGCGGCGAGATGAGTGCAGAGGTATCCTATATGCTGGACCAGAGCTGCCTGCTCATCGATCGACTCACGCAGCAACAGTTTGTGCTGGCCATGTTGAATGTGGGCTGCCACGAGGAGTTGGAAACGATGGACCGACTGCATGATCTCTATGCCAGCATTAAGGCCTCGCTTACCAACACGAACTTTACGCTCAGCACCGCAACTGCCGAGTACCAACTCAAGCAATTGGCATTCATTGATGCCAAACACTTGGATTTACAAAAACTGAATCCAAGTCCCAGCTTAGAAAAGATTTCGTGCTGTGTGCAGCCATTGCTCGCTGTCGAGGTACTGTTAAACCCTTGCAAAGACACCTCATACTATGTGGTCGAGCTACAAATGCTGCAGCGACTCAAGGGCTATACGAATACTCGTCTATTCTATGAGATTATACGCGCCGGCTTTCTTACGCTCAGTAATGTGGCCGATACCAGTCCGGATACCATGTGGGGCGCCTTTATGTTCTACAAAATGCCGCATATTATAAAACAGCTTCATGCGCTGCAGCGTGTGCCAGGAGAGCAGTCCCTGGCTCCCACGGACTACATACCTGAGCTGGTGGAGGCATTAGAGCTGCTCATTGAGGACAATTTGCTTCTAGACTTTATGGACACCAAGTGCTCCTGCAATATCATTGAGTTCCTGTTCAACGACTGGACCAAACAGCAGTTACTGAATGATATGCATGTCAAGAAGTTTGCCAGGCAGCGGTGAGTATGAAATTAAATCAGAAGTAACTGTGACTACAATTTCAATCTCTTGCAGTGAGACCGCCTCGCTGCTGCTCAAAAAGTGCGACAATGGTCAGCAGACGCCCTGCAAAATAAATTTAATCAAACGAGCTGAGGTTCCATTGTCTGGTGTGCTCAAAACTTTGTGCACCAACAAAATTCAAGACATGGTCGATGTGCTCTGCCATGTGCCAGTAGGCAACAGCTTCGAGTTATTACTATCCGTGGCCAGCGTGGAGGGTCGTCTTAAGACATTCGTCTCGCGTTTGATACAATGCAATGAGAACTCAAAGCAGGTGCCCGGTGAATTGGGCAAGCAGTGCATCACACGCTCCACGTTGTTTGATGTTTCCTTCCTGATGCTCTGCAGCATTGTCCAGACCTATGGATCGGATGTAAGCTCACTGATATCTTATATTGACACATATTTTGTATTATTAATTATTTGTAGGTGGTGTTATCGGAGCGTGGCGATTCCTTCTTCGAAAAGTGGGTGAGCGAGTGCATGGTGGAGCGCAATAAGCTCAAGAATCCTCGACAGATCTTAGCACTGTGCGATGACAACATTGTGGATGAACTGTTGTTGAGTTTAAGCAAACCGGAGGCGGCACAACTGAAACCCAGCAGCCTGACCTGGCAGGACATATGCCTCAACCTGCCCGGCGTGCTGCATCATGTGTTGATTGCCTGGGAGCAGGAAACTCTTTCCTCTGCGGACGTGAAGAGCATATTGGATAATATGAAGCGCCGTTTGCTCAGCTTCTCCGTGTGTGCCACCTCCTACCTGTGCGCCTACATGTACTCGGTGCGTGAAACGGAGCTGCTGAAGCCTCTTAACATGATACAACAATTTCTGGCACCACTCACCAGCGAGGAGATGTCCAGCCAGGAAAACTCCAAGGAACGTCTGGCACTCTCATATCAAATTATACGTAAAATGCAACACGATGTGCATCCAGCGCCGAATACCAAATCGCGTCTCATTTCACACACGCCACTCATCGAACAGTTTCGCGAATGCTGGCGGATCGTGGCGGATGCGGGCCATTTGCCGGTGCGTGCGGCCCAGACGCTGGAATCGCTGCTGCTGGCCGGCGGTGCCACTTGGCTGGTCACACAACTGGTGGAACAGTTGCTCAGCTGCAAATACATGCGCGACATGGCCAAGTGCATGGACATTGTGTTTGCCATAATGCATTTGGATATCGAGCGTACCACTGAGGCATTGTTGCAGTACGTCGTAGCGCCTTTGATCTTGCGGCGTCAAGGGTAATTGTTACTAATAGATTATACCCATGGTTACATGTTACTAATATCCCATTTACCTTACAGAGAAGATATCAATGAACCACAGTCACTGGTGCTGGCTCGCCTGAGCGTCTATTGCATCATTTCCTGCCTGGAAACACGCGGCTCAATCACTGGCGCTGCAGCCGCTTTTAAGAAACGCTCGCGCTCCCACGACGACGATGAGCTAACGGGCGTGGCCAATGCGGCCAAGGTGCGTAAAGTGATTGGCGATGGCAGCGACAATTCCAATGATTTTGGCGATGGTACGAACGTCGTCAGCAAGCTAATCGCGCCCAGCGCTGAGCTGCGCGTCATGCCACTCAATCTCAAAGAGCCGCTGCAATCGAGCATAAAGCATATTTTCCGCGTATTTCTGCAATTTGTCAGCGGCGATGAGCTCTCGCCCAAAGCCGTATTTGTCTATCAGTTCATCTCACTCCTGGTGGAATGTGGCGCTGAACGAGTGACACCTGCTCTCCGTCTTCTGCCACCGAATCTGATGCAACAGCTACTCAAGGTGCTGGCAACAGATGACATACGTGTGGGTCTCATCAGCCGCCTCTACGATCTGCGCTTGCACAGCGGCCGGCAGTCGGCGGTCGCCGATTTATGCCTATGGCGAAATATGCAATTGTCGCGGTACAGCATTCACCTGTGAGAAGACGAGGTGGGGCGGGGGGATCAATAAAACTGTCGGAACGTGGTTAATCAATAATTACTAATTAAAAACTCTTATTTAAACAAGAATAAATAGTACATCCTTGTATATCTCTGCTTAGTTAATATTAAACCAATATTGGCCAATGGCAAATTAATAGTATGAACCTAAATTCAAGTATGACGCATTTCTTCCATATCTATGACTAATTATCATTTCGTGACAAACTTCACATTTTCATTTTTTATGCTCTCATTTCATTTTTCTTTCTTTCTTTTTCTTTTTTTTTTTTTGTTTTGTTTCGGAGCTGTCTCCCGCAATGAATTACAAACATGATGACAAATTTATAATAATATAATGTAGGACTAAAAGAAATTGTTGACTTGACTCGTTTTCGGTTCGCAGAGGATGTTTTTATTACGATAATTTGTTGTTGCTGTTGTAGTTGTTGTTTTTGAAGCGGCCAAACTCTGCCTGTTGTAATTGTTATTGTTGTTGTTCCTGTTCCATGCCCGCTGCGCGTCCGTCCGTCCGTTAGTGTACGTGTGGTATTTGTTGTGTAGAACTAATAAAAGCGCATTCATCATTATAATAACATTGGAGCAGGCAGCAGCAGGCTGATGCCGTTACTTAAATTAAAGAGTTTTGATTTCCTATATCACTTGAGACAGCATTCAAAGAAAGTCTCGCCAACGCAACCGCCGCGCATTGCCTTCTTTACATTATACTCAAATTGACGTCGATTGCTTTGCAGCACGTCAGCGGCTTCCTTGTTAAGCGGATCCTCTGGATTGGGTTCCTAAAAAAAAAAATGATGAATACATTAGTAGCCATCCAAGTCAGATTTCTTATTGCTGCTAATAGATTGTTACCAAGAACAGAAACTGCAAGCCATAGACTATGGAATTGATGGTAAGCACTGGGTTCCAGTCCTCGCGCAATATGTTTAGACACACATTGCCCTCCAGATCGATGTTGGGGTGATACACTTGCGTGGCGCATTTCACCTTGGGTGGCTCGTGCGGGTAATTGGAGCCAACACGAAAGTTGAATACAAAGCGTCCATCTCTGTAGAATCCCTCATCTGGGGAAATGATCAATTTGAAGTTTAGCAAGTCATCGCTATCTGGAAACTCCGTTGCACAAGTTTTTGGCAGGTTAAGTTCGTTAATATCTAAAATTAAAATTCATTAATTTGCATAAACAATAAATATATGGAAGACAATAAGTGAGAGAGAGAGGAATTTTGTTGTGGGCGCCAAAGAGCGTACGATAAATACCTTTCTGTATGCGCAGTTGGGCAGCTGAAGCCTTCTTTTGCTGGCCCCCGCGTGCAGTTTGATCGCCATCCTTTTTTTGTTGCTTCAGCGAGAAAAGTTTAATCATTTTGCTATATTTGTTTGCCTGCTTGGCGCTTGCTCGCGTCGTCCGTCTACAGCGTCCACTTCTAAGATTGAGCGCTTCGATTGCAGTCTCTTGTTTTGTTTCCGCTATTAGTTGTCAGATTGTTGGCATGTTAAATTGTATTTAGAAATAATTGTACGAATGCCATTTAATGCAAATTTATGTATCGTACCTTAAAATTTTGGTTTGGTTGTTTCAAGTGCTTGCTTCTTTTTGCTCTTTAGCTCTCAATTTCTCTGCCTGTCATTCAAGGTAGCGCAGCGAAAACAATCGATGACACTATCGTTCGTGGTATATCGATTCTCATAATCGATAAGTTACAAGAGTAGCCACCTTTCGTTTGGATTTCTTAAATGGGATATTTTTTTAAAGTTAATTTTGCCACAGTTTAAACATTACAATTACAGCTAAAAGCGCTTTAAAAAAAACAATTCAAATAAAACCTAATCATTGAACAGCTTACTAAGTTGTGACTATCGATAGTTGAGTCGATAGTATTTTGACTTGCACATGTTACGAACAACGCGCAAAAACAAAAGAGTTTAATTTGCAATGTCAACGGAGCCCGAAATTGCTAAAGATGCAGTTCTCAAGCGTAGTGAACGTATACCGGAGGGCACGCCACAGGTGCATGGCTACGACTTTAATCAGGGCGTCAACTACAGCAAGCTCTTCGAATCCTATGTTCACACTGGCTTCCAGGCAACCAATCTGGGCCTGGCCATAAAGGAAATCAACAAAATGGTAAGCACTACTCCTGATCGGGCATCACACTATACTAAATACGGGTAGTTGGATTGCAGGGCTCAGCCGCTGGACGCTGATCAGCAGGATGTGCACGAAACGGATGAGTTCATAAGGCGGCGCACTAAGTGCACTATTTTCCTGGGCTACACCTCGAATCTTGTGTCGTCGGGCATGCGGGAGACACTGCGATTCCTAGCAGAGCACCGCATGATCGACTGCATTGTGACGACGGCAGGCGGTGTCGAGGAAGACTTCATCAAATGCCTGGCGCCAACATTTATGGGTTCATTCGAGCTAAGCGGAAGCCAGCTTCGAGAACGGGGCATAAATCGCATTGGTAACCTGCTGGTGCCCAATGACAACTACTGCAAGTTTGAGGATTGGCTGATGCCGCTACTTGACGAAATGCTGGAGGAGCAGCAGACCAAGGGCACCGTCTGGTCTCCATCACGCATCATTCACAGGCTGGGGGAGCGAATTGCAGATCGTAGTTCCATATACTATTGGGCGGCCAAGAACCAAATACCCGTTTTTTGTCCTGCGCTAACCGATGGCAGTCTTGGCGACATGATGTACTTTCACTCGTTCCGCCACCCTGGTCTGGTTGTGGACATATTGTCGGATCTGCGTCGGCTCAACACGATGGCCGTTAAGGCAGTCAACAGCGGAATGATTATTGTGGGTGGAGGCATCATAAAACACCACATTTGCAATGCGAATCTGATGCGTAATGGAGCCGATTATTCCGTTTTCATTAACACAGCCTCCGAGTTCGATGGCAGTGACAGCGGGGCACGACCGGATGAGGCGGTATCCTGGGGCAAGATACGCAAAGACGCAACGCCAGTGAAGGTGTATGCCGAGGCCACTTTAGTGTTTCCGCTCATTGTGGGCGAGACCTTTGCCAAGCGACACTTTAGCCCGAAAGAGGCCACATTGTAATTGTGTATATATACATATATAAGTAAATATAGTGAATATGTTTCAGAATCTAGTGCAATTTTCTGCTGGCCGCATTCTAACAACCACTTTGAGTCACAATAAGCAACTGTTAGGTCTCCAAAGTGTCGTTTCTCGTGAAGCCAGTGGGCGGGACTGTTAGGCACGGGACTTGAGGAAACTGGCCAAGGAAAGTTGTCAGCCGCAGTGGCTGCATTGGCAGCAGAAAGCCATTAAGCTTTGTTGCCTGTGCGGAGATATACAAAATGTGATAAATGCAACAAGCAGCCCATTTTCAACTCCGATGGTTAGCTTCGCCTAGAGATGTGCGCGTGTCGTGTTTTCTTTTTTTAGAGTTTGATATGTGTTTATATGAATCGAGCCAATTACGTGAGTATTATTACCTTTTTAAAATATGTATGTATTGTGAGTAAACACAAATTTTCCATCCCTATCTGAAGCTCCACTCATAATGCCCCGTTATTAAGACTATGTGAAGCACTTGGTGGGAGTAAATATTGTTGATCATTGCAATATGTGTCATTTAAAAAACAATGAAAATTATTATGTATATATATATTATACCGGGTATATATGTGTATCAGTATTGCTGTAGCATCGCTTCGCATCAGCAAAAAGTTGGCCATCTCTAGCTGCAACTCCACTCGGAATGCTCCGTTATAATGGCTATGTAGTGCACTTTGCTTCTTCGCAGCAAAAATGCAACTTTTGTTGAGCATTTTAACAGTAAAACGAAAGTTGTGGTCCTTTCTGGTCACAGCTGCTGCCATCCGCTTACCCCTAAGCCGAAGAAGAGCGCCTTAGCTTTGTTGTCAAACACATTTACACACACAAAGGCAGCAAAAAGTCTTTGGCGTAATTGCTTGGGGTTTGCTGCGCACATAAATTTTGCCTTCACGCTGTTTTGGCGACTTTTCACTTTTGTCATATTTTCCAACACCATTTCTCCCACGCCCCCTCCCCACCCCTATTTCTCTATCTCTTTAGTTTGTGCATTTTGTGCTTAATAGTCAGAAATTGTTTTGGGAACAATGCATTCGCATAAGCTAACAAATTTGTCATTAATTTTATGTCGCTAATGTTGCCACCCTTCACAAAGCCGCAGCTCAAATTTTATGTTTATGGCGCTTCCCCCTTCCACCTATTCCCATTTGCTGCTGCTGCTGCTGCTGCTGCTGTTGTCTGACCAAAGTTTTCGTTGCTGTGCGCATCATTAAAGCCAAAAAGAAAACTTCGCATACTTCGTTTTCTTTTTTTTTTTGTTGCATTCTTTTTGGTTACTTTTTCGCCGCGCGCTTCGACAGTTGGTATTACATATTTTGAGCTATTGTCATGCTGCGAATTTTTGGAAGGAGCTAAGCGGGTAGCTGTAGCTGCAGCTGCAACTTTTTTGCAGCCACAAGTTTTATGTTCATTTTTATTTTCGTTGCAAATATGTATGACTGGGTCGTTTGAAGTTCAGTCAACCATCATGTACTTATTACCCCAATGCTCTGCTTTATCAATTTTATAAAATGTTGAGAACACTTTGGCAACAAATGTGTAAAAAATGAAATTTTGCAATCGACAACGGATGTTGCAGGTTTGAACTTTCACGCTGTTTGTGTCTATAAGAACGTGCTGGCGGCATTAGTTTTCCAGTCAAGTCTGGCATCAAATTAACTTTTCTTTTGGTGGAGAATATTAAAAAGCTATAAGCAAAACGAGAAATATTCAAGTATATGACCTTTGTTTAAAACTTGGCCTAACTTATGGTATGATAATAGAGCATACTTTTCAGCGCAATAACAGAAAGTTAAAAAGTCTAGCATACTTTAATGCGACGTCGAAATTAAATAAAAAATGTGGGGAAATTGCGCACTGTTTAAGTAAAATAGAGTGCAACAAAAAATTTGCTAGCCCATAATTAACATGACACCACTGTAGTTCTGTTGCACAGCGTAAAGGAGAAAATTCAAGTAAATTACAACACAGTTGAACTTTAGAACTTTTTGCTACTTAGTTTACTCACTAATTAATAAGTGTAGCATACTTTTTAGAGCAAAAGCTTCAACAGTTTATATAGAGACTTTCAAGCTGGTACGCCTTCTTTGTGAGACAGTACTGTAGCGTTGCGCTCAGAGTAATGAAGAAATGTGAAGTAAACTAAAATCGAGT
This sequence comes from Drosophila pseudotalamancana, assembly GCA_037075185.1. Classification (NCBI taxonomy): domain Eukaryota; kingdom Metazoa; phylum Arthropoda; class Insecta; order Diptera; family Drosophilidae; genus Drosophila; species Drosophila pseudotalamancana. The sequence continues at coordinate 1,316,951 of JBAMCK010000747.1, read as the reverse complement.
TGCAGAACTTGTGGAAAGTTGGCAAGAAAATCAATTGCACTTATTATACTTGCGCCATTATCGGCAGCCACACAGCAGCAGGATTGTCGTTAAGAAGCGCTTAACTGCATGCTGTCATATCTAATGCTAGCGACACACACACACCCACACGCACGCACACAGGCGCTTAAAAACTAATTACGAGCAAAGCTGCTGCTTCTGCACACTTGTTATTGTTGTTGTTGTTGTTGCTCTGCTGGCAAGTGCGTGGCAATACGTTCCAAGTTGTGCTTTGTTTTTTTTACGCTTTTTTTTCCTATCCTGGCCAAGTTTTCAGTGATTAAGAGCAAATTAAAACTACATTAAAACTTTGCCGAGTCCAGTTCCTGGCAATTGACAGGCACACACACACACACTCGCATATATGTGTGTGTGGTCTCACTTAACTCTGAAGGAATTATTGATTTTAGCCATAAATAAAAGCGGAACTTGCGAACTTGTTAGCAGAAATAGAAAATATATAAATTATCGAGGACTAATTTTCACAGTCTGTCTTTCAACATTTGTCGCTGAGCTCGTCGTCCGGCTTGACTTTCAGCAACTGTTTCGGCTCACAATATTGACAGGTGCCCTTCGCATGGTCCTTGGTCTTGGATTGCTCGCTCCGCAGCGATGGCGTCGACAAGTCCCCCAGGCAATCGGAGCAGCCACAGGTGCCACTGCCACTGCCACTGCCACTGGTGTCCAGTTCCTCAGTGCTTTGGGTCTTGTTGCTGCAGAGTTCCTCCTTGGCCTTATGATCAGAGACGGATCTGCCTGACTTCTGACGGGGACTTGGCACATAGTAGGGCATGCATGCCGCCTGATCCTCCCAAAAGATCTGCTCCCGCTGCTTGAGGTCCTGCACGTGAGCATGGAGTTGCTGGCGTGCCTTATTGAGGATGCGCTGTTCATGGCGGAGCAGCTGCTCCTTGCTGTGGAGCGCCTCCTGCTGCTGCTTAAACAGTTGATCGTAGAGCATGCGCACATTCTTCTCGCGCCGCTCGCCCGCCTGCTCCAGCATGTTGTCCAGCAGTGCCTCCAGCTTTCGATCCAGCTCGAGCAGCTGTCTGCGCGTCTCCGGATCATTTTCCAGAGCGTCCTGTAGGCAAATGGTTAAAAAATTAAGGGTGCCGCTGGCTGCCGTCCAATCCTTCAGCTGGCGCATCGCCTGCTGCGCGCCACGCATGATCTTCGCCATCAGCGGTTGGGCCCGCAGCTTGGACAGGTGCGCTTGGCCCTGGGATATGCGATTCTGCCAATCGGAGTCGGCCTGCTTGTAACGCTGCTCGTTCTCCAGCGTACGTGTGTGCATCAAATTGATCTCCTGAATGAGCGCTTGATTCTGCTCGGTGAGCAACTTGAATGTCGGATCGAGGGCAAAGTTGAGGGTTTGGGCACCGCCGCCGAGGCGTTCCAGTTCCGGAGCACGTGGCTGAAAGCGATCTTTAATGTCGCCATAACTGGATATATTTGAGTTTGCCGCATCCTCATTATTCCGTTTGTCCAATTGTAGCTCAAGCTGCTCCGGAATCGGCTCCTGGTTGGATTCGGACAACATCTGGTGGGATCCGGGAAGCTCCTGCGATTGCAAAGGCTCTAACTGCAGTTCCCGCTGTTGCTGCTGCTGCTTCTGCTTCTGCTTCTGCTCCTGTTCCTTCTCCAGATTGCCTTGATACTCGCTGAGCACCTCGTCCAGCTGTCGACTGGCATTGTCCAAGTTGGTGAAGGGCATGCCCAGCTTGCCCATCTCCCTCAGCTGACCGTACATCAGCAGGATCAGACAGTTCCTGGCGTACTTGTCCCGCCTGCTGGCCTTGTGGAACACCTTCAGCCAGCGCTGGCTAATCATTACGTCCGACCTGCTTATGCTGTTAGTGTAGACGTCGCACATCATCCGAAGCTGCGACTCGAAATAGCGGTCCAGATCACTTTCGTTCAATTCACTCATTTTTGCCAGAATTATAGATCGACCGATCTACTGATTTTTATGTTAAGCCAATTGTTTGAATTTTTACAATTTACATTTTTTTTCTGTACATTACGTTAGTCAGAAAGTAAGATTTGGAACTGACGGAAAAATTGGGAAACAATTATGAAAAATAAGTTTGAGAATCGTGTGGAAAGGTGGTATGTGGAAGAAATTTTTTATCCATTACTTTAGAGGGAGATTTGGAACTGGTTGGAAATTCGGAAAGCAATTATTAAAAGTCATTACGCTAAGCAATTATTGTGACTGTTTGAGAATAGCATAGAGAGGTGTTATGTGCAACCAAATATGAGAGTGTAAGAGTGATATAAAAGGTGGAATAAAATTTAGACAGCGCTGACTTGATAAGAAAAGAGAAGAAGAGAGGGGGTTAGAATGGGAGAGCAAGTGTTTGTAAAAGAGCGAGAGAGAATTTACGAGATTAATTAAATGTAATACCCGCTTAAACAAGCGCAAGGACCTTCAGGAAACAACACTTTGCTAGGATCCAAGCATTAAATTGTTGTTAATTTAATTTGCTCGTCCTTTTTTTAGGCTTTTGTTAATGCAAAACGTCGCTTGGGTCGCCTGTTAATAATTATTCAAATTTCTCAAATTCAACTTTAAAGCTAAAACTCATTAAACATTCGGTCGAGGCGGCGTACACCCGACAAAAAGGAGTTCGGTGTCACTTTTCACTGGCTGCTCAGTTCGCAGTTGCCTGTTGGCCGGGGTCAATGGTATTCGTTGCTCCACAAACTTTTCGCACCTTTCTGGCCAAGATAATGGCACAAAAATGCCGCAAATACTTTCAAGACTTCAACCCACACACACGCGTGCATACGGTGCGAAAGAGAGACAGAGAATATGTGTGAGAGGGAGCACACACAATAGCTGGCCGCATCCTGCTGCCGATAAGCTGGCAATATCCTTCGCTATGCTGTTTAATTCCTTTGCCGTTGCTTTGGCATTTTAGACCGTTTTTTTTCTTTTCACTCATAAATTGCGCAAATTCCTTTTGTGAAGAAATTGTTGAACAGTGTGCGAGTGAGAAAGAGAAAGAGTGAAACGAAGATTGTCCGGGTCCGGGCACATCTAATTTCTCTGCATGTCCTGTGCACGCTTATTAAAGTATAAATCATTTGATGGCCGCCCCTGCCTCAAGAACTGAACAACTGAACAAGCATGTCAAAAAGTGCAACAACAACAAAAATCAAAAGTGAGCTCAGGTCTGGGGTGTTCGTGGGAGGGGGGAGGTGCTGTGTTGCGGTAAGGTGAGGTCCTGGCTAAAGTACATTATCGTTGTCCGGCGCACGCTGCAACAAATGTAGCAGAAAACCGCAGCTGAGAGTAGTGCAATTAAATGCAGGAAATAATGGCCGCCGCCGCAGCAGAAGCAGAAGCAGACGCCTGTCTAGAGGGGGGCGTGGCACACAGGAAACGAGCGAATGCAGGAAGTGTTCACAGCATCTTCGGCCAGGCCCAAGTGTCCGATGCAGCATAACAATTTTGAGGCAAGCGGCAAACAAAGTTCAGCTCGAACAAACTTGTGGGGCGCTGCAATAAAAGCAATTTAGCTAAGAATGCAATAAGCAATTCTTAAGTGTGACCAGTTAAGCATAATGACAATAAGCCAAACTTTCGAGGCGTAGCCAGACACTCAAATTTTAAGTTACTTGGCTCTGGTTCAAGAGGCTAGAAAGAGATAGATAGATAGATAGATAGACAGTGCATATAAATGTAATGTTAATGCTTTTTAATTGCGATCTTAAGTGTGACCAGTTAGCGATAATGTATAATTGCCACATGCTTAAGTTATAAGGCGTCAGCGAAATGTAAATGAATGCAAAAAACTTTGAAACTCTGAAACTTTGAAAAAGTAAATGATTGAAATAACAAACGATTTGCAACTCTGCAAAGGAAACCAAAATCTAATGTAGCGCAACTGAAACCAAAATTTTGATATGATTCGTAGTTTGACCTCATGTGGGGTTTCAGTTGCGGCTTTTCGTATGCTCAAAGCAATGTGTGTGTGTGTGTGCGTGAGCGCTTTGAATATGGAAACTGCATGATGCATAATGCAATTTTCAATTGGCAACTATGAAAATATGGTTTAGTTTTTCCAGTTCTCCGCCATTTTTTCTCTTCCGTTTTTGTGCTCTCGATGCATGCGTTAGCACTTAATTGAATTCAATGTGCACTTAAGCGACATCCGTTGATAATGAAATTCTGCTACAAAATTGTAGACGAAAGTGTGGCCTGGACAAAGAGCTGAACATACATACAAACATATACATACATACATATATACATATGTATGTATGTGTATTTATTTTGTAGCTATGCAAATGCAAAGTTTTGCGTTTGCTTTTTTTATTGCACAATAAATAATGCGAAATAAGTAGATGAAATAGCAGCGCACTCAGCGAAGGAAGTGGGTGGAAGAGAGGGAGAGATGATGAGAAAGGGGGAGGGGGAGGGGTGTTGAGCAACAGCTGCCTGGCAACGACGAAAGCGAATTTGAAATGAAATTAAACTTCTGCTAAAGGAAACGTTCGTGGAATTTGCCAACATTTACAGCTAGAGCGAGCGAGCGTGCTAGTGCGACAGAGATAGCTAGCTATGGTATAACCATATTTTATTTTATTTCATTTGATTTGATTTTATATTTGATTTTGTTTAATGCTTTATTTTACGCTCGCAAATAATCGATTTGTCAGTCAGTTTGCACGTCTGTCGTTCCGTTGATTTCTCCGTCAGTTCGTCTGTCTGTCTGTCCGTCTGTTTGACTTCCAGCTGGAATGTTGGCTAAAGTATGAGCAGCTGCTTCAATATTCCGCATAGCATTTGAAAAACTCAACATAACAGTGTGCTACCGACATGACTATATAACCATATATATAGTGCACATGTCTGAATTCAATGGATGTGAGAGGTGAACTAGAACGTATCCTATAATCAAGTTGATTTATGTATATATTGACTGTAATTGCTAATTTGTGGGTTTATTTTAGCTGAAATCTATTCATAAAATCTCGTTATGGATAAACGAGTCCATCCTCCAAGTTAAATCAATGTGGACATTTTTTTCTCCGAGTTCCAATAGTAAGTTATTGTCTTTGATGGCTTTTAATGATATAAGACAGTACTAGAATAAAAATTCTTGACTTAAACTAAGTTTTTTGCTTGCCAGATTCTATATAACAAATTTTGTTTCCTTATCTCCATTAGATCTCGAGTTCAAACACACTGTCAGATAGTCTGCTTACAATAATATACATATACATGATAGTTATTTATGTTTGAATTATCCATCCAACATTAATTAAAGATAGTTATGACCTTTCAAGGCTTTTGCAATTTGTACAGGGTATTGAAATTCCTCACGATTGACTTCGCTTCGGAGTTTTATTGATTGATTTTCAATGGCCATAGCGAAAAGTGAGCGTCAGAGCAACAGACAATCAGCCAAAGCTATGAGTCAGCTGCAGCAGGCATAGAAGAAGGAGCAGGAGGAGGCGGAGTGAGAGGAGCATCTGCTACCAGGCAAAACTCAACGGGAATCCAACTACAGCTTTGACTTTGGCTGTGGCACACGCTGCGTATGCTCAATATATATTGGAATGATAGCCACGTAGATGGTTAGTTGAACTGTCGGCTTTTTGCCTCGAGGAGTTTGCACAAGAAATTCAAGAGATGATGAAGTGTTTTTATTGTGTTTATTGGCATGCGTTTTAATGAACCAAACAGCCAGCAAAAATAGCTGCAAGAGGATGAAGAAGAGATCAAGAGATGGTGTGAGAGGGCGAGAAAAGGAGAACGAGTAGGAGCTGTTAACAGTTGGCGTACACAAGTCTATTACGGGCCAATTTATACATATACATATATATGAATACTACATACATACATATATACAGTTATATAAGGTTATGGTAGTCGAAACTTTTTTCATTAAAACTCTCGCAAGGGAAGAAGCTGAAGAACCAGCTGGATAAGTGAGTGCAAAATGTTATTTTTATTGTCAACAAGCAAAGTTACAAGCAGAAGGCCAAGGGCGGAAGAGGTGTGGGGGTTGGGGGTTAAACAGGAGACCGAAATTGTTGTGCTGCCAAAATATATTTAATATGCAATATAAACAGAGCAATGGAAAGAGCAACAAGGACGACAACATGACACGCTCATAAACTCATTTGGGCAACTACAACAACAACAATGGTAACAACAACAATGGCAACAACAAGCACTCACAGCTGCTTGTTTTTAAAGGAATTTTTTTTAATAATACCTCAAGGATTTTTCAGCATTTGGCGCCATCAAATAAACATAAATGCTGTCGTCGTTGTTGTTGTTGTTTGTGCTTTATGTCAAAGTCACAGCTAACCCACAACTGTGCCCACAACTTTTTTCATTAATTTTAGTAAAAACGAACAACAACAACGTAAACAAGAACAACAAATTACTCTCCACCCAGTTCTTACGCATTAGCCATGGCGATTAAACACTGCCTGCTCCTCATATTTGCCGGCTCCCAACAAAAGGAAAAGTCTATAAAAATATTGCCACAACTTTTGTGCCTGCAGTCATTATCAATTTATGGCCCAAAGGTTGCAGCCGGCTGGGACTACGGAATAATTTTTGTTAGTGCCAAAATTGAATTGATTAATAAAATATACAGCAACCGGTGCGTTTTAGCCCCCAAGGCGCACCCAAGGGTTAAGGCTTAGCCACACACACACACACACACACACACACACACAAGCATTACAAAACACACAAAATTTTGCCGAACATACTAAATATTTGCCATTTCTTTGAGCAATTAGCAACAGTTTGTAATTTTTTTTGTATTCTGGAAAGTCTGGTTTACAGATCAAATATGTTATTTTGCCGCAGGTATTTTTAGTTGGTATTTTTTGTTGTTTTGTTGTGTTTTGTTGCTTAATTTGTTTTTGCTTGCGCTTTTTGGAATTTGTTGCTCATTTGACTTGAAAACATTTTTGCGGCTTTTCTTGTACGTTTATTTGGTTTATTGTTTGCTTCATTCAATTATGATTAAGAAATAAACTCTATGCAGGCATTTCTAATCGGAGTTGAGGCAGAAGAAAATCGTAGGCCATATTTTAGGTTATGTTAAAATATCAAAATTCTTGTATATTCGTAATTGTTACGATCAGTTTTTTTGTGTGCAAAAGATGAAATGCCAGAACTTTAAACAGTTTAAATAGAAGTTAAACTACTTATAATTTATACATTTTTAGAAAAAGTTATTTTAACTTAATAAAGTAAAGAATTTGACTTGAAGCCGTGTTTAAAAGTTTCTGTTGACTTAATGCTAACTGTAAAGGTATTTTGGTAACAATTTTCATACATTTTCCGTTTGTAACCGCAGCTGCGACAGCGAATTCTTTGGCTCTAACCAAGCAAAATGCATTTTGGCAAAAAAAAAGAAGAGGAGGGAGAGGTGGAGGAGGAGACGCAAAATTCGAGTCAAAAGCCATGCATATGCATGACGCATGTTGTTAATGGAAAACTGACCAAAAGAAAACTTGCTCACAAACCAAAAAAATAAGTAAGAAAACTCTCATCGAGTGTGATCGACTAAAATATACCCTGTACACCATGCAGTGCTGTTGCTTAAAAAATGTTTCGGCCACGGCGCAATCGCCTCGTTACATATAGGTTCAGAGTAACAATATACCCTATGTACCCATTTTTTATGGGTTCAGAGTATCAAAAACCAGGAAAGAAGAGGAAGCTAAGTGCTGTATCCTGTAGCTGTTGCCACAATCGCATCTGGAATGCTGTTTGCCGTAAACCCCGCTGCGGTTGCCCAAAGATGCAGGACGAAAGGCTTATAGCGAGTGTTTTTTGGCTTAAAGCCAGGCAGCAGCAGCAGCAGCACCAAAAGCAGCAGCAGCAAAATGTGCATAACTTTCGCTTTTCACATAATCTCCGACCCAAATCCCTTGGAACGCACAGCCTTAAAGACAGAAGGATAACCGGGTCACCTGCGCTAGCTGCCAGGTGGCAAATGGAGAGTGGGAAGTCACGTTTGCCAAAGCAAATATTGGCACTTGCTTCTATAAACTGGTTGAGGGTTCTTAGCCTGCTTCGAAATGGGTCACAGGTCCTGGCCGGCTGCCGTTATGTGGCAACTAAGGCTAAGCAAAGGATCAGCCGAATATTAGAGTCCTGTCTGCAAACCTTTTACAACTTTAATGGCCTTCAAGTGTGGGCGGTTGGGCGTGGTGCTTGCGCTTGAATTAACAAATTAATGCAAATCGCGAGCAACATCTACAACAACAAGCAGGCGAAACAGCGGATAGGACTAAAGGGACCGAAAGGACATCTAATGAATATTTATTAAGTTTTTGTTCAGTCTCCGCCTCAGTTGCTTTTTACTTTATCTGTTGTTGCATTTCGATTTTCAAGCTCTAATTTAATTGTAAGGACATCAGCAAGGACGACAGCAACATCCGCATCCGCATCCGCTTCAGCACATCCGCCAATCGAGTGACAATCGCATTAGTATGCGAAGCCTTGATGGATGAGCTTCCCCTTTCCTTGCCTCCCTTTGCTTCAAGCTGAAGCATGTCGATCGACTGTCAACCTGTACAGGTTGCACTCGAAGGCAGCAGCTGCTGATGCTGTTGATGCTGCCGCTTAATGCACTCATTTAATTGCATTATGCCGCAGGTCCTTGCCTTGCCCCAATGTGCGGCGGGGCAGGTGGCAAGTGGCACGTAGCATGTGGCATGTGGCAAGTACCGTGTGGCAACTCCCACAGCAGTCAACAATAACAAAGTGCACGACTGTGCGAGAGTATGACTAAGAGATACCCTGTACTATGCGAACAGTGTAACTTTTCGAAAAGAAAAAATTTGATCGACAGCTAAAAAATCTACCGATCTGCTTATTTACTGGAATTATCTGCCTAACAACTTTCTACGCTTCCAGCTCATAAAGTTCCCGAGATTGCCGCTTTCATACATATACACAAACAGTTCTACTAAGAATAAGACATATGTATCTGACGACTTCTTTGTTTGGGTATACCCCATGTAACCGCAGACAGGGTATAACACAATTGAAATATCCATGTACAAGCATAAACACTGCATTAATTTGCATATGAAAAAAACAGCTTGTTCATATCCTTACAGTTATCCCTGAGATGGTTAAGAGTCCGTCTGCGACATTCCCATTGAGTTTAATGAAGTCAAGAAGTTGCGGCGGCTGCTTTTGCCAGCACTCCAAATGAAGAGCGTGAAATGAATAAAGCTCCGCAATTTATTATCACAAAAGCAGGAAACGTATAATTAAGGATCTTTTTTTCTTGTTCTCTTTATACATATATATGATATACACATACATATATATACATACTAGTATATCATAAATTGCACTCAAATGGCGAAGCAGCTGCAGTTGGCTTCGGCTTGGATGAACTGCTGAAGTTGTTCGGCATTGCGCGGCAGCTGGACACAACAGCTGGGCAGCAGATCGATTGGCTTCGCCTGATGTCCTTTGTCCAGCCAATCGATGAACGCATTGATGCCAAATTTTCCCATTTTGGTGCGCATTATATGATGAGCCATGGCGGCGACATCGTTGTTCCGATAGACGATGATGTAGACATAGCATTGGGGCTTGTATTCGAAGACGGAGAGCTTCAGATAGGGACTGATCAGACGCAGCTCCTCGTAGACCTGCAGCGGAGTCAAGTGGTTCACATTGTGCAGAAAGAGAGTCTTTCGATTGCGCGATTCCCGCACCTGAATCTTCAAGCGAGATTGCCGGAAGCGTTGCTGCAAGCTAGAGAAAGAATCCAGATGAGAGATATTAGTTGTATATGTATGTACATCCCTACATTTGCAAGGCCAGTTCCTTGTGCCGCCTGTCTATGTATTGCAAGTAGGCGTAGCCCCGACTGCAGCCGGAGAAGTCGATCTTGAATCGGAGCATATAAACGTGGCCCAGCTCCAAAGCCACTTGCATTACCTGATCCGCAGTTGTGAATTTGTGAATGCGCGTGAGAAAAAGCTTTAAAAAATACCACATTTATTTATCTAAGCTTAGCAGTGGCGAACTTTAAGAGCTCACCTCGCCAGCGCCCGTCTCCAGCTCGGCCAGACGCTGTGCGTCCAAGGAGCAGCAGCTGGTCACATAAATTGTGCCATTAATTTGACTTTTGCGGTATTCGTGCGGCAATTGAAAATCCATTTCAACAAATCGCAAAACGCGTGCGCAGAAGCCGCTTTCGTTGCAGTGTTGTACAACGCCGAACAGTCAGCGCCGCCAGCTTCAAGCTATCAGTGCTACCCATGCTACAGTCTCAGTCTATCCATTAGTCAAGGCTTGCCAGATGCCTGTACCTAATCTCGCAATTCATATGTAAAGTGTACCATCCGTATAGAGAGGTACCTCTTTTGGCACAATTGTACCAAATATGGAGAAAAGGTATTGCCAACAGTGCTGCCAGTGCTGCCAGTGCTGCCACATGGAATTGCACTTGAATTGCAATGTTAAATAAAGTCTTGCCAAAAAGCTGTCAGCCTTGTTTTCTTAATTTTCTGTTGTAGTATTTTTTAGTGCTCGGCAAGTCAGGGCTAATACCCATTGCCTTTATTGTTGTTGTGTTGTGTTGTCTTGGCATTGTTTTTGGACAGGTTGTGCGTGCTTTTTTCTAGCTCATGCTTAACAATATAAATTAATGCAGGCCGCACAACAACTTTGGCGCTGCCAGCAGCCGCAGACCGCAGCAGCTACACTTGCTTGTTGTTGTTTCTATACCCTGAACTCATTAAGGATGGCTAAATGGGGTATACTTGATTTTGGGAAAGTATATGTAACATCCCGAAGGAGGCATGATATAATTTATATTTCTAATCAGTATCAACAACTGAGACGATTTAGCCCTTGCCGTCCCTCTATCCGCATGTATGAAGGCGTCGATCTCAGCAACTATAAAAGTTAGCTACTTGAAATTTTATATAAAGGCTCTCCTATAGCGCGCTCATATCGAGTATATTTCTTTCCGTTTGCTTCAACTAAACGTAGACACACGTTTTGCACACTGCGAATTTTGTATAACTCTCCATATTCCAGTCATTGCGGAGTTCAGGGTATCTCACAGTCGAGCACACTCGACTTCAGGTAACTTACTAGTTGTTGTTGTGGTTGGACCACCCACAGCCCGGCTTAAGTCTAGAGACCCCATTCCTTAGCACTCAAGTACCTTCTGGTGCTGTTGCTGCTGCTGCTTCTTCTTCTGCTGCGGCTGCTTCATTTTCCTAATTTATACGCGCGCGCAACGCTAATGAAAATTTGCGTGGCAAGGCAAACCACAAGCTTTGTTGGCTGTGGCACTTCAGAAGGTGCATGCAGCACACACCTCGCAGCGAACACTTGGAGCTCCACTTGAGGTCCTGCGGGCCTGCGGTTGGAAAAGTTATGTCCGGTCGCAGCTCGCCTGGAGACAGCCATCATAATCCTGTCACGGCCTGCTGAGGCGTCCTTGATAAATTGTTCTCCTACCCGCTGGGAGTCTAGAAAGGCATTTCAAACTGAAAATTCATTCTGTATGGTTTTGAGTCAAAGTATTTTCCTAATTTTCTAACAGTTCTTCGCATGCTAGCAATATGAAGGAACCCGATGAAAAGTGGTTGGATATACATTTCAAGCAACAGCTCGAGGAATACGAGAAGGTCTTCAAGCACGAGGCCTGCAAATCGGATCAGCACATTATATCATATTGGTTGGGCATCTTTAAGACGGCGCCCAAGTCACAGAAATGGGCCAGAAATGGTTTAATGCTGCTCATGTATGGACATCTGAAGGAGGTGAAGTATCTGCAGGTGCCCTTCACGGACATGCGAAACGTGGGCAGGAATCTGAATGACATATTGGACAGCTATGCCGGATTGCCGGTTGGCACCCATGATAAGTCGACGCAAATAGTGCCGCAGGTGTGCAAGAAGAAGCAGTCACTAACTCAAGTCTTGGATTGCAACCTGGCCAAAAAGTCGAGCGATGTGGGAGAGATGAGACGAGAGAGCTATCAAAATCCACAAGGCGTGATTAAATTTACGCGTTCTTCGATTCGAAAACAAATCGAATCTGATCGTACGGACAAGGAAAACTTAAGATCTATACCAACCGGGAGATCTTATCTATACGACACTTTCGATTCGCATCGATGTTACAGAAAACCCGATTTGAGCAACAAAAATGCAGATACCGTAAGAAAGACGAGTAGGTCTCCATTGACTCCAGTCTCCAAAAGGAGTGCTACCACAGGCACGGTTCTACTCGATGATGAGAGACCTTGCTGTTCGAAGTTTGTGAATAAGATTGTTGAGGATAGGTTAAAAAAAAAGAAAGGTAAGGATTGGTTGACGGATTGTACTTCGATATCGAATGAAACAATGACGAAATCGACCCATTCGGAAACTTCGGCTAAGGAAACAAATACCTCTAAGGACATCAAACGTAATCAAACTGTGCTTGGAGGTTCGCTTCCTGCCGCACCTGTGAAAGTCGCGGACAAAGCTTGTCAGGAATCCCCTCGAGAGGTGAAAAGGCGTGAAGCATTGGATGCTGATTTAATGTATCTGCGGCGACGGAACAAACAGCTCCGGCGTGAATGCCTCGTCTACTACCACAACAACGGGGAGTTGAGGAAGTGGCCCAAGTATCCGAAACAGAAGAGCAAAGGATTGGGGTTTCTAATCAGCAGTTATCGGGCCCATAGCCACTTTAACCACTGGCTGCCGCATCCCAATTTTCCGGCGTACTTCCAGCAGGAGTTCGATAGAGTGAATGGCTGGCGGACCTATCGACGCATTCTGCTGTTCAGCGCTGTGCCGCGCTCTCGACTGAAACATACCCTGGACAGAGAACATCGGGAGATTCTGTTGCGCATCTCCCGTTTGCACAAGCTGAAGAACAGCTTCAAAAGGGAGGAGGCCAATGAGAAGAGGAGCGCAGAGTTGGAATTCCTGTTGGCGCAGCTGGAAGCCAAATATTTGGCCATGTTAGGCAAATAAGTTTGTTTAATGTAATGCAAAATAAATAATATATATTTATAAAATAAATTAAATTTACAGCTAACTCGATTAATTCAATTGCGAGCTTTAATTGGAAAGCCGGCTGAAACAATTGCCTCGAGAGCTGCCATAGAAATGCGCTCGTAAACAGCGGCTAATATTTTTTAATTATGCAACACTGCACAATGCAAACAACAGCAGCAAAATGGCTGCCAGCTGCACGACGCGCCGCCATTTTGTAAGCAGCTCAAATTAGCGGCCACATAAAAGACGAAGAAGAAGAAGAAGCGGAACCGGACGGAAACAAGCAAAGCGAGAAATAAAATGGAACTGTCGCCAAAAGCAGTCGCCAGTGGCAGCTGCAATTGTTGTTGTTGCTACAATTGTTCTCATTGTTGTTGTTGTTGTTGTTGTAGGCGTGGTCAAGCGGCAATTGCAAATGGTCAATGAACTTGCCGTAGCGCTGAAGTAACTGCGGCACAAATATACTTGCAACAACTACAGTGAAGCGTCGCCAAAGCGAACAAGAGGGCGCAAGCAGGTAAAAGTTGAAGCAATTATGAAATTTAATGGGCAGAAGAGTAAGTTCCTATTTATTTTTAAGCAGTATTTTTTATATATGTATACTATTTTTTATAAACATAAGAGCTCACAGCTTTATAAATAATAGCTTAAGCTACACAATTTTTCTTTTCAAAAGATCTTCTTCGATAAATTATAATAAAAAATAGTAAAAGATTTGAGCAGTGTTGTACAACTACAATATGTAAGACTATTATTAGACCTCGTGGCGCTTTTAGTCCAGGTTTTACATAAGTGTTGGAAAGTATGTTTTCACCTATAATGAAGATTTTGCTCTAAATACATTTAAACGGCGCATATACGAGAACTCCATATATGAACTAGTTCACAGTTAGGCAGCGCACACTGTATGTGCATATATAGTATAGAATATAGATATAGATTGCAAATGGCTTCATCTCTCTTCTGACTATGCAAATTTATGGTCTATATTTAGGCATTTTGCACACAGAGCTTCGTTCCCAGAGCTTCGTCTGCGGCTGCATACATTAATTATTTATGGCTTGTGAAACATGTTGCTTAACTTTGTCACACCCGTCCAGAACCCCTCCCCGAGTCCCCCTACGAGCCCTGCTCCCCGCCCTCCATAGTTATGGCTGAGCAACATCATCATCAACGCTGTTTGTTTGTTCAGTTTGCGAATATTGTGGAGCTGGGCGTCACCCACAGGGCTTATCTAATAGAATTGATCGCAAAATATGGACTTGTTTTTAACTTTTTTTCTCCATTTCTTATTTGATTTTTCTTCTCTCTCTCTCTCTCTCTCTCTCTCTCTCTCTCTCTCTGTCTCGTTCTCTCCCTGTCTGTTTTTCTTTCTTGTCTCATTTTGATGCACAGCACGCACACATAATTATAATTTTTACAACGTCTAAATAAACGCAAATATCTTATGCATAAAGGCAACCCAGGCATCGACTTTTGATAGGGATAGCTGCGGGTCTATCGGAAGGGGATCCATGAAACTGCTCTGCGGGCTATTTGTAATGAATGACAGTCCAAAGAAGGTGACCGATACGTTTGCGAATTCTTCAAATTGGATATTCTCTATGGGGTAGCATGCGCTTAAAAGTAATTTATATTTAGAGTAGTGTTGGAAAGCGAACTGTGCATGTGAGAATTTTTAGGAAAAGAATTCAAATCGTGTTTTTAAGTTAAATGCATATGATGGTCATTTAAACATAATAATAGAGCAGTGTTGCAAAACAAAATATAAGTGTAGTTACTTTTAAAAATAAGTTTCATTTTGATTAGAAGAAGTGTATGAAGAAAAAGAAGAATAATATAACCAAATTTTTATCTATTTTATGTATTTAAGAGCGTATTGCTGTCATTCTTGACTATACAGGGTAATAAGTGTGTGAGCATATACTTATTTTCGTATTCTCCTTATTGCTGATTCTTTATTTAACAATTTGAAATAGCATTACAATATAATTTATGCGCTTTATTGCGCTCCACACAGAGCCGAAGCGACATATTAATGACTCTCTCACGCTCTCACCAACTGACGTCAGCTGGAGGACAGCTCCGTATGGGCAGCCGGACAGCCGGACAGCCGGACTGCCGGACAGGCGGACAGTCGGACGGATGGGCAGTCGGGCAGATGGAGAAGGCTATAAATATGATTGACATGGCTGAACAGTTTGTCAATCAAATTTTGGATATCAGACGCACAACACTTGGCCGGAAAGAATGCTGTTCAAAGTACTCCTGGTGAGTGTGACCATATATTATGCATAAATAAAAATGTAGATATATATATATATATATATATATATGTATATATGTATCTAGGTATATACGTATACCTATGTAAATAAGAATCAAATAAGTTCGTGTTATTCAAATGAACTACAGTGAACGGATACAATTAAGTCATTCATTAACGATACTCTTTGTTCAATCATTTAATCATTATCAATCTATTGGGACAGACCATACAAAGAACTACCGACTTATTCAGGCATTAATGAGCTATTCCCTGGCTCAGTGATACAATCGATCACGAATGAGTTTTTATGAATCATTAATCTGTTTATGAATGAAACATTTCAATGAACTACTCAGCAATTAAAGCTGCTTGGCTGAACTACTAAATTCCACAAATTGTTCCGCCTGCATTGAATGAATCATTAATGTACTGCCTAATCAATGAATAGAAAGGCTGATATTGTTCACGAACCGAACTTATTCAGTAATTAGTGCGCTATTTAATTCATTGTGTCATGAACAAGCGATACTCATTGTTCAATAATATATAATTATAATAATAATAATAAGTTGTTAAATTACAAAACAAATTAGCAAACAAAAAGTCGGTACCTAGATGAACTACTAACTCAAATGAACGAACGTGCAAGGAAAAGTGATCTAGAACCAAGCCAAACATTTTTTCATTGTCTCATTCATTTGATATATATACATACATATATATTTTATACATCTTTATCCATATACTTACCTAATTTTTGACTCTCATTCTTCTTGCGATATCTTTGACAGCTCTCACTCTTGCTCTGGCTATCCGGCTGTGAGGCGAAGCCCCATTTGCTGGCCACAACACCTGTGGGGTATGCCACACCCGGGGGCAGCTGGTTAGCTGCTGCAGCCGTGCCTGTGGCAGCAACGGGTACGGCCTATTATCCGGCGTACGCCTCGTATGCGTATACGCCCGTATATTATGGCTCATACGCCGCCTATCCCGCCTATTATCCGTACTTTAGACGCTGACTGCCTGTTGCTATCTACCGACTTAATATATTTATGTGTATACTTGGGTGTATATATATTTATGCCCATGGGTGTGTGAATTGATTAAATTTGAATGCGCTTTGTGTGAAAATCTCATATTTTACGCTTGTTTTTTTTTCTCGTTCTGCGTTGATTCGATTTGGCGGCTGCTGTAAATAAAATAAAAGCATTTATGAAATCAAACAAGCCAACACACACAGTCACACACACAAGCACAGACACAAACACAGACACAGACGCACATGTGGAATAATAAGCAAATCAATAAAAAGGCAACCGTATTTACACGTGTTTCTTTTGCAGCTGCCAAAGCATTTGTATCTGTATCTGTAAATATGTCTGTATCTGTATCTGTATCTGTACCTGTGGCTGTATTTGAAAAAGATGTATCTGTAAACGATTCTATGCATGTAAATTTAACTTTAAAAGTATCTGTATCTTGGAAATGCAAATGAATCTGTATCTGTATTTTTATCTATATGTATATATTTATATGTAGGTGTATGTCAATGTATCTGTATATATTGTAATCCACATCTTTAAATGTATCTGTAGCCTAATCTGTAGTATTGTATCTGTACCTTTATCTGTATCTGTATCTGTATCTGTGTCAATATCTGTATGTGTATGTGTATCTGTATCTGTATCTGTACCTGTATCTTATCTGTACCTCTACCTGGATCTGTATGTATCTGTGTATATATATGTGTATCTGGATCTGTAGCTGTATCTGTATTTGTATTCGTATTTATATCTGAATTTATATTTGTATGTGTATCTGAATTTGCATATGGATCTGTGCGATGCAAATGTATCTGTATCTTTAGCTGCGAAACGTATTTGTAGCCGTTACTTCTGCGTGAACATTTTGACTGAGGGATTTTCATTTGGTCCTTTGAAATTTGCTTACGTGTGGGAATATTTTCACCTGCACGTCTTACCTCACAGAGAAAGGTAAGAGAAGGGTGGTGGTTCGTACAGGTGGCTCAAAAAATGTCTTTGGGCTGCTGTTTGTGAGTGTGTGTATGTGTGTGTGTGTGTACGTTGGTAACCCGCTACTGATTTACCTTACCTGTATAAATCTTTTATTCATGTAATCCATTTGAAAACACGTTTGCACATGATTGTGTTTATTTCGAAACGGAATCCGTCTCACCTGTGTGCCCCACCTGTGTCTGTGTGAGTGTGTGCTGTCTACCTTGATTTGAAAAATCGTCAAAATTATATAAAGTGAATACAAATTTGATTTACTCAATTTTTATTGCTCTGCCAGTTGGGCAAACAAACGAAACATTTGTTCGCTTTTTCTCATAGTTTTTCATTTGGGTTGATTTGTTTTTTTTTCTTTTGATTTTCTTTTTTCCTCCATTTTGCTTTAATTGTAGTCAAGTTTTTGAATTGCAATCAATGACACAATATTAAATCAAATATTTTACTCTTTAGCTCCGGCTTAATGAATGTGATTCAATAAATTCGCATTAAAAATTGTTTAATTAAATTGTATTAATAATTAAATATGAATGCAGTTTTTATTATGAAAATAAATCAAGAACAAAAAAAAGTTTGTTTCAACTACAAAATTATTAATCAAAACCTCGTTACATCAAACAACCAATTGAACCAAAAAAAATTATTTAAACAATGAAAACAAAAAACAATAATAAAAAAAGCTTGCAACAACCTTAAAGGCAGTGAACTAGTTGGAACCACTAGATGGATTTTTATTTTAGAGTGCTGAAAAAAACATTAACAAAATAATATTTTTGTATTTACGTTTTTAACTTTGACTAAAATTATAGAAACATTTGTGTAGGTTTGAAAGTGCATTTCCGCATCCCAGCTAGCTTCTTCCTTTCCCATTTCTCATACCCTGTTTCAAATGCCCAGAGGTATATCCATTAGCAAATGGTCGCATTTAAATGCAGCTCCAGCTGGCAAAGTTTTTCAGCTTGATGCAGTTTTATTGAATAAAAGGTCATTAAATTTGGACGCTATCTGTTGCCGAGAAGTTGTGAAAATGTCCAACTACGCCCTTCCACTCCCCCTTTCCTATTTCCTCTCACTTTTCTTCCCCTCTCCCTAAAGAGCTGTTTTTTACAAGACTTTTCCGCTTGCGCTGCACAAAACTTTACAACTACTTCGCATTTACTACCTGAACAGGACGAAGACGAGGGGCAGGACGAGGATGAATGCGTGGATCGGGATGAGGAAGATGCCAAAGTTATGATAAGCAGAGCAGCAGCTCCAATGCGACGGCAACGCTGTCGCCTTCATCAGTCTCCAGCTGCGTTGCCTGTGGCGCCTCTCAGACTTTCAACGCGCACTCGGAAAAATAGGCGGCAGGGCGGGAAAGTGGGCATGGTCGGCGAAGTCAAGCAGAAAACTTGACTGCCGGTGGGTTAGCGCAGGAAGTGCTGAAAGGAAGCATATTTCATATATAAAAGAAATCCCTTTTAAATAGAAACTTTAATCCAACCAAGGAAAACTTGCGCTCCAGGTGAAGCTTCACAGATCCTTGAATTTCGATAAGGCGCTACAGCAACAGGCCGCTGCTGTCATGATCGACTAGTAGTTGCCCTGTAAACAAAATACAGTTGAAAACTCTAGCTGGAGGTTCTTTATACTAAAATAAACACTTGAGAAATGTTTTTAAGCCACAAAATGTATAATCGATAAATATCGATTAACACAAAAATATGAAATTCAAAAAATCGGATTAACTATTCTTGTTGAATCTAAATAGTTTTTTTTTTCTCAAAAAAACAGATCTTACAGGAATTTGTCCAGAGAACCAAAGTAAGTCATCAATATAAATCGATTTTTTCAGCAATACTGTTGTATGATCTTTTCATGTGATGCTTCCAATTTTAAGAGAGTTAAAATGTAGGTAAGTATAGCTCATCAGCTTCTAAGCTTGATGTACTGAAAGTCTATACTACCCTTCCTGACTTCATTGCACACAGGGTATAGAAACTCAACAAATGCTAAAACTCTTCCGATTGCCACGCCCCCTTTCATCGGCCCAACCCCTTTTTGGAAAATTTGTTGCCATGCAAAGCACATCGAGGCGTGAGTCGAGCCACTCGGCCATTAAGTTAAAGCCCGCCCAGGAGTCCATTTGGATCAACTAATTTACAGCAGTTGCCTTTTGCGGATGTACGAGCATAAAACAGTTCTTTATTTACACGAGCGGATGTCAAGGAATGGTCACAGTTAAGCGCTTTACTTCCTCAGCAGGACGGGTGCAGCCAGAGGTGCGGAGTAGGCCAGTGGAGAGGCGGCGTAGCGGGCAATGGGAGCAGCCAGAGGAGCGGTGTAGGCAGCAGCGACTGGAGAAGTGTAGGCGGCGGCAACTGGAGCGGAGTAGGCGGCGGCAACTGGAGCGGTGTAGGCAGCGGCGACTGGAGCGGCAATGGGTGCGGTGTAGGCGGCTGGGAAGGCTGCGCTGTGGGCCACCTGGCTAGCGGTGTAGCTGGAGGCGTAGGGTGCCACGTAGGCGGCGCTGCCGACCACGGCGGGTGCGGTGTAGGCCAAAGGAGCCACAATGCCGGGCTTGGCAGCAGCCACAGCCAAAACAGCGAAGAAGCAGACGGCGAACTGAAAATGATGAACAATTAGAGCTGGAACTGGAGCCGGATCAGGAGCTGGAGCGGGAGCTGTTGCCACTTACGAATTTCATGTTTGGTTTGGTTTTTGGGGTTTTGCTTGTTAACTGTTGAAGTTGTGAGCGTTGTTTGATATCGATTTCGATCAGCTGGCGAGCTTTTATAGCCCGACTTGGACTAGAGCAAGTGACATCCATGACGCATCCAAGTCGAGGGCTTCCGAGTGAAGGTTCCGCTTAAAAATGCAGCGGGCATAGCTGGCACCGAGGCTTGACTTGACTTGCTTTTTGGCCCAATTGTTGCTGCTGTTGTTGTTGTTGTTGTCCGCATGTAAATCGCATTTGGCACGTGCGACGTCGGCCTTTTGGTAATTTGATTAGGTTTTGCGCAAAAAATCAATTGAAATGCGGCTTCCTCCGTCTGCAGCTCGACAAAAGCCATAAACCAATTATAAAATACAGAAAACCTTTACAAATATTCGGCACGAACTCCCCCTTTGTGGCAATGTGAAAGCAGGGTGTACGAGTAGGGGTACGCGGTGTACGGAGTGTACGGAAGGTGCAGGGAGGGGGTCACATTTACAAAGGATTTGAACCAGGGCTAAGAACCTTGACAGAAATCCAGTGAAAGGCATTTATTTAAATTTCTGGTCGATATTTGAAAAAAGTTTTGGACTGAAGGAATTGATCTTTTTGATTCTTCTTTCATTATATTATATGGCTTTTCACTAAAGAAAGAGTTTTAATCTATTAATTTAAAACGCTTTTAAAATAAAATAGTTTATTAGAGAAAGATATGCTCTATTAAAAGACGAGCAATTAAAAACGGAAAATTCTTGCAAACTTAAACTGTGTTTAATTACTTAATGTTGGTATACAATTTGATATACCAAATAGGCTATTGCATGAAATCGATATTTATCGATTCTTATAGAACAATATTGAAATGTTTTGGTGTCGTTAGATCAAGATAGTCATTGAGACATAAATATACCCTATTGGTGTATACCCTACAAGCACGAGGTTAAGTCAACAAACAATCAATTTACAAAGATCTAAACTCAAGGACGATTCATTAACATATACATATATGTAAATTAAGTTAGTTGCAGCCCTGGTTTTAGAGCATTCGCGTAGTTCCGAGCAATTGCTCAATTCTGCTGCGTGGTTCCAGTTATTGTTCTCGTTCTTGTTCTTCTTCTTCTTCATGTTGTTGTTGTTGATGTTGGCACTTTATCATGAATAATTTGTGGAAACCACTTAAAGGCAGCAGCCGTCGTCTTCGACGTTGACGTCGCCGTCGCCGTCGTTGCCGTCAAATGTCGCACGCATTTCTAGACAAATTCAAAACAAAATTTATAATAGACTCCGGCTCAGGATGTCAACGGAGTGGTATATGCGTGTGTGTGTGTGTATGTGTGTGTCACTCACGTTTTACGGCACTTGAGCGACGCATTAACGCGCGCGCACAGCTGCTGCCACGCCCAGATCCTAGACGCCTTCTTTATTAGGGGCAATAAAGCGAGTACGTAAGGCAAAAAAGTGGCGCATATTTTACGAGGGGCAGGGTTCAATAGCAGTGGCTGGTGCGTGTGACGGAGTGTGGGAAGAGAACATGCCAAGTCCTTGTTTGAGGACGCTTTGTGTCGCGCTGTTTTTGCCTTTGCTCCTTTTTTGTGCACATTTCTTTTTTAATTACTCGCTGCCACTTAGCCAGCCGGCAGAGGAATGGCACAAAGCGGATCTAAAGAGATGGGTCACGGGACGGGGACGGGGACGGGGACGGGGAAGCGGATTGGGGCGGAGTGGCAACTCCTTTGATAAGTTGCCAGCGTTTGGGTCACTTGAGAATTGTGCACCGCACTTGAAATGTGGTTGCTTTTTTTTGCCATCAAAGCTTTTAGACGGATTAACCAATATGCGACTTTATTTACTTGCAACTTGTGTCAAACTTGACAATGAATGCGTTTGCCATATTGTTCAGCATGTCACGCCCACACACAGACCTAACGGCCCCATTGAAGTCAAGTGAGTCTCGATCAGACTGCATGTGTAAAATGCACTAAATTGTCTTAAATGCAATAAAATACCAAAAAAAAAAAATGGGCAAATTGTGGCACTCAGCACACTTTTTTTTAGTCTGGCACCACTCTCAATTCAAATATAACTTTCTAACTGCCGTTCAGCTGTCTAGTCAAAGAAATAAAATGCAATTCGTACATTGTAATAAATCAAAGCTCTTATTAGCGACATTTGCTGTGCATTTCAGTGGGCGACTGCCACACCCACTGCGGCAAGAGACAAATTATGTGTGTGTTGCATATGCACAGTCACACGGCAAACACTTGAGGCAGGCGCTGCAGTAGAAAGCCAAAACAAATCCTTCAGCGACAACGTCATCCAACAGCAGCAGCAGCTACAACAACAACTGAAATGTTCGTAGAACTTTGTTGGCTGTGTGGCATGTTACAGACACCCACTCAAACCAAACACTCGCTGCTGTTCTGCCCCTGCCACGTGCCACATTTCGCTCGATTCTTGCAAAATCGCGTAATTGGCATTTTTAAGCAAAATTCACGCTTCAACACTTTTTCGAGTGTGTTTGCATGTGTGTATGTTGTATGAGTGTGTATGGGGGCGGGTGTTAGGTTGTAAACACCTTGAGAGCAGCAACGCACACATACATACTCTCTCACACTCACTCTCACACCCTCTCGATACGTCTAATTAGTGAGTTTTAAGCGCTGCATTTGGCCCAACCCCACATTCATTTACTTCAAGGGTTCGAATCACACATTTTTATTTTGCCTGCCTGCCTTCCTCTGCAATTTATGACATTTGTTAATTAATTTTCCATTGAATTGTAGGTGGGCGAGCTGTTTATCCACATAAGCTTTTAAGTACTTGCAACGGCTGACAGGGTATTTGGTGGGTTATTAGTTATGGTTAAAAGGGAGCTTATTGCGCGTATATGTGTGCATGTGTACATGTGTGTGTATATGCATTGTGTGCATATGGCGCACAAACAGTTAATCAAGCTCAGCGCGAAATTCAATGAAATGGCGTACACGAAATAATTGGAAATATGTGCATGCAAATAGTTTTAATACAATGAAGCATTCCATTGAATTATTGTATGTAATTGACAGCATATGGAATTTTTGAGCTTCAATTAAATTGAGGTAAAATCATATTTAAAGAAAATGTTACATAAACTTAACAACATATCAATTCATTTTATTTGATCGCTTAATCAAAAGGTATAAAATAACGCACTTAATTTACGCGCTTTGCCTTAATACCAGAAAATACCAAATACGATAATTAGGTCACTCTAAATGGACTAATTCTTGCACTGCAATCTGGCAGCGCTCTTACATATGTCAAATTTGATTTGTTAACTGCTGTTCGGCTGCTTTTTTAAATAATTAAAATGCAATTCGCTTATTGTGATATCGTTAATCACACCGTTAAGTAGCGACATTTGATAGGCTACCGTTTTAGAGCGGCAATACCCATAGACAAGCCATTTAACTGCAGTCCAAGGTCATGGCCGAGTCAAATGTAACGGACGCCAAGCACGCAGCCACATTAAGGCAGAGTCTCGTAGCCACAATCGATTCAATTTTGTGCTGGCCAAGAATTGCGCATGCGCAACATGGACAACATTGTCTTTGTCGTCGTCGTCAGTCGTTGACTTGGCAACTGTTGCACGTGCGCCGCATAGCCAAGCAGCCAACCAGGTAACCCGCTGCCCGAAGCCCCAAATTGAAAAGTGTAAGTGTTGGCGGTTTGGCATTTGGCTATAAAAGCGCAGCGTCGTCTTCAAATTGGCATCACAAATCAACTGGTCATTCACTAGCTGACAACTCCCAAACCAAACCAAACAATCAACATGTTCAAGGTAAGTGCTCCAACAGCACTCATCCTGGCTGCGGGATAACAACTCATCCACTTCTTTTATCCACATAGCTCGCTGTCTGCTTCTTCGCTGTTTTGGCTGTGGCTGCTGCCAAGCCCGGCATTGTGGCTCCTTTGGCCTACACCGCACCCGCCGTGGTCGGCAGCGCCGCCTATGTGGCACCCTACGCCTCCAGCTACACCGCTCATCAGGTGGCCCACAGCGCAGCCTTCCCAGCTGCCTACACCGCACCCATTGCCGCTCCAGTCGCCGCTGCCTACACCGCTCCAGTTGCCGCCGCTTACACCGCTCCAGTCGCCGCCGCCTACACTGCTCCAGTCGCTGCTGCCTACACCGCTCCTCTGGCCGCTGCTTACACCCGCTATACTGCTGCTGCTCCTCTGGCCTACAGCGCTCCGTTCGCAGCTCCCTATGTGGCCCGCCCATACGCCGCCGCCCCCCTTCTGCTGAAGAAGTAGAGTGTGAGTGAAGACCAAGGAAATAGTGCGCCATGTTCTTGGATCATGGGCATATATATCGCGCACCTGCACCTCTCACCTAACCCCCACTGCTTGTGATTTTGTTTACGACATAAATAAAAGTTTAAGTTTCATTGAAATATTTTTGGTTTTTTTCTTTTGGCCATTTTGGCCTTGTTTGACATGCACAGCGCTCGGCTGCACGAATAATTCACCTGCTTCATTACCTTCTTTAATGGGCTGATCAACTAGGCTGCCTTATTGCTTCAAGTAGTGTCCAACTGCTGGTTTGCATATTAATAAAGAGCCAAGTGTTTGCCGGACAGCTTGCCATGTCTATCTATATCTACAAGCCTTGGTATTTTGTATCTTGAGCTATTTCTGTTTGTATTTTAATAATAAACATATATACATTTCACATATACATATAGCTAGTTAGCTTATATATTGACATATTTATATAAAGGTATCTAGATGTATTCAGTTCTATGTGTTTCTTATTCCCCAATCTAATTTGTATATCGACTATCTTAGATCTCTTTATAATTCTATAAACATATGGATTACTATATATGTATGTATCTAGCTATATGTGTATGTATGTATATCGTGAGGTAAGTTCAAGTGTTTCTTTTCTTATCTTCATATCTTAGTTAATTACTAAATATAATACCTTTTTTTTTAATTCAGTCTTCAATGATGTATTTATTTTCGATGAAAGCTTCACGGGTTTTTTTTTACCTTCTTCTTGCCTCTTTTTACAACCACATACCATCAGGTACATAGATTCTATTCAATATTATATATTCTTATCTTCTCTATATATACATATATATCTTTGTATATGTTTGTATACATGACTGTACTACAAATTTGGCTTTCAGACGTAATTACCGCAGAGACCGCAAGTCCATAAAATATAAAGCAGCTCCTCCACATTCCGACCCACACAGATGTATCTGGTTACTAGCTTCGAAGTTAGAGGCTGGCAGACATCAGAGATGAATATCCTCGAAGAGGTAGTAAATTAAAATTGACACCTGCTGCTGGTGCTTCCTCTTCTTCTGCCACTTCTGCCACTTCTGCCGCTGTCGTCGTTAATGAGGCCTGAAACCCAACTGCGTCAACAACTCCCGTAATCCAAATACGGACGATGATTTAATGGTCCATCGAGGAGTGTCTCTTGGTAGCTGGCAGTCAAGTCCAATCCAGAAATTAGATGTTTATTCAATTGGAGTAGCCCGGAAAGCAGCTCAATAAACTGATAAGTGTTGACCAGGCTAAGAGCGGGGTGGTGTTGGCCAGTTAGCAAAACTTTTGGCAATTATCGTTTCGACTGAACTTTCAGCAGCAACAACAATAACAACAACAACAACTTCAACTTGGGCGGTCGAACAAAACTTTTTGACTTTATTGTTGACTTTGTTAAATGTGGCTAAATGGGCGTAAATGACCAGCAACAGGCTGGCATATGTGTCTGTGTGTGTTCGTGTGTGTGTGTAAAAGGGTTCAAAAGTTAAAGCCTTGCGTGTCGACCTTATTCTCTGTTGAAATATCATGAATACGCAAATTTGTTGCTGCTCCTGCTGCTGCTGCTGGTGGCAGCGCTGGCTGCTCCTTTATGTCCTTTTCTGACGGGGTCTGGCAACCCTCTGCTTTCATTATGAAAACTGACAGCGCGTAAGAAAGTTCTTGCGGCTGCTTTGAAGCAGGTAGCAAAAAGACGCATTGAAATGTAAACATAAGAAGAGGAGCTTTGCCACACAGACAACAACAATAACAATAACAACAACAACAAGAACAACATGCACCTCATTACAGCAGAAAAAGGACGTACGTTGTATCCCTCATCCGCATCCGTTGGAATTATGCGGCATTGTCTAAAAATGAGTTTTCGTTGCTTGTTGCTATTTTTACGTTTCATCGAACAAAAGCAAAGTACCTTGCAATGGCAGACGAAGAAGCAGAGGAAGAGGCAGAGGCAGAGGCAGAGGCAGAAGCAGAAGCAGAAGCAGAACCAGCAGCAGCGGGAGCAGAAGCAACAACAATGAAGCTAAAAGCTGGCGAACATAAAGAATTAAGCTTACGGAGAAGCGCAAAGCGAAGAAGACGAAGCAGAAGTAACGGAGTAACAAGTAGAAAAAGACAAGCCACAAGCACTCAAAGTCATGCCAGTCGTTGTTTGAGAGAGGAAGAGAGAGGGAGAAATGAAAAGAAGGTTGGGAAGGGGAAGGAGCTTAACGAATCAGCGCTTACCAAAAGTTCCCCGCCCCCTTTGGATGCAACGGTACTGCACAGAATAATACATTGTGTTCGTATGTATGCGAGTGTTTATGCAGTGGTGCAGGCGACAAATGTGGTGAAAGCGTGTACGGAGCTAGAGACAAGCGAGTATTTTATAGAGATGGTTTAATTGGCTCTTTATATATTATGATACGATTAAGAACAGAACTTGCTCTGGTAAATACATAAGTATGTTTGCTAGTTATTGAAAAGAATCATCCGAATAGAAAGCGAAGCATGTTTTCAAATGGCTTGGAGAGGGATCTACCTTCATTAATAAGTTTCCACATTAAATTTGGAATGTACTATGCAGACTTCTTCCACTGCAAAACTTTCCTATAAATCGCATAGAAATCGAATCCGACTCGTTTTCATTCAACAACTCGCCTAGTTCGATTTTGTCGCCTGGCCATCATAATACCCATAAAGTAATGCAACTGCAGATGCGGCGTTTGTGTGTTTACAGGATGATGTTACAAGGGTTTGGGCGACCGTACACCTGAACCACGCCCCCTCGTACACACTCGCGCCCCCAAACCCCCCTGCGGACTGACGCATTAAGTAAAGCACGCGGCATGTTGGCTCAAAATGAAGTGCTGACAACGCTGTCATCGGTGCTGCTGCTGCTGCGGCTGCGGCCGCTGTTGTTGTTGTTGCTGGTGGCACATCAGATGGTGCGAATGGCGCAAGTATTGCCCATGCCCGCTAGCTGCTAAGCGTCTTAAGGCTTCAGCTTCAGACCGCATACACACACACACACACACACATATGCTGAGTGGAGAGACAAAGGAATTGGTGCGTCGCAGCGCTGCGGTTGCCACTCGACTGGCTGCGGGTGGCAGCAGGGAAGATTGTTGCACAGCTCGTGCTTTCTGCCTGTTTAATTTACGCGCTGCTATTATTTTAATCTTTTGCGCTACAACAGCGTGAAATGACTTTCACCTGGCCTTTTGCTTTCCGACTAGCAGCGGATGGGGTGGAGTAAGGGGGAGGTGCTGTGTAAGCCAGACAAAGGAGCCTCCG
This sequence comes from Drosophila pseudotalamancana, assembly GCA_037075185.1. Taxonomy (NCBI): domain Eukaryota; kingdom Metazoa; phylum Arthropoda; class Insecta; order Diptera; family Drosophilidae; genus Drosophila; species Drosophila pseudotalamancana. Next base: position 1,289,293 of record JBAMCK010000747.1, on the reverse strand, counting down.
CGACTTCATCTTTGCAGCATTTAGCACAGGCAGCTGTTGTCCTTTGTCAGTTTTTGGCGCCTCAAGGCGCAGCATACGATACCCGTCAGCCACCCCCCACCACCCACTCTCTGGCCACATACGGACATGGCTAACACATCACGCCCGCCCGTTTATGCGACTACCCTGTGGCACCTTCTGTACCTTTATTGTTTTATGTGGCCTGCCACTCGCCCACCTGCGCTGCTGATCTGCCATTCAGGTGCGAAATAAACGAGCTCGCCTTCATATCGTACATCATCGCGTGCTTGGCGCTTTCAACGCCGGAAATCTCCGGCAATCAGCATCCGGAGCCAAAAAAGTGGAGGAAGAAGCAGCAGCACAATTGTTGTAAAGCAGCAGCTTTACAGGAGAGGTATTCCCATCTAATGCCTCAAATCATTTTCATTTCTCAAGACATGCACTCCACCTTCTCTTCTCCTCCTTCTTCTTCTTAGTCATGTTGTGGGTGTTTTTACTGCTTGCCACTCGAAGCGCTTAAGCTGATGCTCTCAGCTTCACATCCATGTTTCTACTTGTTTCATTTTTCTTTTATAAGCATTTTTCTTTTTGCACTATGTAACATTACAATATTTTAAAAGATTTACTGACCCAAACACAGGTACACAGGTGTAGCTGCAAAGTGCAAAGCTCTGTAAAATATTACGTATACGCCACCCAGACACCTGGAAAAGTTGGATTTGTAACGCCAAGTTAAGCATTTGTTTGGATTTAACAAAAGTTACAATTCGGACAGTTAAATATGCTCACAATATGGAGGTTAATTTTATCAGCGAATGCACTCAACTATATAAGTACATACATATAGAATATAGTAGTAGGATTTAGTAGTTCGATTTAACAGAGATTTTTGTTGGGCTATTAGTGAGGTTTATAGCTAGTGGATTTCCTTGAGATATTTTTAATATTGCAAACTTTCTTTTCGTTAATATCATGTATTGAATTAAGAGTGACTGGATTATAATCCTTTATACATAGGGCTTTAAAAAAGAGAGATACAGTTAACAATCAAATTAGAATACATTCCACTTAAAATTTGTATAATTCTTGCTATATACATTATATTATTATATCTATTTATACTTCTAAATATGGATTTACGAAGCTTATCAAATATCTGGAGATTAGTTTTAGTATGTATATCTTCTATTTACTTCGACAGCGCTAATCAACTGTAAATATGCTCGCTCGGCGTTGGCTTAAATATTAATGCGATTAGAGCCAAAACTTTGAGAAGTCAGAAACGAAAAGCTTGCCAGCTTAGCTGGACGAGTGGGCGGTGGGTGTGGCCAGTGCTGCTTAAGACCTAAAATAAATAGAATTTTTAAGTAAATTGAAGCAGGAAACTTATTTGCAGCGCTCAACTAAGTCAGTGGCAAGCGGCGCCCAGTTGGATGGCAATCCACACTTTTGTACTAACTTGGCCAACATAATTCACACGCAAGCCAGCAGACAGAACAGTGGAACGATGGGAAGGGGTTGGTGGGGAAGAGCTGAGACAGAGACATGGCCAAAGAGCCGCAACTTGTGGCAAAGCCACACACAGTGGCTTTGGTGGCACTTTTTACAGCAACAAATGGTGCACATTACAAGGGCCCAAAGCTACTTACCGAGGCAGCCAACGTGGCAAGGACTCACATATTTTATTATCAGCGGCAGGAGTTGCCACCGGAACAGCAGCAGCAGCAGCAGTGGCACCGGCAGCGGCAGCTGAAAGGGGCGGCCAGCTGTCTGTCTGTGCAACAAGGCGCAAAACTTAAGCGGCGAAGACAAATTTTTATTGCCACAAGCCGAAGTCGATTTCGATTATTGACTGCAAGCAAACTGTTGCACACACACACGCAGCGAAAAAGAGAAAAGTGTGGTAGAAAGAGGCAGAGAGGGGATGGGGGAAGTCGCTTAAAGGATGGCTCCTTGAGGCAGTCGGGCAGCCAGCCAAGCGAACTTCTGCTTTGCCTGTCGCGTTCGCTCATTTGAGTCACATTTTATTATTTTCGTGCATTTATCGTATGCGCGACGCCATTTTATTTTATTAGCGTCACATTTCAATTCGATCGAGCGCCCAGTGCACCCTGTGAAATTTGAATTTGGCAGCAATTCGTATTCGAAGCGATTTAGATTCACGGGCAGCTATTCTCTATTTTATTGATAGTCTGATAGTTTTTTGATCATCTGCTTTGTGCACCCTGTATACACTAAAGACGCACCCTGTGAAATGTGACTTTGACAACAATTCGCATGCGTAATAATTAGACTATTACATGATAGTTGGAGTAAGATGATATTCTGGTTAATATACTCTGTATACACTGAAGATTCACCCTGTGAAATATGAATGAAGTTAATTAGTATTAGAATTATATATATTATTTTCACTGTTTTCACCCTGTATATCAATCAACTAGTGCATGGCTGCCACTTAATGAAATGTTCCAAATTAGTCACAAAGTACCAGAGTACCAATTGATACAGATATCAATGCTTAAGTACAGTGTGTGGTATTTCTTGTATTGAACTGTACCAAATTAGCCAAAAAGTACGAGTATATACCACTTCGAGTACCAATTGATCCAGTGTACCTATCTTTTGACACCAATGTACCAATAGTTAGGTACAATTTATGGTTCTTCTTGTACTGATATGTACCAAGTTATTCAAAAAGTACCAGTAACATAACACTTCCAGTACCTATCGAATAAGAGTACCATTCTTTTGAAGCCAATGTACCATTGCTTAGGTACAATTGTTGGTACATTTGAACGTCGTGGCAGCCTCGTTTGGGACTTGTAATTGTCATTCACTGCGAATTACGCTCCTTTGTTGTCCTTCACGTCTGGCAGCTCCTTAAGGTAAACATGAATCTCAGCGATCAGGCAACATTGTTTGTAAATAACAATTTGTTTTGGTAAATTGGAAAGTAGGCGGCTTTTTGCCGTCAACTGTCAGAGACTCGATGAGTTGCAAATTTTATAGGTTCCTCATAATTCTCTTAAACTCGTCCGAGCAACACAAGAAAAGTCTCATATTCCTTATACTCATACGGTTTTTTTTTCGTATGTTTTACAAAAAAACCAAAAAAAAAAAATTCTTTTCAAAAATATTAATTAAGAAACCAACCTCCCTCTACGAAAATCCACCGGAAACGTGTGTGGCACAACAAGTTTTGAGCAAAATATTTACGAAATAGGCGCTATATTGCAAAAGTATTTTAAAGTAACTCAAACCATGGGCTACGACAACTACAATGGCACCGAAGTCGCCGAATCCGCCGGACAGGCGATCTACGCCGGAGGCAACGGCAATGTCGTTGCCGATGAACAATTCGCCGCCGCTGCAGCCGAGTTGCAGCCTTCTCTAAATCGCGTCCTTAGCTCCATCGACTACGATCTCTGCTTCAAGCATCCCTTGGAGCACACCTGGACGTTGTGGCATTGGGAAAACGATCGCACCAAATCGTGGTCCGATATGCTTAGCGATGTGACTAGCTTCAATACCGTGGAGGATTTCTTCAGGTGAGCATTTGGTTTCTTTATCTAACAATCTACCTTTCTCTTTCTTTTTTCTTTTCTTCAGTGTCTACTACTTTATTAAGCCACCATCGGATCTAAAGGTCTTCAATGACTATATGGTGTTCAAACATGGCATACGGTTAGTCGAACAGAAGCTCTTTGCCTAACCTTGCTTTTAATATTTAAATATATTCTTTTATTTGACAGCCCGATGTGGGAGGATGATGTCAACAAGGACGGCGGACGTTGGGTCATGTTTTTGGATAAGGACTCCAAGGAACTAGTGGACAAGTTGTGGCACGATTTGGTAAGACTGGTTTCTATCACAGGGTGTCTCATTAATTAATTTAATTCCATATATATTCCATATGTTTCATAGCTTTTGTGCACTATTGGCGAGTGTTTCCAGTATTCGGATCAGATTTGCGGCGTGGTCATCAACGTGCGCAACAAGGCCAGTAAAATATGTAAGTAATAGGCCAGAAATTGAGAAGGACTGATTGTGCCACAGTCGAGTCGATAAAATTATGCCTAGCTCTCTTCATTTTGGTTTGTTCTTAGATATATATAAATAAGATTGATTGATTGAAGCTAGTCCAACTAATATTTAATTTGAAAAAAATCGATATAACGGAATATGTATTTTAAATTTATTAATATACTGAAGATTGCTTAATCTTTATTTATTTTGAATCTTTTTTTGAATAGCTCTCTGGACCAAGGACTCGCACAATCAGCAGGCAATATTGGCAATTGGACGGAAGATGAAGCAGCTGCTGCAGCTGCGAGAGGTCGAGCTGCAGTACCAGGTGCACAAGGATGCGATGGTGCAGGCCGGACCCAATGTCAATGCCATTTACAAATTGTAGATTCCATTAGGAAAGCAAGTGCGGCAACTGGCTTTCAATCGAAGCGTTCACTTAGTTTAAGCACTCAACCGGTCCGTCGTAGATGCTCAGTTAACGGCTAGAACTAAGCATATTACGATCGTCCGTACCATCTTTCCTCTCTCTACCGTGAACTTTGCTAATACCTAGATACTTTATACACTCAAAAATTTTTCCAACATATATGTCATATATATTGATATATATATATATATATATATATATAAGATACACTGCTGTACCTTCTAATAGAGAATAAAGCATTGCAGTGCGTTGCCCAATGCATTGCATTAAACGACTAAAGGACCGTGTTATAGCCTAAGCTTATTAAAAATATGTAAACAGGGTATATTCCTTAAATGTATGTAATGGGCGGAAGCAGCCGTTGCTGGTCCGTCTGTCTGCCCTTCTACGAACGCGTCGATCTCATCTGTAAGAGCTATAGACTTACATATATGTATATATAGTATATAGGTTCTCATACAAATTCTAAAGTGCAAGCTGTATCTGTATAGCCCTATTCATTTCTTTGTAAAAGTTTAGATCTTGAATATGTTCTAGCTATTCATATACTATCAATATATGTATATCTATATAGGATAATATTTATTTCTTAAGCTGAAAGAAAATAAAGTTAAGCAATAATTATTGTGTATTTAGGACAAGCTTCCGCTTTTTTAAGGAATGTGAACCTATACATCTATCTCTCTATATTACCCTCTATATCTACACATATAAATATCTTTTTGGTATAGGAAAAATCGTTCTTAAGGGCTTTACAATCGTTCTCTTCTTCATATTGTTTTTTTTTTTTGTCTCCTCGATATGCTTTTTCGTGGCCATCAAATCTGGCACGTAGCCACGCGTTGTCCTTAGTCAGGACTCACATTTTCATCCAACAGGACTCATTCTACGCAAAGAGAACTCACGTTCTCCTTAGCCAGGACTCACGTTGTCCTTGGCCAGGATTCACGTTTGCCTTGCTTCACGCTTCTCTCCATTTGCGCTTCCCACTCGCTCGCTTTATGGAGATTATCCTTTATGCCATAATTTTGGCCATTTTGGGCTGACGTGTCGCCTCGTCCTGCAGGCAGGACCCCTTGCCTTTTCCTTGGGTTGGTGGGCGTGGCAGGTACTCTGCTCGCCTTTTGTGTTTATGTCATGCATAGCAAATTGTGTGCAATTTATGAAAATATGCTGGAGCGCGCTTTCACCAGTCCACATGCCACACTTGCCACACTCTGAGGGAGGCGTGGCACACACACATACATATATATATATATATATATATATATATTGTATGTAATACGTATATAATGTGATTGTTGTAATTTGTTTGGATTTGGACCCTTTATTGTTTTATTGAATTATGAAGTGGCATTTGGCCAAATGACTTGAACGTGATACACTAGCTAACACACACACTCTCCCGGACACTTACACACATATAGACATATACATATATATGTATATGCACACGCACACGTTTTAATATCGAGTGAGAATTCCTGGAGGCCAGAGGCTAAGGAATTCGCCTGCACTTTGATGCCAATGGCAAATGCGCATTGATATGCCAGCTGGCAAGTCAAAGGACAAAGGACGAAGGATGCAGGATGCAGGATGCAGGACATACCTGCACTTATTGCTGTCGCTGCCTGTTGTCAATTCAAATACAGTGAAGGCTCGATTGACAGACAGAGAACATCGTACAATTTTCTTAAGTATAAAGTCGGAGATTCCTTAATTGGATGAAAGCCATCTTGACAGGGATTATATATAGTAGTTATGTATCTAATGGATATTTTTTTATCCGTGTTACTTTCTATGAGAACGTGTGGCGCTCAGTGAGCTGTGCACCGACTCACAAGCGGCAAGTCTAAGTTTGACTTCCCAACAAAGTCATGAAAAATATTTAGTTATGAATATTAAATCTACCTTCAATGTCGGTTTTGACTTCGATGCATTTATACAACCAGACGCCTAACGGATCGAGGTTATTTATCATTTTCAAATAGTTATAACTCAGTTAAATAAAGTCAGATTTTGAAAATGTATACCATTTTGTTATCAGAAAACTTAGTAGACCAAGAAGGAATCAAATACTGCTAATTTTGGAACCAAGCCCATTTTGGCAAAAAATGATATGCTACCCCTTGTCATTTTTTCAAAAATTGTCAAAATTTTTTTTTTTGCCAAATTTTAGTATTTTGAATGCCAATCAATAGTACTGATTCATATGAGCTCAAAAGGGTATATCTTTTGAAAATCGATCCCAATTTGTCCTTGATAGAGCCAACTAAGTTACGAAAATACGGTATTTTAACGTGTTTTTATTAATATTAAGCAAATGGAAGCATCTACTTTAGAACAATAACTTGTCTACTCTGCGCCTGATATTCCAGAATAAGTGTTTAAATTTTCAGGTACGTAGCTATAATAGTTTTCGAGATCGACGTGTTTCTACAACCAGACGGCAGCCGGATGGAGGTTATTTCTCAAGTTTTAAATTTTTATAACTCAGTTAAATAAAGTCAGATTTTGAAAATGTATACCATTTTGTGATCAGAAAACTTAGTAGATTAAGAAGGAATCAAATACTGCTCATATTGGAACCAAGCCGATTTTGGTAAAAAATGCTATGCTACCCCTTGTCATTTTTTCAAAAATTGTTAAAATTTTTTTTTTTGCTAACTTTTATTATTTTGAATGCCAATCGATACTGCTGATCAATTCGAGCTAAAAAATGTATATCTTTTAAAAATCCAACAATATTTGGCAGAGTTACAGTTCCCCAAACTACGAAAATAGGGAATTAAAGGGGTTAGTTACTGACATATAGAAAATTAAAGAATTTATAAATGAACATATATCCAATATTTCAGGTAGGCAGTGGGATAGAGATATATCAACTAACATTGTTTAAATCTGTCATATAAATGGCTACCAGCAGTATTCGTATATGCGGATGTGAGTCGTTATTTTATTGCAGTTATATAGTAAAAGAATAGTTAGGGCTACGCATGTTTTTTTGTTGAGTACAAAGTTGATTATAAGGAAACTTATCGCTGTTCTGTTATCGATATTAGAAAACTGTCATTGAGTTTAAGATTTCTTGCCTTTCATTGGCTCTCAAAAGCTTTGCCTACAATAACTTTTTTAAAAACGTATCTCTTAAGCGCCGCTTTAGCGAGTCTTCACTGTAGCTATGCGCTGAAAGCCGTTGTCAAAGGGCAAGCCAAAGTAAAGCTAAAGCCAAATGCAAAGGCAAACGCAAAGGCAAAAGCAAATAAAAGTTAACTGCACGACCGGAAACTGCAGCTGCAGCAACTTCCGTTTCCGCTTCCGGTTTGGCCACAGTCAGATAAGCACCGTAAACTAATGCTGTTGTTGTTGTTGCTGCTGTTTTTAACTGTTATTAAAATGCAAGCGTAATTGAAAAAGCGAATCCAGTTGCTTCTCTTTTTTTTTTTAATTAAACAAAAAGCGTAAAATATTTGAGCATTCCGGCTGTTTTGTTTGTGTCCGGCGACTTGTCTGTGGGCCACGTAAATTTTCTTGGCCAACAGGCACGAAATTGTTTGCACCATCCATGTCCCCAGCCAATGTCCTGAATGTCCTGTGCGCCCTGTCGCTGTGTCCTGTTGCAAAGCAAATTAATTGTCTGTCCGTGTTTTCTTTTTCGCATCAACTTTTTCGTCCTTGTGGTTGCTCCTCGCTCTCAATTTTCCAGCGTTTCGCTTGTTGTTGTTGTTTTTACTGTGTTTGTTGTTGTTGTTGTTGTGTTTTATTTGCGCTATCTTTTCTGGTCTAGAGCATCGCTCGTCTCACTCAAATTTCACTTGGCTTTCGCTTAGCTCATTTACTGCACAACTTTCGTTTTACCCCTCGTTCCGACTGCTGCCACGCCCGCCCCTTCCTTTTTTCGTTGGTCATAATTCAAATGTAATTTCAGCTCCCCTCGACGGTCATAATTATTTTTTGATTAAAGATGCTTCTCCCAGACTTTTGGGAGATGTTTTCCATGCTCTGAAATTTCTCGTCTAACTGCCAATAAAATGGGTGAGCGGAAGGTCCTCGAAGGCACAATTGAGAGAGTTTTTACAGTTAGTAGGGGAGATTTTATGCTTTCATCAGTGGAGTTTTTCGGTCCCTCTGCCGTTTGTTATAACAAAATGTAAGTTAGACATTAAATCGGTTCAATAAACCTTTCTGTTTTAGTAGAGTTTCAAAAAGCACTAGAGAAGGAAAAGAAAACACGTTAAAGTCTTTATTTGATGCATGCAAATCGCAAAGGAAGACTTTAAGATTGTTGAGAATCACACGGAAAGGCGAGAACAGTGCTTGAAGGGAGAATGTGAGAGAGGTGAGAGGAAAGAAGATAGAGAGCAAAAGAGAAATATAGAGAAACGAACAGTTGGAGAAAAATATAGTTTGGCATTCTAATCGGAAACTTATGATTAGAAGAGGACTGTAAATATAAATGAGGAGAATTGCATAGAAGGGTAATTAGCTACAATTTAATTAAGAGAAATTCAATATATATCATGGAATTCAAGAATGGTTTTTAAATAATAATTGACTCTATTAAATTGAGTTCTAAAGTTCCAGGGTTATTTAAGCACAGCGAGCGATAGAAAAAGAGAGAAATGCACATTCACATTTCTCTCGCTCTCTGAACACACTGTGAATAAATTGTATTTTATTTGAGCTACGAATTGGCTTCGAGCTTAATTATTTAATTAAATCTTGGCTATGAAAACAAAGTCCTGCAGTTCAAATATATCCGATTTTAGCTCTACCGTTGTTTATTTTTCCCAGCTCTTTTCACCGAATCCTCAAAAGTGGTTTTTAAATCAAAATTTAGTCGCCTTTTATTCAAAGATATACTTTGCGGCATTTAATGTTTATTATTTTTGTTGATTGTGCAGAAACTAAAATTTATATACATTTTTTAAATAAATGGCGTTCGATGTTATAAATAATTAAGTCTCGATATCATTTTTAAGCCTTGAGCTCTCGAGTATTTGTGGAAATGCAATTAAGGTAACAAATGCAATCAACATTTTCTCCAATTGCCAATCAAATTGCAAATTAAAACTTTTTGCCTCCTCATCAATATTTCAATACTTCGGATCGGAAAATACAGCTTTAATTGAATTTAAAGCAATGAAATTTATATGTGAAAAAAATATTTATGGCATTATTCGAGAACAAAAGAAGAGCCATGAAATAATTTAACAATTGGAAACAAATTGCACTTCGCACTCGGAATTTGTACCCCGAACAAAATAAATTTACGTTTCGCATTTGCATTTCAGAATTATAACAACATTAAAATAAAAAACTATAAAAAAAATCTAGTTAAAAGTTGACAACAATGAAACGTCAAAAAGCTTCAAGCGAAAAACTTTCAAACCGTGACTCGACAAAACACAACAATACAGATTAAGATATATATACATAGATATGTATATAAATATATATGTATATATACATTTATATAGTTGTTGAAACTCTAAACCCTTTTCATACCCTGTACTCATAGAAAATGTGATGAGTGATAGTTTTGACGTGAAAGTTTCATTCGACTCTTTGTTGAACAGATATTTATCTATATTTATTATCATCGGACTCAAAATCTGATTGATATACTTTTTAAATGTGTCTGAGTTACGTTTAAGTGTTATACTTGGAATATAGGCTATTTGTATATGAAACATTAGTTCCATTCACCATTATTTTAAATATTTTTAAAAATAAAATTAATTTATTATCGATGAACATCTACAAATTATTAAAAATTGATAAATGTAAAAGTAAAATTTTATTATTGGTATTATTTGCAAATCGATAAAAATCGATTTTTAGCCTAGATTTAGTGAGCATAACTCATTATATAAAATACTTGTTTATAGAGACAAACACCTCTTTCTCTTTCTCAATTTCAACCAACCCGTTTTTGTTATTTCACAGGGTATCTCTTAGTTTGCCCCAGCAAACTTTGTCTTGTGTGTGTTTTGCTTTTAATGCGCCCATCTACCTTTTTTTGCGCTCCTTTTGCACCGTTTTTTGTTTTGCCCAACAATAAAAGCAAATTTTTCTAAAATTTCATGTCGCCAGTTGCCACGCCCCCTCGCCGGATGGGTGTGAAGGGGCGGACCGGTGGAGTGGCCGTTGGAGCTACCCAAGCTATTTGCAATTTAACTTTTTGCCACACGGACTGAGGAACAGAGACACAGCTGCAGCCTAAAGGATGGGCATGGAAAACAAGGACACGTAGCCCAAAAGAGCTTTAGTTTTTAGTTGGCTTTTATTAACTTTTGTCTGCGTGAGTGTGAGTGTGTGTGTGTCTGTCTGTCTGTGTGTGTGTGTGTTTGGGTCTAGCTGTCTGTTGTTGTTGCTTTAGAGACAGTCCCACTTATTTTGGGCATAAAAGTTGCGCTATTACCGAGATTTGAGACGCTGCTGTCCCACACAAACGACTCCCCAATTTACAGTTAACTCACAAATTTACCCTTTACCCAACCCTCCCCACCGATCCGCCCCCCTTACACCTAACCTCCCTTTGTTGGGCTCACAATTTAAGTTTTTTTTGTGGTTTTCTATTGAGTATATTTTTTAAATGCTTCGACGTCGTTTGCGACACGAATGTGAAGCTCGATGTGTTGTTGTTGTCGTTGTAGTTGTTGTCGTCGTCGTCGTCGTTGCTGTTGTTGTTGTTGTTGGTGCTGTTGTTGGACATGGACGTGACAGTGGCGGTCGCTGCGCCGGCCGCGCTGCCGCCTTAGATGCATGCGTCGGCGGTTGCTGCATTGGCGGCGGCGGCGTCGTCGACGGCGTCGAGGCAGGTGACGCCCTCACCGGCAGGTATTCGATTTGAAAGTATTCCGTTATAAACTGGCTGCTTATCACATTCAGTTCGAGACCCTTGGCCAGCATCGCGAAGAGTCCCTTGCCCCGCATCTGCTGGTCGCGCAGCTCCAATGTGGCGGCTATGTTGGTCGAGTGATCCCCTACAGTGGACTTTACGATCAGCTCGCAGTAGTTCCGAAACACCTGATGACCCAGTGTCTGTATGAGAGGAGAGGAAGGGGGGAGAGAGAGAGAGATAAAAAGAGAGAGTGTGTAAGTTAGGGTGAAATGTTAGTATGCCTAGGGAGAGATATAGAGAGAAAAAGGGAGAGAGGAAGAGAAAAAATTAGCCCAAGAATATGTATCGCCTTGTCTTTATTATTTGATTTGTGACTGCAAAACTGTATGGTTAAGCCCAATGAGGTTCAAACTGCCGCAATTGATACCCTTTTTTTTTTTTGGGTTGCGCTCTTCACCTAGACTACTGTAAAAGCGTATATTCCTAGAATCTGACAACGACGATAACCGTCGTTCTTGTCATTCATCTTACGATCAATCATATTATCTATATTATCGTTATATAGATCTATATAAAGAAGCATTCCCTACAGAAAGTGGGTGTTGTATTGCAATCTTTAGTCTCAGATTATGTGCTATATTAAACTTTTACACAGCTTAGCAGTAGCTTTCAAACTGTGAAAAGCAAAGCAAGTCTTTGGGTTCTAAAGATCAAATCGAGTAGAAATCGAACATGCCCGTCTTCCCACACTGCAAAAAGGGTATAACACTTACAGTTACCATCAGATGCGCAACGCTCATCCGTTTATACTGCTCCCCGCAATCGACGGTGGTCATGAAGAAGCAGAACTTGACCAGGAAGGGCACTGCTAGGGAATAACAACGCTGAGCGTAGAGGAGGCGATGGAGCAGGAGGAGCATGTTGTGGGAACGCAAGCGGATGCCCATGTTGGCCGATTGCCAGCGTGGGAGCAGGACACCCCAGTCGGCGGAGTTAAAGTTCTGATTGATGTCCACCAGGCCGTAGGCGATCCACTTGTAGCAAATGGGAGCCTTGAAGTACGCCGGCAAAGGCATCTCGGCGCCGTCGAATTCCAGGGCCAGGATGAAGTCGAAGCGGATGCCCCGATTGAAGGCTCCTCGTTCCGCCGCGTACACCTGATGGGCAAACGGCACTCGATTGTAGCTCAGCGCAGTGTATTTGATATCGTATATAGCGCCCCAATAGCCGGCTATGCAGGCCACCTGCCCAATGGCCCGCTGCAAATCCCGTTGCAGTCGGAGATTCATACATTTCGGATTTATCGCATTGCCGAAGAAAAACGGATGTGTGTAATTCGATCTGTAGAGCTGGACACTGCGTTGGCTCTCATTGAAGTTGGGGGTCAGCGAGATAGGCAGCCGTATGGTTAGGAACACCTCGAAGCCCAACGGCATATCCATATTGATTTGGCTAACAAATGCAGCTGCAACACAACACCGGAAGATTAGCTGGATTGGGCCCACAGGATGGGAATCTGCATACTTGCCCGTTTTTCGCAATTCACCCAAATAATCTTTGAACATGGAATTGTTCTTGTGCAGCTGATCGATGATTGCATCGATCACCAGCTTCGCATCGTGGACGAAACGATGATGCTGCTCCTCATCTCCATGGAAATTGAACGCCATTAATTCAAATGTGTCCACAAAATTGAGCATAGCCATACTGCATTGATGCCAATAACAAACTGTTGTTCAGTGTTGAACAACACTGTTTGCCTGTCTGACAGCTTTCAGCTTGTGTGGCGTTGCCAGATCGGCCAGCGCGCACACTACGATCAACAACTGGACAAATTGCTCGCATTGCGATTGGCCGTTGTCCGCCAGCCATGAATGAAACTCGAATAGGATCCAATTACTACGTCCTTTACTACATCCCGGCTTCTGCGCAGTGGTTCACAGCATCCACGGCGATTGCAACGGCATCTCCAGAGCTTGGGCCAGCCGCAATGTGAATTCAGTTGCTGTTCGACGTTCCTCGCGTGCGGTTGTGCCTGGGCTTTGAGCGCGCATTTGCATGTTCAGCGGCGAATGTTAGTTGTCTCCCTCTCGCACTCCAAAGGGTAATGCAAGAGAGTTACCGTTGTCTGCTGAGTTAACAGAGTGAGAGAGAGATTGAAAGAGAGAGCGCGTCGGCGCCGGCGCAATGGAGTTTGTGTACGAAAGAGCGTGCGAGGTGGCAAACTGCAATAGGCAGGCAAACTGCAATAGCAGCAGCAACAACAAGAACAACAACAACAACAATAACTATGACTGTAACAACAAAAGCAACGGCAACGTGCGCGCTGTGTAAATAACAGCAGTTATCCATATACATTCCTCGACAGCGTGCCAGTTTATGTGTGTGTGTGAGTGTGTTGGTGTAGATACTACGAGAAACTGCAATGGAAAACAACAAGCGCCCGGCAACAGGACAAAAACAACAACAATAACGGGCACAAGCAAGTGCAAAGGGCAAGTAGGAAATGCTTCACGCGCAAAATTTCGCTGATAAAGTTGCCTTCTAATGAAAGGTGCTTCGGCCAGACGTTGGACCCATTTACAGTTACCTCTATGTTCCCCTTAGCTCCCCCTTTGTTTCTCTCCTCCTTCCGCATTGCAAATTGAAAATAAATTGAATTGCAACAACGTGCAAAACTTAAGCGACAAACAACAACAACAATAGCAACTGCTTTTTGGTGTTGGTAAACGCGCAAAGTGCAAAAGTGTTTTTGTCCAAATTGCATGCAAATTTGTGTTTAGTTGTTGTTGCCGACTCGAAGACTGCAAAAATGCTTCTAATGGATTTTATTTTGAAGTTCTGAGCCAACTTTTTATGTGGGCCGCATGTTGCACGGTTGTAACTAACGGCTAAATGTGTAAATGATGCATATTTAATGATTATAAACTAAATGATGATAAATGATGATTTAATGACTGCTTCAAAATTATCAAGTTTTCTGGGATCTTCAGAGCTGGCAAAAAGTTGCAAGTTCTGCGAGTTTGAATTCAATTTTAGAATTTGCTTTCCACTAGTTGAATGTTGCAAAGCTACTGAAACCGACATGTGCGCTAAAAATATGGCAAGAATTTGTATAAAATTTTTTTTTTTAAAACTATTCACTTTTATCTTTTTATTCTTTTCTTATCATTCATCATATTTCCGTCGGGTTCCTACTTTTATACAATCAACTTTTCAATATACAAATTTTTCAATGATTATCTTTATTTTACTATAAATAGTGGTCTCTAAAAAAATGTATGTTACGAAAAGGTTTTTTGCAACATTTTAAAATACAATTTTTATAATTGAACAAAAAATATTATAGTTTTTCCAAAAGAGTCCTTAGGCACATATTTTAATTTATTGTTTAGATAGTTAACAAACGGTTTACTTGCACAAAATTGTAAGAAATACAATTTTTGATATTTTCGAAAAATGTGTTGCTTAAAACTTGGTTTATATATTTCATCTAGATAGCTTTTGATATAATATTTAGTAAGTCTAAGTTATTTTTTGTATTGTATTTTAATAATTGTGTTGATTAATTCATTTGAATTATATGTATGTTATTTATTAAGTCTAAAAGATTAAATTTAAATTATAGGTTATTCAATCAAGTCTTAAAGATTTTTTGAGAATTTGTATTCTTAATCTGCTCATTTCCTTACATTTTCGAAGGTATGTTTCTTTTACTGATATTTTCTACAATATCTAAATCTTTAACTTGAAATATATACTGAGAAATTGTACTTAATTACTCGCTGCTTTAATAGAAACCCCTTAATGTGCTTTATAATAAGCGAAGCTGTATTTAGGAGGGCTGCAACCCTTAACTCCCACTCATGCCATCCTTCGAGCATATTTAATCCTTCGTCCTTATTGTTGAGACGCGACGTGTGGCGCGTGTGTCGCTCATTAAGTGCCTGTCCTCGAATCCTTTCGAGTTCTGGCAAATTGAAAGACACGTTTAGCGATGCCTCGCCTGCTCCTTGCACCTGGCTTCCACCTTGCGCCTAATTGCCATTTAATTGTTTGACATTCTCCTTGTGTTTTATATATATATATAATTTTTTTTTTATGTTTTCATTTGTGCGCAGAATTTGAAATTTTCCTTCATTATGTGAAGCTGGGTTTTGCTTGCCAGCTGCCAAGTGACTTATTTACTGCAATTAAAGGACTCTTAAGCTGCAGCCTATGCTTAACTCGCACATAAATAATCCTTAAGCCTGCCGGCAAGAGAAACGCGAGAATGAGAGAGAGAGAGAAGAGTGCGAGAGAGATGGAGATGCCTATTGATTTTGTGCAGCTGCTGTTCGAGTGTATATGCAACTATTTTGAACGTTGCCGCCACGACAAACTATAAATCTGTCTGCCGGCTTGCACGCACACACATACGCACTACACTATATATACTATATGCCATATATGTGCAGCATACGCACACACACACACACGCACACACAAAATTTATCGATTGCCGCATACACAACTGGACACAGATGCTGCTGCTGCTGCTGCCTCTGCTGTTGCTGTTGCTGATGTGTAGTAAAAACTCGCTCGTATTTCATGCGGAACTGACCACACACACGCACACGCACACGCACACACACATACACATTGACACACACATGTGTGCGCTTCGTAGTAGTTGTCGTAGTAATTGTTGCAGCCGGCAACGAACGCGATAAATGGATTGGTTTATTTAAATTTTCTCGTACGCTCGTACGCAGCGGCTTATGTGCAGCGGCCAGTTAACAGTTACTATCACACACATACACAAATTTCCGGTTTTTTTTTTTTTTTTTGGGAGGTTAACAGCTGCAGTGGCTAGCATTGCGTATACGCAATGTGCAATGTGCAATGTGCGTATGCGCAATGCTCGAACTTTCGGCGTTTTTCGTAGTAAAAATAAAGCGTTGAATGCGACGCAAATTGTTGCTGTCATTAATTAGTTGTGTGGCAAGTTTCACTTTCGTTGTTGTTGTTGTTGTTGTTCTTGTTTTTACAGTTGTTCCAATTGTTGTTGTTGTCGTGCGACCCTAATCCATCATTTGCCACAAAAGTCACGTACAGCTGTTCAGGCTGAGCTTGAAACGGAAACTTCCACTCGGAAGAAAGTTCATGTAACTTTAACATACACACGCACACAAGCATATACACATATATGTGTTGTGTGTGTGTGTGTGCGTGTCTTATGACTGCCAAGTTTGTTGTAACAAATTAAGAAATCACTTTCGCGCCGCCAACAACATTTTTGCGCACTGACAGTTGCCTGCAAGCAGGCTGCAGTTGATATACCCTGGCATTGTAATTGTATGGGGTATGCTAAATGTGGAAGCGGTTGAAGTAGGCAACTGTATTTAGTTTTAGAAGTGCGAGATTTAGTAGGTAGCTTTTCTTTTAAGCCGTTAGTTGTTTAAAAGCCTTTAGTTATTATACCCTAAGTAAGTGGTTGAAAGGGGTATGCCAAGTGCGTTATTAAGAGTATCATTTATAGAAGTGGACTTCTTCTGCTTTAGTTGGTTACTCGAAAAGGATTCTTTGAAAAGGATTCATTTTTTTCAGACCTAAATAATATTCTAAGGGGTATTTGATGATCAGCATTGCATTCATTTGTGCTGGTGTTTTCAATTCAAGCTCCTCCCGTAAACCCCTCTTAAATGTCATTTTCCCAGTTTCTGTCAAAAGCGACAGCCTAAAACAGACGCGAACCCAAAGCTAATGCCAAAAAGTGCGCCGTATAAATATGATATATGAATGGGCTCTGCCTGCTCCATATGCATATTATATAACTGTAAATATATATATATACATACATATATATATACTATGTTGTCAGGTTACGACCTGCACTCAGCTGGCAAACAAATTTTTCGACATTTAGAGCGCGGAAGCTCACGAGGTATTTAAAATGTTCGCATTTATGTTTATGTCTGTCTATGAACATGATTGATGTTCAGGGGCGGGTTGTTTGGAAGGGGTTCAAGGAAGGAGGGGAGGGGGCGATTAGGGGCGTGTCATGGCTTGAGTGGAGGTGTCAAGAAAGGTCTCGCGCAAGAGGCATTTGCTGGCTGACAGCGAAGCGTGAAAAGTTTTGCATTTGATTTAGTTGATTGGAAACGCTTCAAACTTCGGAGCAGGTTTTCCATTATAAAATGGAGTTACGAAAGCGAGAAAGTTAGATTTGCACTTAAGCTGGGATAACTTTTGGTAAATAGCTTTAGGGTGAAAAATGGAGAGAGAATGGAGACTTGTGATTGTAATTCCCAAACAGTTTAAGCTGCTTGCTTATGTGTGCTCTTATCTTTTCCTATGAACTTGTCTTGTTGCATAGTATATCATCTTATATAACATATCTATTTGTTATAATTCCCAACAAGTTTAAGCTGTTAACTATAAGCTTCTCGTTTACCGTCTTAAATATTTTTCATTCTAGTTTTATATTTCATGACCTGTTTAAAATATTGGCTGACTTTCACTCCTTTCCTTTCCTTTCCTCGTAATATCTAAATTGAATTTTCTTAAGTTTTTCTGAAATATCGTTTTACAGCTTAACTCCATACAGTTGTTATCTATGATGAAAAGAACTTCATCAAGGATTTCTTCATTGTAAGCAAAGTCTTGTAATTCCCAAATAGTTTTGACTATACATACTGTCTGCTCTATTGATATATGGTATGTCTTCAATTGATATATGGTCCTTTTATAACCTTCTATTTTATTTATTATAACCTTCTATTAAGTTATCTAAACTTATATTTCCCAAACAGTTTAAGGTCCGTTATGTAAAGTTCCTCTGCATTTACTTAAGGTTCTCTTGCCTATTTGTATATTATATAACCCCATATAGCATAGCTACTTAATATGTCAACAACACTATTGTTTCTGCACATTTGCCTGTGCATTTTCCTCCCCTATCGCATATTTGGCAATAGCTTTTCCTCCCCCAGGCTGTCCACATTTTACTTAACCCAATATTTTGCTCGTTAGTCGTAAGAAAGAAAAAAAAAAAAGAAAAGCTCAACAGAGTGTGGCATAGTAAAAGCCAAAGGCAAGGAAAAATCACTGAGCAGCAACAACAGCAACAGCAACAACAAAAACAACAACAACAACAATGTTGGCATCAGCTGCTATGAGAAAAAAGTTTATGACTTTAGACCCATTTTGTATGAACTCAATTTTTTGTTTTTTGCACTGAATCACGGCGAGCCCCTTTTTGCTTTTTGCCCACATACCCTGCCAACCCCCTAAAAAAAATGAGGGAAATGGGGAGTGGCAAGTGGCGGTGCAGCCATCAGGTCGATTCTGACTTACCTTAGAGTCCTGCTCCAACTGCTCCTCCTTCTGGCGTGTTCTTCTTCTTCTTCTATCTGGCTGCTGTTTTTAAATGATTTTTATGTGCACTTCAGGCAGCTAAAACACCGACAACAACAACAGCAACAACAACAACAACATTATTCGCAGCGACGTTTCTGGCTGCTTTTTGCATAGTCGTATACCCTGTAATTGTAAATTTGGCTTTAAAGAGTGACATTTACATAGCTGAAAGGTGGGCACGGAAGTCACTATATTACTGACGGACTTCCATAGTTGTTGGTAATTCTGTAGGAGTAACAATTTAATTTATGTACTATATATATAGCACCGATATTTGACATACTTATTGCTAAACTCTTAGATAAGGCTAACTGAAGCTGTTAGGCTAAAATACAGGGTACTTTTCATAGGCAACCATGTTTATGGTAGTTGAATGGCTAAAGAAATCTTAATTTCAGATTGTTTTTATTAATTTCATTGATAGGTCTAGAATTTAAGAAAATAATAGTTTTCTTTTTTGATTTGGCGCGGATGAGAAATGCAGTACATTATATGCACTTGTTTTATCATTATTTATACTACAGGGTATTTGTTATTCCATCAGTACTGCTGTACATGTTGTTGTCGCTTAACGCTGGCTGCACTCGATGTAAAGTTTTGGTATATTTCTCGGTTCTGCACTCATTTGCTCTATTGATTTTCTTCCATTTGTTGTTCCTGTTGTTGTTGCTGTTGTCGTTTTTTAGTGTTTTGTCTCGTCGCTGCATTTGTTTGTGGCCAGCCAGAGGGACAAAGAGAGAGAGAGAGAAAGAGAAAAAAGGAGAGGGGGGGGGGTCTCACTGTCCGGTCTGGTCTCGGTCGGCCAGTGTTACAAAGCGGCAGACAGGCCGGCTGCAACGGCGCTGGCTGGCATTGTTTTATATCCTGGTCCAGGACAAACGCAGTATTGATTTTTTCCTCTTCTTCTTGTTGTTGTTGCGGCCAACCCCGTTTTTTTTCAGAGTCGCGGCTGCTGTTGCTGCTGCCCGCCTGCCTGTATAAAAAGTCATTAGCGAGAGAGTACTGTGGCTCTGGTTGCTTCGAGTGCATAATGGCACAATTTAAATACGTGTGCAGCCGATGTGAATGAACCGTGCAACGGCATGTGGCATGCAACATGCAGCAGCCAGCAGCCAGCAACCAGCAGCCTTTAAATAAAAAGAAAAAAGAAGTGGCCCACGCGGCGTATGCGCAATGTGGCATACAAAATTGTACCTTAGCAAAACAATAAACTAAAAGCCATTTGCTTTTGATTTATTGACGCACGTACGTGATGGCAGCATGCAACAAGCGGTGCAGCAAATGGAGTCTCGGACATGATTCGAATCGATGGCGTAATGATTATCTATTAAAATAAATCACGTATTTGGCAACAGGCGAGACGCAAACTTGAGCAATTTTTCCACAAAGTGTCGAAGTCTATAAATTTCCCAGCGTGTGTGTGCGGAGTCTATGTCTATGTCTGTGTGTGTGTGTGTGTGTGTGTGTATTCTGTCTAGTCGAGCGCTCCTTTTGCTGCAAATTTCATTTTGGCAGCAAGCACAAATTGTTCCTGACAGGCCTTCAGACAAGCCGCGAAGCCAACGTTAAGTGTAACATAAATATCACCAACTTGACTCTTAAGTGTTTAAGCCTTCTGCTTCTGCTTCTGCTTCTGCTTCTTCTTCTGCCTTTAGTAGAGGCCAAGTCTAAGTGAAATAGACATAAGAAGCGCTTACAAAGGAACACTTGTCAGTCCAACAGCTGAAAGCCGACTTATGCTCAGCCTACAAAGACTTCCAATCAATCTTTCTCAACTATTTTCTCATGTTTCTTTAGTCGAGTGCTCTTCGCATTCCAAGTTTTGGCCAAGTGGGCGAAATTGAGGCGAAAAGCTTTGACAAGTCATTAAGTGAACAAAATAATCAACTTTTTCTATTTCTATAAATAACTAAATTATGTTTTATTTAAGATTGAGTTCGTCAATTTTCCAAGTTTTTGCTTAGAAGTTGGGGAAAGTGAGGCGAAAAGCTTTGAGCAATCAAAAGTAAATTTCCTTTCTCCTCTTTTCAATTTTTTAATACAATTTTATTTTTCTTTTTGTATTTTTTATTATTGAAGTATCATTTTCCCAAATCGCTTCGAAACTTTTCCAGTTGTAATTCAGTTGTTTTCCTTTTCAGGAATAAAATGTAAAGTTTTTTAGTTTTGCATTTGCCTCACGCCCAACTGGACACCAAGTGCATAGGAAAATCTGCTTAGGCTTGCAATTTTCTATAATTTTCCACATTTTCCTTTTTCTACCTTCAACCTTTTCAACTTTTAAACTAATTGCCAGCAATTTAGCAAATGTTTTACGCCGTACACTGCGGCGTATGCGTAATATTTATGCTTGCTATTGCTGTCTCCCTCTCCATCTCTCTTTTGTTTGCCGCTGTGCATACCCAATGCGCACATTTGCCGCATAATTGCCAAGTCATGATTTTTTACACACGCCAAAACCGAAAAACAAGGAGACAAAGAAAAAAAAACTAAGAAAAAAAGCGAGAAGAAAGGAAAAACTGTTGTAGCGAAGATTTTCACAATGTTTGCTGTTGATATTCGCACTGGGCATAATTTCCATGTTGCTTAAACGGCACTTTTGTTGCTGCTTCTTCTTCTTTTGTTGTTGTTGTTGCTTTTGCTTCTTTTGTTGCTTGCCTTGTTGCTGTTTTTGTTGCTTTTGCGGGTCCCAGTTCCAGTCGTTGAGTTCACTTTATCGTTATTGACAGTTTTACTGTTCTTTTATGTAATACTCTGTTCGCATTGCGCAAAGCGAGTACATTGGTTCTGGTGTCAGGTATCTCTTGGTTTATACTTATTAATTAGTTGAAGGTTGGAGCTCGTTATTAATATTCTTACTCTTCCTGTATGTTGTTGTCAAAAGTGACTATATTGCTTGATGAAAGTTTTCTTACTGAACTGTTTACAAGAAGAAAAATTTCAAATTCTACCAAAATAATCAGTTTGAAATTCACAGTCTGAACGGTACAGTTTGCGAGTCATTGGTTGAAATCGCAGCACCTTTTGCAAGTCACAGCGTGCAGTCAGATTTTGCTTGTCACAGTTTGCAAGCCATTCTATTATTTTTACAGTTTAAAAGTCACTTTGCCAATTATAAATTCAACTCTTCTTAAGTGCGGACGAACACCTTTTCTGTACTCACCGAACAGCGTATTGGGCAGTCTGTTACGACCCATTTCAAAACACTGACTTGCTTTTCTTTTTAACTGTCTGCCCTTCTCCTCGCTTCTCATCAAACGGCTGTCCCTTTTGCATAGTTTCCGCAACGAATTTTGCTTCAGTCTTGCTGCAGCATTCAAAATCTTACCTTGGGGAGTGCTGAATGGATTTTTGGACTGGTCACAGGGCAACTTAATGTCATGTCAAGCTACAGATGTGATAAGTAGGGAATGTGGAATGTAGGGGGGACTGCAGATAGGGAGGGGAGAGGCGGTCTGTCATATAGGGCGACTTAGGAGCGGGATATCTGTTCACTTGAGCTCAACTTATGGCGCTCCAATTTCGCGCTGATGCATAATTTTGCGCTCAAAGGGGGCTCAAAAGTCAACCAGGAAAAGCCAGGAAAAACGAGGAAAAAGTCGGGGAAAATGTATATATATATATGTATACAGAGGGGGCAAAAAAAAAAGAAGAAAAACCAGCCTTTGGCTCGTTTATCTTTGAAACGCGCTCAAGTGCCTGTGCGTGTGTGTGCGTGCGTGTGTATCTGTGTGTGAGTGTGTGACATGATTAATATACCCGCTGACAGTTGAGCGAGTTGTTCGTCAAGTGAAATCAAAAGCGTTGCAACAAGACAAAATTCGCCGTCAGCTTCGGCTTTAAAATATTTGAAAAGCGGAAGCTGGGGTCAAAGGTCGCCGAACTAAGCGCCTACGTTCGCGAGCACTGCCTTAAACACACAGTTAAGCATTTTAAATGAATTTTACAGCGCGTAAAACATAAACAAACATAACAAGAACAACAAACATCAGAGGAAGCCATTAAAAAGCTTCAATCAGAGCAAAAATCTGTGTTCATGTGTGCGCCAAACAAAAAACCGTAAAGAAATTAAATACACAAATAAACGCGCGCCAAATAAAACAAAACAAAAAAAAAAAAGCTAAAGAAAAACAAAAGGAAAATCGGAAAAACAGCGAAATTCGCCGTTTAAAATACACACATAAAAAATGTAATGGAAAGCATTAGAGACCATAAAAAATGGATTTTCAAAGCCTTTTTAAGGCTGTCCTCATCCTCTACATCATTCGAGGTGAGTACCAATAAAAACAATTAATATATGTGTATATACAATATATATAAAATACATACATATATTTTCAGTTATTGTAATTGTAATATTTGTAGTTTTTGTGTTCAACTTTTTGTTTTGGAGTTTCGTATTACACTTTTTGTATTATACAAAGAGATATTTGCTTACAAATTATATATTCATATGAAAATAAATAAATAAATATACATATCAGCTATTTAAACATATACACATATAGATGTGTTGTTTGTTAATAATACACATTCAAATCAGAATTGTTTAAAACAGAGTGAAAAATTATTTTAAGCGCATTCTAAATTTATTGGTTGAATGTTGAATAATCTTAATAGTATATTTGCCGGCGTTGCACGGTTGTCAGAACTTACTTTGAGAAAATTAGTTTATTTAAAGCTGATTACATATTTTATTTATATACAAACTTTGATCCCACACATCAGTTATTTAAGCAGCAACAAAAATTTCTTTAATTTATACACTTTTTATCTCAATATAAGATCTGAATTACCAGACAAGAAACTTCGACAGCTTCTCAAGACAAAAAACCCTTAATATATCACGCATACGCCCAGTCTTTCGGTTCATTGAAGCATTTGCCTTAATACTTCACTCTTACATCTGCCATTGTATACCCTGTAGTTCCTATTGAAAATGTGTATATGGGTAACTTTAGTCAGATTTGTATTTCAATAGTCGTTTATATATTTGGTATATTTAATTTCGAAATTTTTTAAGATCGTTAAATATTATTGTTCCGTGTCTATTTATGAGGCTTAATATTTGCCACACTCACAAAGATGCAACTCAAGCTTTGTTCAATATCGATTATCATATGAAACACGAGGTAAATATTAGTAAAAATATTCTTAAGAAGCAAAGAAGTTCATTTGGTAATAATGTAAATCGTAGGGTATCTGCTAGTCGTACACTTTCAACCTAAGCTCGTTTTCAATTTGCGTCGAACTGATCCTTGAGCTTTGCCTGGCGCCTGGCTCTATGCAACGTTATTTTTTGTGCCTGGCTAAAAATAATTAAGCTGCGTAGCCAGTTGCTTTTGTTGTTGTTTCTGTTGGTGTTGTTTCTGTTGCCGTTGCTGCCAGTGTCGCTCCTTTGGCTTGTCTTTTGTGCCCTGTCGCCTGCAACATTTCCATAGCCACTTTGTCCACTTTGGCTAACAAGGCACCTCTTTTTCTCTCCCTCTGTCTCACTCTTTCTCGCTTTGCGTTACTTCAGTTGATATCCTGGCTGGCATTTCATTTCAGTCAAAAAGCCAAAGTTATCAGCAAAAGATCAACGACAGCGTGTCCTGGCGTGTCCTTCTGCTGGCAGCCGCAGGCGCTTTGTTTCTTTCACTTTACCAAAGCCTGATGTTGTTGTTGTTGTTGTTGCAGCAGTTGTTGCTGCTGCTGCTGCTGCTGGTCTCTGACTGTGACAGTCTAGGCTTTTCTTCTTGCTGCTTGCTGCTTGCTGCTGATTATGCGCTGCATGTTGTCGCTGCCTTGGACAATGCCACAAAAGGCGGCAAGCGCTGCTGCTGTTGCTGGCGCTGCTGCTGTTGCTGCTGCTGCTGCTCGCTTTTTGTTTCATAAAATAGCAGGCGAGGCCAAGTCAAGCCGCCCGCTGAGCTGCTGACGAACTGCCACGCCCACCAACTAGCCCTCAGCTTTGCCACAGTGCATGCAACGTGACATTCGAGGTCATTCACATTTCGAGGGCGTGTTGTTGAACTTGGTGTTCCTTATGACTGCGTGTGTGTGTGTGTGTGTGTGTTGCATGCAACGCTCATAAATTTGTTGCGCCACGGCGTGTTGCATATTCGGTTGCAAAATGCCATAATACATTAGACAATGCGCAGCACTAATTATGTCTAGCGTCTGCTCAACAACCAGCAATTAACATTTGAGCAGCGGTTGCTGCAGCAATTGTTGCTGTTGTTGCAGTTGCTGTTGCTGCTGCAGCAGTTGCTGCTGTTGCTGCTGTTACTTTGTGCCCTAAAGTGTTGGCTGAAAGTTACACGAGTTGGCTTGTAAATGATGCCACTGCCTCGAGCAATGCAAAGTTGTGCCATTGTTGCTGCTGCAGTTGCTCCTGTTGCTGTTGTTGTTACTCTTGTTGTTGCTGCTGACTTCGTTTCTTTGAGCTGCATCACAAACAAAAGTGAAACGTGTGCTTTTCAATAATTCAGTTTTATGGCACAACTCAACGTGACGTTTCTCCTTTGTCTGCAGTTGCTGTTGCGACTTTTAAAGTTGGCGCTCATTAACGAAACAGTAGCAACAGCAACAGCAACAGCAACAGCAACAGCAGCAACAACTGCAACAGCAACAACTTCAACGTCTGCAGCATTAATTGCAATGCTTTTCACTTTTAGCAGCTGCAATTTAATTGCATACTTTTGTGCGCAAAGCAGCCGCAACAACAGCAACATCAACAACTGCAACTTGCAACAGCAATTTGCAACATGCAGTAGCGGCTGCAGCGTTTCGTCAATAATAGAACTTAAATGTGGCATTAAAATGTTTTAGTTCAATCGCATCAAAAAACATTCGTCCAAAATGTATGCTATGCGCATACCCTGTAATGAAATAAAATGCTGTAATACAAATCGAATATAGAAGTTACTTAGCTTTGTCATAAGGGTGTATTTACCTTCTCATTTTATGTTCGGCTTGATGTTTACTTACTTTTAATTATCAGCACAGGGTATATGCTAGTTGTTCTTTATAATCACACTGATTCGCATTCAATTTGATACCAAGTATGGAGGGTAACTGTTAGTTGATCCTATCCGTACACTTGCTTTCCTAGGGTATGTTCTGGTTGTTGTTGCCGCGTCGAAGAGGCAACAGCTGAATAAAGTCAAGGGGCAAGCAGCGATGTGCGTGATATGACCTAAGCAAATATACTTTGCGCAGACGAGCACACACATATACATACGCATACGTAAACACACACAGATATACAAATACCGTTACGCTCTGTTGCGCCGAGACAGAGAAATGGAGCTTACGGGCGGCAGGTTTGAGGATTGCAGGAGGAGTGAGGGAGGGTGGGAGGAAGGTAGGGAGGGAGGGGATTTAGGCAGTGAAACGCTCGAGTGAAGCAGACGCCTCGCATTAGTCGAGGCTTTTAAGCAGAAAAATGCGTGCACTTGAACTGAGAGGGGGTGGGGTGGAGGCAGGCAGGCAGGCAGGCAGGCTTGGGGTAGGTAGATATGGGGGTAGCTGCTTAGGAGCTGCCTTAGTCAGTTGCCTGCGTCTGAATCGCTTTAAATGTAAAGCGCTGCCTACTTTTAGGCTGCAGGCTGGAGACTGGGTGAAGCTGGAGGCTGGAGACTGGAAGCTGGGGGCCAGTGCCTCAATCAAATGCGCCTCGAATGCTGTTTATATTTGTCAAGCCATTTCCCCCTGCGACCTCGACACAGCCACGCCCCTCGCCGTCCCCTTTCGCCTTTCATATTGGGCCCCTTGACAGCAGACAAAAGCCTTGGAACATCTTTCACTCACGTACCTTATGCAAATCAGCTTTAACGTGTGCTGCTGTTTGTCCTGCTGCTTCTTCTTCTTCTCCTTCTTCATCTTCTAGTTGTTTCTCTTCTACTTCTACATTTTGTACTTTTTGCTCTTCTGCTGCTGCTGCTGCTGCTGCTGCTGCTTCATCTTCTTCTTGTTTCTTTTACTTTTTCGCCTCTCGAAATTGCGTTTTCATTTAAATGCTGCACGGCAAAACTTTTTCGCTCCGAACTTGTCGCTGAGTTTTATTGCTCTTGCCTCGAAATAAAATTACTTCTTAAAGATTTAGGGGTTGCCTCTTAAGCAGGGGTTTGAATAAGAGGGGGTTTGGCCTCTTAAGCGTTTTTTTTGTCCTTTTTTTTTTTGATCTAGTTGCGCTTTGAAGCTGACGCTCGTCATTATTTACAGTTTTTCTCGACTTTATGGAAACGACGTACGAATCGTTGAATAATAAATTATATTCTTTATTATTATTATTATAATAGCTCAAAGGTGTGTTAAATGAAAACCCATCTTCAAGAAATTATTTTTTAAGTCGTTCAGATTCCAGATAGAAGCTAAAATGGGAATTAAAATAAAAGTAAAATTTGATATAAGTAGGAGTAGGATTAGTTGATAATTAGATTAGGAGTGTCAGAACAATTAGTAATAGGAGTAGAAAAATAATTAAAAGAGCGACTAAAAACATGACTACAAATAAGAATTAGTGTAAGATAATGAGTAGGAGTATGAATAGAAATAGGAGAAAAAGTAGATGTCGGATGGAAGTAGATAGACAATTAGAATAAGGAAATAAAAGGTTAGAAAAAATAAGCAGAAGAAAACTTCTGGCTCTACAAATTCGAACATTAAAATTTAAATTATACATAGTTAAAAATAGATTGAAGCAAAATGAATACCGAAATAAACGGTTTTCGATCTCCTTATGACTGTACCCATATAAAAGGATAGCGAGTCTTTGGTATATAAACCTTTCTTGGAGTCTTCGCATCCGTACTAGCAATAGGCATTCAAGAAATGATCATTAAGTTTTTGTCATATTAGACATAAATATTATGTAACCGTAAAACAACGTGCATCGATGACTAGACTTATTCCAAAATCAGTTTCTTATTATATTTTAATTTTCCACCGCTTTTTATATAAATGCTAGTAACATATATCCATATAGGGTATTCCATCTGTGACACTTCACACATAACTCCACGTTGTTCTCTTCTTTTTTTCGAATGGAGAAAAACTCCTGCGCAGAATTTCTTCTTAATTACGAAACGACTTTCTTTCAGTCAACGTTGCCATTTATAATGGCAGCAATGCTGAATAGAAATCTAAATGGACAGCATAAGGGATGGTAAGGGGGTCGGATAGGGCAGGGAAGGGAAGTTGCTGAAAGCTTTAGTTGGGGGAAAGGTTGCTGAAGGATGCGATTTGCTGCTGCTCATTTGCATTTTGCTTGCCATCAGGCGAATGAAGCCTGACATCCTCCTACTCTTCCTCTTCTTTATTGCTGCTGCCTCTTCTTCTTCTTCTTCTTCATCTTGTCAGTCATTTCCGTCCAGCAATTTTTAATGAACCGTGATAATGACGCGCTGCCTGCCGCTGGCATTTGCTTAGAACTTCTCTGCCCGCTTCTCTCTCTTTTTCCCCCTTTGCTCGATAATTGATTTTCGCTAAAGTTGAGGGCGTGGCAGCAGCTGCAGCGCTTCTCCAATCGAGTCCTTTGGCCATTTTGATTGACAACGCTGACAAATGGTGCGGCGGGTATTCAATTATGTGCAAAGTGGCAGCAACAAAGCGACAAAGCAACTCACAGCTGGCAACTGGCAACGTGCAACACACGAGCGACAGAAGCGGCAACCTTATCGAGTTTATCAGACGGTCATTGTGTTGCGTTTATGCCGCATTGTCGTGTGGCACTGACACACGTGCCACAAAGCCAGACACAGTCGGCTACATTACCATCATCATCAGCTACACACACACACACAGACACAGACACACAGGGTTTTGTATATGGGGCACGTTTTGATGCCACATTTTGATCGCATCCGACGGCTGGCTTTTGTTGCCTTTGTCGCACGCCTTTGTTTGCCACATAAATAATCTGACTTTTCCTCACATTTTCAACCGTTGCCGTTTTTCGCTTCTTCTTGCCACATTTCCCTTTTTATTTTCACAATTTTCTAAGCTGACAAATTGAATTTTCATTAGAGTGCGTCGCCTCGCAAATCGCTGCTCTGCAACATTTGCTGCCACATCGAGAGAGAGAAAGAGAGAGAGAGAGAAAGAGACAAATAGAGACTTTTGCTTAAGTGAGTTAAAAACTAAAACTGCAAATTTAATGTGCTGCCCCGTTGTGGCATCAACTTGTGGCAAACACTTTTTACTTTTCACCAACATTTTCGACTTGCTTCGCCGCATTTCCTTTGGGCATTGCAGTTGACAGCATTCACACACACACCACACGCACACACACTGACAGAGAGAACCGCAATGAAAGTGGCACAAAGTTTGCAACACTTTGGGACTTGGTCCACTCTAACGTTATCTTCTGGCCAATGGCCTTTTTTGGCCAAAACAATTTCTCATTTTATTGCGGCGGCTGGAAAATTGCGAACAAATTTTTATGTTGCATACTTTGCGGCGGCTGTCAAAAATGCAACATTTGAAATCTGATTCCCAGTTGCGATATCTCTTTCAATTTCACAGCAAATTTTTGAAAAGGGTTTTTTATCTTTAGCGGTTTTGAAAAGCTGCCCCGTTTTTAGCAACGAAAATTTGTGTGTTTAAATTAAATGCAGTAAAATACTTGCCTTCTTTTTCTCCACATTTTTGATTAGACTTTAATTAACTTTGTTATTTTGAATTAATTATTCTGTTATTCTGTAAAGTTTTTCGTTTTTAATGACTTTTAGACTGTTTTGCTAATCTCTTTGACTTGCTTTGTTCTTAATGAAAAACTCGCACTAAACCTTTTCAGCTGTACTTTAGAGTTCTTATCAGGCAAAGCTCTTAAGACTTTGAATTTTGACAGTTAGCTAGAGATTTAAGTTAATACTTCAAGGTTTAAATATTTTCTAAACTTCCGATAGTCTGTCTGCATTTACTAAGGATTCAAAATACCGTCTTTAACAATATAGAAGCGACAGACCATGTTAACTTAAATTATGACTGCTATTTAAACAAATCTAAAAAAAAATTATTTTGCAAGCTCATAAATGTCGGCTTTTACCCTGTGCTGCGAAAACTCATGTAATTTTTTCACTTGCTTTAATTTTGTTAAAAATAATTAAATTATTCATGCAGCATAGCCAAAAAAATAGTAGAAAGAATAGTAGAAAAAAATTTGTTATCTACACGAGTTGCTGTGGCACAAAAACGGGTCAGTGCACTGGCTGAGGCAACGCCTCAAGTTGTGTCAGCCAGCTGCAATGCAAATATATAGCCTGGCACACACACACACACACACACACACATAGCAGTCAGGTTTGCCTTGAATACCAAGTGAATAATAAATAAGGCATAAAAGCCGCATCAAAAGAGCCTTTAAAATTATGCAACACTTTGGCCGTTGGCTGCGTCACAGCAATTAGAAAAGGACTCAGCGGAGTCAGTCAGCATCTGAGCGCCACCTTAACCACCCCCCTTAACCGCAACCTGCCACCTGCCACAAGGCGCCTGCCACCTGCCTGCTCGATGGCCCACAGGTAAAAAGCAATTGTCTTTTCGCTTTGTGCGTGCCTTTGTTGTGGTCCACGAGCGATGCTCATTAAAATTTAGGCCAAGCCGCTGGCCTAGCAACAACAACAATAATAACAACATGGCCTACGTCACTGCCACTTAATTTTGGCCAACAGCAAAGTTTGTGGCTTAAATGAAATTGAAATTAACTTTGGTCGCTCGTGCATTACGCGCTTGCGGCTAACAAAATTCCTGCCAACTAAATATTTTTAACTTCTATCTCTGTCTCTCTTTCACTCTCTTTGCAGCTGAGAGCAGCTATATAGTCGACGCTTTGGATCTGCAGGGACCGATATTTCTTCACGAGCCGTCGCATCGCGTGGAGTTCTCCAACAATTCCGGCGGACTGATAGAATGCTCCGGCCATGGCAGCCCGCCACCAGAGGTACGTATACATCGCTCTCTCTCACTCTCTATCTTTTTCTATATATATGTCTATACATAAGTATATATATCTGTTTGTTTGTATGTATATAGTGCATAAAATGGGCGTGGCTTTGCGGCTGTGCTGCTTTTTATACTCTGTACTTATAAAAAATGTGTGTGTGGGGTATATTGGTTTCGTGGAAATGTATGCGTCAGGCTGTAGAAACCATATCCGATTCTGTAATTTATAGATATTCTTAATCTAGCAAACACTCAAACAACATTTAAGTTTTACTGTCTATTCGTCCGTCTGTCTCTCTCTCTCTCATTTTATCTATCTCTCTATATAACAGCTAGAGCAATCAACATTAAATATATAACATATAATCGAATAGACTTTTTTTAAATCGATAACGAGCATAAGTTATTTGCACATACCTCGTACTTCTCTGGTCATGCTTAAATTGACCAAGAAGGCTTGAAATATTGAACGGGCAGGGTATCTGCTTGTCGGTCATAGCCGACTCTAGCGCTTTTGCTTGCTTTTGGTTGCTTTTCTTTGGACTTTGTGTTCGCCTGCTTAATTATGCATGCCACTTTTAGTCTGGCGCTCATTTCCAAGTTAATTGACTACCCGAGCAAGAGGGGTAACAAAAAAGCTAATACGCCCCGTTGTCTGCAGGTGGAGTGGACGCCGATACCACCGCAGCAGGACATGGTCTTTCAGCTATCCAATGGCAGCATGATGTTCTATCCATTTACGGCCGAGAAATATCGACACGAGGTGCATGCCACCGTCTACAGGTGAGAGAAAGAGACACCGGTGAAGCACGGCGTATACTTAATAAGTGCTTAAACTATTCTTTACGTTTGTTTTCTTTTCGCTACGCAGATGCAAACTTCGCAATCTTGTTGGAACGGTTCTTAGCCGGGAGGTTCACGTCCGCGGCGGTAAGTTTCGAGTATATTTAACAAATTTTCAAATTGTTCAAATTTTTTTAATTAATTTACGTATAATTTGATTGCCGTATCCGGCAGTTGATTTGCGCCATCAAAAAAAAAAAAAAAGAAGAAACTTTCGGCTTAATTGCAAAGTTTTGCAAAAGCAGGCAACGCAAGTTTTAATTACTACTCCCAAAATGTTGACGGGGCGGTTGGCAACGCTGTCGAAGGCGACGAGGGGATGCGGGGGGCGTGGCTGGTGGATTACATCCACCCAACCGACCAAAGCTCGTCGCTAATTTGGCGCCCAAGCGCGAGAATTGACTCTGGCTTTTGGCTGCCAGCGAATTTTATTACTGGCCCAAAACTAAATTCAAGCAGACAAGGCAAAAGTGATTCCAGAAAAACGTTTCGCTGCCAATTCGCCAAATAAATTTGTTTGTTATTCGGTATTTTAACTGATTGGAATGACATATGGAAAGTTCCATTCAATATTATTAGTGCTAAATTCAAGCCCTTCTATTTCCTTCTCTTTCTATACTTGAAGCCATGAGAATTGCAAGACTTTACTTTCTTCCACATATTTTTCCAGTAAGAAAGGGCAAACGAATTGTCAAAGCCGAACTTTTAAGAAAGTTTTCTTATATAATTTTCCATTTAATTACATTGAACACGAAATATAAATTGAAAAGCAAATTTCTCTTTAATTTCACCAATTTTCTTCACACAATTTTCTTATCTTATGGAATTTGGCTTAATTACCCAACAGCTTTCCGACTCTTAACTTCCTTAACACTTTACCAAAACTTCATCTCAAGTGGATATATTTTTTCTTCCTCATTTGTTTCTGAACTTCGTCGAGGGGTTTATTAAAGTGCATTAATGAGGCAGTTGTCGAAGAAGGGTCGCTACGGCCAATCACATTGATTGGCATCGCATGTCGCATAGATTTTCCGGCTCATTGGCTGCCAACTACTTCCACTAAATGCTGTCAGAGACAAACAACAATTAGCACTGGCCATAAGACCTATGAATGCCATATAAACAACCATATAAAATGCCATATAAAATGGTTGCCAGTTGCCTTGATAAAATGCTCAAAGGGAAAACTCCGTGACTCTTGACTTTTTGGGCTGCTGCTCCGTTTAATTAACAGTCGGAGACACACACACACACACAAACAAAAAACTCAGCGGAAAGAAAACAGTTGAAAGCAAAAACAAACAGATCTAAGATATGTAAGGGATGCCACGCAGACAGTTACATATCTCTTTATATATATCTGTGTATATATATATCTTGCTACATGCAAAGTTTCAACATCCGGCGGTCATTTTTCAGCAACTCAGCAGAACGTTGCGTATACGCCATGTGGCTGGCTTATTATACCCTGTAGACTTAGAAGAGGGAAATGTTAGGAAAGTAATGCAGTAGGGCATTTGAATGTAATAGACAGTGAGAGTTGTTGTTGTTATCGATAGGCTATTGTGTCTTTATCGATGCCGATAATTAAAGTAAAGAATAAATCTACCTTCTAGCTTCTTAGATCCTTATTTTGTTTATTTGACCAAATGTCAACCTTTGTTAAATACAATCTATAAAATGGAGAAGTTGTACCTTCTAATGATCGATATTATTTTCGATAGGCAATTGTATAATCCTAAAGATTAAAACCATAGATAAGGTATTTCAAATTGTGTAACTGAGCGGTAAAATATTTTATGAAAATATCGATAAATTCGTTATAATAACGATAACTATCAAGTATTATATTCTTTGTTAATATATTTTAAATATTTTAAGAGCCTGAGTTTCCAGCTGTTCTATCTAGGCTCTCAGAAAGAAGAAGCAGGTAGAGAATATAATAATATTTTTAAAAAAATAAACCTTTGTTTTGATCAAGCTTAAATTGAAATACAGGGTATATTCAAGTCACGAAAGGTGAATATGTAAACTCTAGTTTGTGTTATTTGCGGTCGCTTTATTTGCGTTTGTTTCTTTTTGCTCGGTGTGTGTGTGTGTGCAAAATGTTTGTTTTTGTTATTTTTTCGGGACGAATTTCTAGGCGAGTGGCCCGCAACGTTTCACGCTTGAAGAATTTGACAGCGCGTAGATTTGGCGCAAAACGTTTTGCCTAATTTGCAAAAGTTGCCAAGGGCTCCAAAGCCAGGACAACTGCTAGCCTTGCACCCCTACCCCCTGCAGCTCAGCACCCCCTTCACATTACAACCCCTAATTTCTTAGCTAATGTGTGCATTTGACTTTTTGTTTATTGGCTTCATTTCTTGCTCTTCTGTTTATTTAATTGGCCACCGCTTAGTGCTCGAAGTCCTTTTGGCCAAAGTGCGCGTAATTAGCCAACAACTAAATACAACAACAACAATTACAAAAAGAAGAAGAAGAAGAAAAAGAGGACAAACGCTTGACAAATTCCGCACAAGTTTTGTTTCTGTCAGAGACCACAGGACAATTCATCAGACTCTCGAATGATGCCACAAAGTTGCGACTTGTCTTGCACTTTTGCATTTATGCAACACACATACACGAACACACACACACACACACAGCGCACTTACACACACAGTTATTTTGTCTATCTGTCTCTGTTTTAACAAAGTTTTTGATTGAGCTACAAAGTTGCCTTTGGGCTCCTCTTCCACCTGCCCTTTTCGCTGCCTGCGTAATTTGTTCGTAATTAGTTGAATGCACACCGTTGAACATGCCACAAGGAGAAATTCCCCCAACCCACACCCCACACCCCACTCTCTTCACCCCCATCTCCTTTGTGGTTAGACTACAATTAAATAGTTCGCTCGGGACAATAACTGCAAATCAGGCAAAGACTCGCTCGCTACCAAAAGCTTCTTTTCCGACCGGCGCACATCATAAACATAAATTTGTGCAACAAAAACTTTGCGCCACAAACACAAACACACACACACACACACACACACACACACACACACACACACACACACACACACACACACACACACACACACACACACAGTTGCACTCATACAAAACAAAACGGAAATGAATTTCCGCCTAGCAGGCAAATGCACCCACTTCTTCCTCTGTCTCACTTTTTCTCGCTCTCCTATTCTCTCTCTCGCTCTCTGTCACTTTGTGTCTCATCTATAAACTTAGCTTACACAAAGTTGTCACATGCCACGCCCAC
This sequence comes from Drosophila pseudotalamancana, assembly GCA_037075185.1. Taxonomy (NCBI): domain Eukaryota; kingdom Metazoa; phylum Arthropoda; class Insecta; order Diptera; family Drosophilidae; genus Drosophila; species Drosophila pseudotalamancana. Next base: position 1,254,556 of record JBAMCK010000747.1, on the reverse strand, counting down.
CGCCCCCGCCCCTGAGCTGAGTGCAACTTGCAAAAAATACAAACTTTGCCTTTTGCTTAAAATATCAAAAAACTAAAAAAGAGCACAAAAAAAAAAAAAAAATAAAAACAAAAAAAAATTAAAGCTCAAGCAGCAGCTGAAGTTCAGTTCTGTCCGATTATTTGCGCCTGACCCCAACTTCCCCTTCTCCCTCCTCCAACGACCTCCCCTCCTCCTAATCCTCGCTCTCTCTTCAGCAATACAAATAATGAAGATCCCAAAAAGAAACAAAAAGCAACTTTACAGCCATTGCGTAACCGACTGCCTCATACTCGCTCAGAGTTGGAAATGAGTCAAATTTGATGTGAAAATGCCGAATAGATAAGTTTTCAGTCGCTGCTTCTTCCATTTTCGAAAACTGAGCGTTATTTCATTTTTAAAATTATTTTGAATATAAAAGTATAGTTATAAAGTCGATACATAAAAATTAAATATTGGAATCCTTAATCTTTTGGATAATCAAGCCTTTAAATATATTGTCTTTATATCCAACATAACATTCTGACACAAAACAACGCTCTGTTTAGCCTCAAATCATGCAGCATTTCCAACTAGGCATTCGCTCAAAAGCCAATACACCCCACTTTACATCTAGTGTAGGATAATACGAAAATTTGTACTAAGCTGAACTGAAAAGAGCCGCCGCGCTGGTCAGAGGAATTATAATGGAATGTTGTCACAAAGTTTTGCAGTTTTTCATGAGCTTTTGTTGTTTCAAATAGAAAACAAAAGCACAAACAAAAAAAAAAAAAACAAAAAAAAATAGAATAACAAAAAATGAAGTAAAATAAAGTCAAAAATAATAACAACAACTTTTCAAATTAAACTTTATCCAATTTTAGCATAAATTAAAGTTGAGCAAACAAAAACCAATTCGTGAGCCGCATTTTAAAAGAGTTTACACACACACACACATACAAAGACACACACTAGAGTTTATACCGTTAGTTTTTGGGCTCTGGTTTAAGCAGCTTTGGCCACAAAAACAATTTTCGCACTTTTCAACGCGAAACGCATTTTCCAAAAAATTGCCTTTGTCCATCTTAATTAATTTACAAATGCCAACGGAGGCGGCGGTGGGCGGATGAAAAGGGGGCGTGACTGGTAGTTGTGTGAAACGCTTGCGGTTATATGTAGCAGCAGATGTGCATAGTGGTCCAAATTGAGTGGAATTCGGTCACATTTTAGTTAATTATGTTTTTAATTGGAAATTATTATAAAAAGCTTGAGGTACAAAAATTAATTTTAATTTTTTCTGACCATATTAATATATTTTATTTATATTACTATAATATCCGCTTTCTCGTAGACAGACTAAGGTCAAGAATATTCAACTATAATAGAATTAACTTATATATGTGTAGCTCAGATAATTTTCTTGTACGATATTTGAACATTAAAAATTAATTTCATAGGTGCTTTCTACCCAACTTAATTCAAAGAAATATTTGTATTTCAAATATAAAATGTTATATGAATCAAAATCTGCCAAAAATGTTGCACATTCACTTTTGACGCACTTTCGCACCACTGTGCAAACCGAACCGGGTTCTGTTTTAGAATCCTTGTCACTCTTAATTACCTCCTGACAGGAGGATGGAGGAAAAAAATCGTCAACTCAATTTTTAACGGTACCTGACAAACGGTCACACTTTTGCCAAGTGTCACAGATGTGCGTATGTGTGTGTATGTGTGTGTGTGTGTGTGTGTGTGTTGTCGGCGCCTTTTTAATGTGAAACATATTTTTGCTGTCAGGCCTCGACCCTGCGGCAAATGAAACCTTTTTTAAAGCCTCTCCTTCGCCTTTTTATGACACAGCAGTAAAAAATTAAACACAATTGTTAGATTTACATTCTCTATATATGTATGTGTGTGTGTGTGTTCACAATTTATATGAATTGTTAAGCTAAACGGAAGCCTTCCTCATTTCGTTTCAGTTGTCAACCAGAAATACACGGTACAGGTGCACGACGAATACGTGATGACGGGCAATACGGCGGTGCTGAAATGCCAGGTAAGCTAAGCCAGGTGCAAGGAACGCAGACAGGAGCTGGTTGCCAGTTGCTGAAATCGAAAGGCTCCAGCCACAAAATGCAAATTAAATTTAACTTCGAAGCTTATCAAATTTGCTTAACTTTAACAGCAAGCCAACTCTATCTCCCTTTCCCTCTCTCTCCCTCTCACTCTCACTGTCTCTCTCGTTCTTTAGGTGCCCAGCTACATGTCGGAATTTGTAATGGTCACCGCCTGGGTGCAGGACACCGGCATGCATCTGTATCCAAACACGGACATCGGCGGCAAGTACACCGTTTTATCCAATGGCGAATTGTACATAAATAATGCGGGACCCAATGATGCGTACAAAAGCTACACCTGTCGAACCGTAAATAGACTGACAGGTACGTGATAATCACATTTGCCAGCTTAATCGTCCACTCAGCGATGCTTCACTGCATTCCCCCACATATGCCAGCTCTGTTTCTCTCTCTCTCTCTCTATCCCTCTCGCTCTCGCTGTCTCTCTCTTCCTGTTGGCACATAATTAAGTTGAATTAATTAGCAGCTAGGGGCATGCATTTAAAATCCTGCTTTAAATCTGACCCCATATTAAAATTGAATGGCAAGTCAAGAAAGTTATTCGACACACTCCCAAGTAAGATAAACAGCACATTTTATTGCATTATTTAAAAGTTGAAGCTTGCTCTAACTTGGGTTATAAAATAATGCGGAACCTTGAGGAATGTTCATTTAGATTAAAATAAATTAATCATTTTTCTACTGCTAAAGAGCGAAAATTTATTCAAAAGATCTTACTTGTATACTTAATATATGAATTTTTTAAGCGTTATCTTTCGTATGTTACTACAAGTATAATTAGCTCAAGGTTATAGTAAATTATTTCACTCTCTTAAGTAAGATAAACAGCACATTTAATTCCATTATTAAGAACTTAATGAAGTTAGTTTTTTATGTGGATAGCAAAAAAAAAAGTTGAGGGTATTCCCATTGATTCCCGCTTATGAGCTTAAGAAATTTGACTTTGTGCTACTAGAAGATAAGACTTATTTTTTTTCAACAGATTTTTTAAACGCTCTATCAGCTGTTATATTCTAGTTTTTAAAATGTTTTTTAATCTCTCTTATGTCAGCTTTTATATTCTTATTGGTATATAAAATTGTTGTCATAACTAAGGTAATCAACAGACTCTAGATTTTCTAACTTAACTACAGTAAACTTCAATTTCGATGATTAGTTAAAGAGTTTGTCAGCACTTGGGAAATTGATATTCTTTCACTCTTATTCATCATATTGAATACTTTTATATCGTACCCCTGCTAAAAATAAATATAAGCCAATGCAATTACATTATATAATAAGATAAACATATATATATATATATATATATATATATATATATATATATACATCAAAGACTAAGCTGGCAAAGATGATGTTTAATATTCTTAGCCTTTCATCCGTATTAAGCATATTTTTTCTTGGGCTTAAATATGTTTAAAATTTATCGAATATTTGTAAAATACCTTTGTTATTTTATGAGCTATTCCTGTTTTATTATCAAGCATAGCAAATTTGTTCTTACTCTAGTGTGTGTCTGTGTGTGTGTGTGCGTAAATCTGAAGTTTTGTATTTTATAGCCGTTGTCCAAGTCAATTTTCAGTTTTGTTGTGCATAATTTATGATGTGTGACATTCAATCGCCAGCGAAGGGCAAAGCGCCAAGGGAACACACAGACAGACAGACATACACACGCACACGCACACGCACTCAAGTAAAAGCAAGTCAATTGAATGCGTGTTGAGATCCTTTTTGTTTGGGGGAAAAATATCTTGTGCTGCTTATTTGAAGTTTATTGTGTGTGAAAATGCGCTTAAGCTGAATTTCTATTAGCCTTTGTGCGCATATTACACATCATCAATCAATACGATAAAACTTTATGCCCTACTTCTCTCTCTCTCACTCTCTCTCTCTTTCTCAGTCAATCTTTTTAGTTTATATCGCACTCTCTCTGTCTGGCCCTTTGTGTGTGGCCGAGCAAAAATTCTTTTCAGTTGGCTGCAAGTTTAATTTGTTTTTTCTTTCAGCCATATTCTTTAGCTTTATAACTGCGTATATATGTTTATCCTTATATGCTGCTCAGATTTCTTGAGCGCTTTGTTAGGATAATTAAAAATGTATGTAATTAATTAAAAATTGGCCACAGAATGAAAATTGTGGCTTAAGTTTTGATTGGAAAACCGCAAAAGCCGAAACAAAACTTGTAGTGTGTGTATTTGTGTGCGTGTGTGTAAGCTGCCGCATATTAATTACAAGTGCACTGCACACAATCAAGGCTAAACAATGGCCATATAAGTGCACAACATAACACACACACCTACACGCACGCACACTCTCGCAGTTGGACATTAAAAACTGCTTAGAGTGCACTCATTAAAAGTGTAACACGTAACGGTTCTGGCTGCTGGCCAGAGAGTTGGTCATAACTAATTCATTTAACAAGCACACATACAGATAGCAGCATACACACACACACTTGCACAGACACTCAGACATGAGCTACGCTTAATTTAAGCGCTGGCTTTACCTGGCGCGCGCAAAAGTAGGCAACACTTTTTGCTTCTGTGTGTTTGCTTGTGTGTGGACGCGCGCTCTGCTTGTGGGGGTGCTTGTGTGTGTATGTGTGTGTGTGCGATGCTGCGCCGGCAGCGCATAATTACAATTTAAACCAAAAATCCATTTATTTTGCACAATAACGGGCACAACAATGGCGGCTAACAATAATACGACTGCTAATGCACAATGGAGCATGGAAGAGCGGTTGGTAGGGAAAGGTAGGATTGTACCTGATGATGATGTTCGGGCAAAATTATAAATTAAATTGCCAAGCTCCGACATAAGCAGCATGAGTGAGAAACAACTATATATAGTACATTGGGACAAAGAGAGAAGCAGTTATATATAGCAGATAGGCAAAGAGAGAGAGAGAGAGGGAAAGGATGAGACTGATTGCCAGGACAATGGAGGCACACAAATTCTGTTGGCTAAATGGCCTACTGAACGAGCTGCTGGATTAGATGTCATATTGGATTTACACAAATAGAAACGAATGCGAGTGCATGATTTAAAGCAGCTGCCATTAAAGGCCGTAAATAAAACTCGCGAAGGTCAAAAGGGGAAGCAATAAAAAAACGTATAATAAAGCTAATAAACAGGCAGAGCATTAAATACCCTGTAATTAAGCAGCAACTATTGTAACAAATTCTATACAAACGATTGGATTTTATAAAGTAGTTTTTGATTAACGTGCCAACTTCATATAAAGATCGACTAAGAGATGCCGTATAGTTGGCAAAAGTCAGCAACACTTTATTTTGAGCTCGATTGCAAAACATCGGCTTAGGATACATAGATATTGGTTGTTATCGATACTGATTGCTATGGTTGTAATTAGACGACCATTAAAAAATATTAGTTTCAACTGAAGAATTTAAATTAATGTTATTGACATCGGTAGTTATGGAAGTTAAAAAAACAAAACTAATATTAACTTAAATAAAGAGAGTTTTTTAGTATCGATTGTTCAATTTGGTTAAGGCCAGCCCTCAAGGGTAAGACTTTTTATCGATATCGATTGCTATTCTTAAATTTCTTGAATAACTTGAATCTTAAATTTGATTGCATTTTTAATAGTAAGAGAAAACTTTCGCTATATAAAAAAAATGTCAGCTAGATTTTATGAAATCCCTCTAACCAAAAACTACCGTTATTCATATATAATACCCGCATACCTTTCCCAACACTTGCGCCGTAGGCAGGGTATAAAATAATGCGCATGCATAATAAAGCAGGAAATGGAAAGGTTTTTCCTGCCTCCGACTCGCGGCTTCCGGTCTTCGCAGCTGACCCGTGGGGCATGCAATCAACTTGATTGCTTTCATTTACTTTTAATTAATTAAAAATATACACAACCACACACACATACACATACAAATACACACTCATATTCATATGTAGGATTGTATGTATATAAATTTATGGGCATCCATCAGCTTGGGAAGAAAGCCGCGCACTTAAATCTAACCACACGGCACTTGTGTAAATTGTTGGCACATATGCTTACCTTTGGCCTTTCCTCCCGCTCACTCTCATTGTTTTCATTTTCCGCAGGTGAAATACAAATTTCGACATATCCCGGCCGCATTATTGTAACCGAGCCCAAGGGTATGGTTCAGCCGCGCATTAACGTCGAGAAGCATTCGATGCGACATGTCGTCCTTAATGGCCAAACAACTCTGCCGTGCATTGCTCAAGGACATCCGGTGCCAACCTATCGGTGAGTCTTCTTCTTCCTTTCTCCCACTCTCTGTTGTTGTCACACCTACTGCTGGATTCAGGTGCGAAGCACTTTGGGTCTGAGGTCCACACATTTTATGACAATCTGAAATATTTAGCATGCTTCACAAAAATAAAAAATAAAAAACAACATAAAAAAGAAGGGTATAAAAATGTCGAGAAACGAGAATGAGAAAAGAAAATATGTGTGCGAGAATTTTATATAAAATTAAACAACCAGCAGCAAATGTTCAGCATTCGAATTGTTAAATCATGTTTAAACAGGGTGGATATATGATATAATATATACATACAATACTTAAAATATAAATATTTTATTTATTTTTTAGGTATTTTATTATTGTTATTAACAGTATAGTGTATAGTATTGCTAAGACAAGATCAAGAGCTGTGATTCGATTCCTTGACATTAAATAACGAAGCACGAATTAAACCTTTTTTACATGTAAATATGTTGAAATTATGAAACGTTGTTACAAATTATCCACATCCTAAATTTAGCTGCCCATAGAGGAAGCACACCTGCACCCACCTACACACACCTGCAGACCTCTTCTCCCACCTGATACCCACTTGTCTAGCTTGACTTTTGACACAATACATCAAAATGTTGTTTATTGAAGCACTTGAAAGTCGTGTCACAAAACGCTTTCATAAAGCGTCGCGAATTTATCTTCCAGGACATTCAGGATTCGCTTTGCGAGCGTTATGAAGATTTCCCCAAGGCCGATTCAAAAGCTTTTTTCCTTCTATATAATATTTTTGTTTTTGTGTCAAGCACAAATCAATCAAATGAGCAACGTTTATGGCCGAAATGGCAAATTGCTTGCTGAACGGCCAACGTTCAACTTGAAGGCTCGTCGAAGCAAGTGGCAAAGGTAATCATCGGCACACAGGACACACAGGACTCAGAGGACACTTGGCTCATCATCAAGGCTCGACTGCTAAAACATGCATTGCTTTTTATGGCTGCCCGCAAGGATCCAATGTAGCAGGATAATGGGTCATTGTCGCTGCTCTCGTCCTTCGTGATGCATGAATAAAGCATTGCGACAGGCCATGCCACGTTATGCGCTGTTGCCCCTGTTGCAACCCATATATCTATATATAGTTGCATCCTTGTTGAGGGTATTTCGATATTGTTGTCAAGAAAGGAGCTATATATAGGGGTAGATATGCTTATTATTTAGAAAGATCGAATTCCGTATATAAGAATTATTCTTCAATCACAAATTAATCAGTTTATTTAACTAACTTAAATACTATAGATACAAATATCTTAATGAAATGGGTTTTTATTTTTCGAGATCTTAAATATTAAAAAAGATTTGATTATTTTTTTGTAAAAAAAATAATTATGTCTGAAATTCATATTTTGTATTCCAAGAAATTCTTCAAAGGGAGTTTTAGAGACTATTAGCAAAGCACTTTCTCTCTCTATAGAAAGCATGAAATTCTTGACTATATTAAAAACATTTTTTTTATTCTTCAAGAACTTCTAACTTAACAGTACTACTAATAATAAAGCTATATAGCCGCATCTATATATAGGAAATAGCTTTCGTACTCAAATTAATAGAATTAGCTGAATAAAGAGTATTAAATATTCGGCGCGCCATAATAGATACAGTATTGTTTGCTATTTTATGTCACCCGCTGAGCAGCGACCAAGACCAAGACGACAACAAGAACAATAACAATAACAACCCACAACAACAACAGCAACAAGAACAGCAACAACAGAGTAGCAGCAGCAACAACAACGACGATTGTTAACCAACGAAGCGACAAGAGCGACGAGTTTTGTTTTGCGCTCTGCTGCGGTTTCTGTTGCATTGTTTTGTTGCAACGTCCGTATCCTGGGTGTCCCGTTGCTCGCTTGGTCCTTGCCACTGCTCATAAATGTTTAAATATTTGGCATGTGGCAGGATGCGTCTTCTTCTTTTGCTTCCACTCCAGCTGCGTTGTTTGCATAGAAATTTATGTTCGAAAATAATATTTTTTTATTGCATACTTTTTGGCACCTTTTGTTGCTTGAACAGCAGTTGCTGCAACATTGCTGCAACATACTTGACGGATTTAAAATGATTTTTCCACGATTTTAATTAAGCAAAAACGAAGCAATTTGCAACGTGCTACGCGTGCCACTTGCAACATGCCATAAGATACGATGCGCACTCAAGTGCAATTAAAGCCAAATGAAAATCAATAACTTGATTAAAAACGCAACAGCATTTGCATTGCTGCATCCAACCGTATGTGGGAGAAGCAGCAGCAGAAGCAGGAGCACGAGCCACGACTCCTTCGTCCTTGCAACATCAAACAGATTATGGCACGCGCGCTTCCACTGTTGATTTTCGCAATTGATATTTCTGCTGCATTAAAATTAAAAATAATAAAATCGAAATATTGTTTCGACGAACGCAGAGGAAATGCCCTTCAATTGGAAAATAAAGAGAAGCTTGCAAATTGGAAAATGCACAATAGCTTGCAAATTGATATACAGTTACAGCCGAAAGTTCGATTTCAATGGAATTATTTGTAAATAGTAATCAAATGTTCGACAATAAGAAAAGTTGAAAAAAAAAAGATTTAAAAACTAAAATGATTTTAAAGAACTGTAATTTGTTGCACAAAATTAAATTAAATAACCTTAAATTTCCGTTAAATATTGTCAATATTAATCGTGAGCACAAAATGAAAATAAATAGACAAGTGATTATACAACTTAAAATTAAATGATTCCCTTACGGGAATACCCCTAACAGAAGGGTTAAACATAAATACTCATTAAATACGGCAATCAGAATGCAACCCTCGGTGCAAGGACCTACCCAAACCCATCGAGCTCGAATACCATTCAGCTGCAACACTTTATGCGCTTATTTTTTATTAACATTAACGGGAGCCACGCCTCTTCTTTGCTCCTACACCTACCTCCATCCACTCCTCATTGAAGTGCGGTAATCATTTTGCAATACTTTTGAACATTGTTGAATGCATTTCGAGTTGAGTTGAGTTTCGCTCAACAAGCGGCAATCAGTTGCCACAGTGGAATACAAAAGGCATTTATTGATAATGCAATCAACATTTTCACTCTGATGAAGACAACAACAAAAACAGAGAGTGCAGGTTGTTAATTAAATAAAACAATTGTAAGGCTTTTGTTTGGCTTGTTTGCTTAATGTATCTTTTGTATCTCACTCTTTCTCTCACTCTCTGTTTCTCTCCCTCTTTTAGCTGGTTCAAGGAGGAGAACGAGCAGCTGCTGCCGCTGCAGCTGAGCGAACGCATAACCATTGTATCCGCCGGTCTGCTCAAAATAACCAAGGTATGTAACCCCTGACCCCTATCCCCCCTTCCTCTTTCTCTTTCCTTAATCTGCCTTCTTTGGAGAGTTGGCAACGCTCGTTTAATTGCCGTTTATTTTAAAATCGTGACCTAAATCAGTCGTTCCATTCACTAGCTCCTCAATTCAGTAGCTCATGAACAATACATACAAGTGAGTGATTCGTATTGTTCTTCCTTTCAAAATGGCCAGCTAAATAGTTCAATTGAACTTGCGGCTCATGACTGTGTAGTGATCGCTGAATAAGTTCAGTAGTTCATTTGAACAATACGTTCCAAATATTGTGATTGGCGTTGATTTTTGGCATTGCAGGCGCGGCTGGAGGACAGCGGCAAATATCTTTGTTGGGTGAACAACACGGCTGGCGAGGAGACGATCCAGGTGTCGCTGACAGTGACAGGTTCGTATTGACTGCATATATATATCTATACACCTATATATATATATATGTTATATATGTGACAATCTATCATTCGCACAGCTCCATTGACCGCACATCTGCAGCCGCAGGTGCAGACCGTTGATGTGGACAAGGATGCGCAATTCCAATGCATTGTCTCTGGCCATCCGGTGCACGATGTCAACTGGCTGCACGATGGGAAGCCCATACTGCGTGACAATCGCGTCGAGGTGGGTGCGAACACAGCGCCAGTCAATAGCCTACCTAAACCTCTCATATATACCCTGTAGATACTCACGGATCCTGCCCGACTCATCATTAAGAAGGTGCAGAAGGATGATCCCGGCATGTATCAATGTTTTGTGTCCAACGAGTGGGAGCAAATCCAATCAACGGCTGAGCTTCAATTGGGCGGTAAGTCGCATCAATATATATTAAATAGCTATATAGCCCCAATTTTGGTAGTCATAAATTAATGCTCTGATGACCATTAATGGCAACACTTATGACCACACACATGCACACACACACAAAGCCCCTTTCTAAATGGTTGACAATTTGCCCAAATCAAAAGCGAAATTTCCGTCGTTTGATGACCGCAAAAACCGCACAAATAAATGTTAGTCATAATTGCATTTCATTAATTTCTCATTTGGCAAATTGCTCGCATTTTGCAGCAGCAGCAACAATAAAAAGAAACAACAACAACAACAACAGTAAAAGCAACAACGCGAAGCACCCATAAAACGCAGCTTGACAACTTAATTTTATTACCAGCACTAATATTCTAGCCACCAGTGTTGCGGTATTTTTCGATGTTGCCGTAAATGTGACTGAATATAAAGAGTAACAGGGTGGCAGCTACACAACTGACCTACGAAATCACGGTATGGTCAACAAAAGTCACAGTTTTGAAATAACAGTTACTGCTTTTCATAATAACAGTGACTGCTATCACTATCTTCTCCTTATATTAATAGTCACAGCTCAATCCGTAAATGTCAGTGACATAATATGTTATTATATTAGTCGGTTATAGTCATAAAATTTTGTTAAGCAAGTAACAGGTGCCTTTGTTACCTTCATAGTTAATGTTGTCACATTGTAATTATTAACAGTAACAGTGACTAATAGATCATACTATGAATATTCAATTGAGTCACGAATTATGCATTATACCTGTGACTGTGATATTTTTTAAAATAACAATTACCGCAATCATTGGTCACAGTTATAGGCTTTCAATAGTCACTAACTATATTTCTCATTAATAGTCACATTTACATTCGGTTACTCAAGCATGTCACTGTGACAAATCACTGTGACTGCCAAATTTTGCGCATCTCTTTTAGCCACAACTAAACATGAACGCACGCACGCTTTGTTCCGCCTAAAGCCAAACACACAAACACACACACGTACATTCCGCAGCCTTGCGACAACACTTACACACACTACTAACACGCATGCATTCATGCATACACACACCCACACACTCAACTATGGAGGCGGTTCGTATTCGCGCTTTGTCGCTTTTGGCGGCTTTGGCAACGTTTCTGATTTGCTTTTAGGCACTAACGGAAATTGATTTCGATATATTATTGGCATACTTACACACAAACACTTACACACACATACACACACACACGCACATATGGGCTGTGGTGTTAAGAGCTGCTGCCACAAAATTGCGCCGGCATCCAGCGAAGCGCCATTAAGCAACCGGATATGGCAGCAATTGTGTCAACTGTATGCATGTGTGTGAGAGTTTGTGTGTGTCTGTGTGTGAGTGTGTATGTTGTCTGCCTGCAAATAAATATATGGCAGCTTATAACTGGCAATGTCGTCTTTGTCGCCAAAATTCCTTTTGCCTCGTCGTCGTCTCCGACGTTGAGCGGGCGGAAATTGATACAATTTTCATCAGCTGGATAACATTTGCTCGCTTGTCAAATGCATTTTCCGACAACGCTGCCAGCGAAGGTCAAAGCGTAAAGAAAATGTGTGTGTGGTAAAGCATTTTTCAAATCTTATTTGGATTGCAAGCAAATATGCAGCAGCAAACCGCACAGAAACATAAATAGAAATGGCAAGCGATATGCTTTATACATATACCATATAAAGAATATACATATATATTTATATATGATTGGATCTGTGCTCATGCACTTGGAAAATCTCGGAAAATATAAAACATATAAGTAAATGGAAATGGAATATTAAGTACGATGTGAGCATGGCTTTGGGTTAAGCTGGATTTTTCATTTAACTGTATTGCGAGGGCTGCCTGATATGTTGCGAATATAGTAAAGCTTAAAGGGATATATATTTGAAGTGATTCAGAACTGAACCTACAATAAAACGTTTTCTTTTGGTTGAGATAGTTGGATTTTATTTATTTAAATTTAATATTATATTATCTAAGCAGCATATCAAAAATAAAATTATAATATATTATAAATTAATAAAGACCCATTGCTTTCCAAGTATATACGTATGTACAATTAAAATTTTTGAAATTACCCAAAAATAATATCAAAACCCACAATATCAATGGCAGCCCTCGCACTTAGTCCGAAGTAATAATTCATACGGAATGCTATAAACAAGCTACAGTCCTGTTAATAGGACAAACCGATTCAATAGACACGTAAATCGTTCATGCATTAGCTAATAAGCTGCTTACCTGTTCTCACACATCCACGACCCAACAACACACACACGCACACACCTCAAAATCTGTTCATTAATGAAGTACCCTTTAAACGAGCTGCTAATCTAAGCAGCATATGGGATAAGGCGTACCGCACACACTCACTTACACAAGCACAACTTTAAGCACTATACTATACACTCCACATATATATAAACATAATCTCAATCTTTATCTCTGACAATTTTAGATGCTTCGCCGGAACTGCTTTATTGGTTTTCGGAGCAAACACTGCAGCCGGGTCCGACGGTATCATTGAAATGCGTTGCAACCGGAAATCCACTGCCGCAATTTACATGGTCTTTGGACGGATTTCCGGTAAGTACGGCCCACAGTTTGGCATCTTCAGCGAGTGTGAAAGGGGGGGTGAGGGGGTTAAAGTTCACACACACGTGCTGAGTACTTACTTAGCTGCATCAGCCGCAGACGCAGCCGCAGCCGCAGCGGAAATGCAGGCAGCGTTTCCGTTTCCGCAGCTATCGTCACATGCAAGTTGATGATGATGGAGTTACTATAGTGCCACACACACAGACACATGCAGACACACACTTGCACACATATACTCGTATATGCATAAATGTTTAGTATAGTTTAGTTCTACCCTCAAATTTTTCACACCCTGTTTGGCCATGCTTAACATGCAGCTTGTGACTCTGCTTTGCTTTTCCTACACTTCATTTTTATTCTTTTTTTTTCGTGCTTTTCCAGCACTTTTTTCCTTTGCTTCGCTGCGTTTTGTAGTTTGCTGCCTTTTCATTTGATTTGTTTCGTTTGTTTGCATAAATTTCCATTTTCTTCACTCTCCACAGAAAGCTCTTTCTCTTTCTTCCTACCTTTCTATCCTCCTATCTTCCTCTCCTTCATACTTCCCTAAGTCTAGTGTAAATTTTATGCACTTTCAATCAATTCGATTTACATGAATTTTTTACAGTGTATCTGCGGATTTTCTAGAGAATATTTTCAATTTTATTGCATTTGCTTTTATACCCTGCAAATGCGTTAACAGGCTATAATGTTATGCTGCAGATGTATATTACAGCCCGAATATTTGTGATATGAATGATTTCAAGCTATACAATATATATATATATATATATATATACACATTTGCATATGTATTTATACATTTAATCCATAAATATAATGAATCAGCATTTGAGTAAGGCGACGCTTAAAATATAACCAAAAAGTTTCATGCCTATGAGAATGTTCTTGTGTAAGCAGTAGAAAACGTTTCTGTTTTACTCTTATCAACTTATGTAGCAATATGTATATGTACATATGTATATACTTAAGACGAAATATATAAACATGAACGTGAATTTGAATGCTTAGTTATGATCAGTAAGCAGTTGGAGAAGGTTGCGTGTAGGTCAGAAAAAACAAAATGGATTGCGAAATAGGTTCAAAGTCAAATCCGCAGGCAGGAGATCCCCTTTGTCAGCCATCAGGCAGCAGGGGGTCCCCTCCATCTAATGGGCCCACTTCTTTTTTCTCGGGGGCCAGAATAGAGATGGAGCTCAGAGGTTGGTTTGATCGAATTCAGAAGAACGTGCCACAAATAATCGCCGTTGCGCCCGGTAGGTAACAGCAAACAGCTGCGTCATAGATAAGATCAGTCAAATAGCTGGAAGAATCTAATCTATTTAGTTTGAACAAAATTCAGTGTATTTTGTGAATAACAGAGTTTAATAATTATTAGCTGCATTCATCTTCTTATCGGGCGGCATGAATATTGCCTTGAGTGTAAGCCTAACAAGTTTTGTATTTATCGAGCGGCCTGCACATATCCGTGTGGCTTGGTTTATTGGAGCCATCATTGGAGCCGTGATCAGCTGCCTTTTGGCCAACAAATTTCCAAAAAAAATTGTTTTGGTAAGCATACGAAATCCGTTTGGCAATACGGCTAGAAAACATTTCTCTAACGAAGCTCTATAGGGGTTCTGTTCAATTCTGACAATGATCGGCGGACTATTAATGGCAATCATCCCATACAACGACGGGGCTTTGGAGGCTAGCTTGTATTTCGATGGCATCGCCAATGGAGTGGCTTTTGCTCCGGCATTAGCGTTGGTCGGAGAGCTTTCCCAATCTTACGTTCGAGGAGCATTTGCCACGACGATTGAACAGCTGTGCTATACGACAGGCTTCTTCATACAGATTACGTATCTGAAATCGTGGATCGTACAGAGGCGCCCTGAGAGTGGCTATACCTCTGGACACACACACGGAATACTCTCTATCATCTGTGGACTGATTGCCTTGTGCCTGACCTTTCTGCATCGGGTTGAGTCACCTGTCCTACTGCTGGCAAATGGAGAGGAGCAAGAGGCCAATGATGCACTGCGTCGACTTCAACGACCCCAGTCGCTTAGCACAGAGACAAACGCACAGTTGCAGGAGCACAAGCAATACGTGGAACAGAACAGGAATATCTCCAGAGTCCAGAGCATTCAACAAGCTCTGCCCGCTTTTGTCCGCCTAGGCTATCTGCGCTCTCTTAATGCGATGTCCATTTCTGTTTTCATTATTAACGCACTTTTCTTGTCCATATCATTCTCTTTCCCCCAACTGGAATGGCAGTGCTTGGCGGCCATAGGATGGCGACTGGGAGGTACATTCGTCACCAGCTTTTGCATGGAGTCCATTGGTCGGAAGAAGACAACGCTTTTGGGCCTCGTAATTAGCGGAGGCTTGGCCTTCGGAATCCACAATTCTACAGTTGCTTTGAGGGTTGAAAACGACAACTCATTTTTTTATTTCATTTGCGCTTTTCAGTTTTTCGCAGGCATTGCATTCACTGCATCTTCTGCCTACCTCTCTGAAGCATATCCACTGGACGTAAAGCAATCCTTCATAGGCTCCACTTACATCGTGGAAATGTTAGTTTTTATCTCAATTGTGTCCAATGATTTTAGACGGGATCATGAAATTTCACACTTTATAAATTATATGGTTGGATTTTTACTAGTAGGTTTCGTGCTAGGAATTGTTTGTCTCCCAGAGACCCGGCGAACGACGCTTCGTGAATCACAGGATAAATTTAAGAGTTGGCTGAGCCTACGGTTTTAATTAACCAATAATAATAATAACCCTTAGTTAAACAAATAATTGTCGCTTTGCACAAATGTATCAAATATTGCATGCTTAAAACTAAATATATAATAAAATCATAAATGATTATAAGAAATACAAAAATAAAATTTCATCAGTCCAAAAAATTAACAATTTTGTTGAGATTAATAAATAATTTACTCGGAATGCGTTTTATTATTTCAATTGAATATTAGAAGTCATAAAAAATACTATCGAATGGGTTATGCCAAATGCCTTTATAACAACAAAATACAACAAAAATATACACAAATTTGACTATAAATGTATATACATAATTATATATGCTATGTTACGTTATATCCAAATCTGATATCATTTCCTGTACTAGAATTTGAGAAAACAAAGTATTTCTCATTTATAGTGTGATTCACTAGGCTTCCGCACATGTTTGGTAAATTTCCGCTTGTGTATAGCTTTATCTTTCTCACAAATCTAAATAATTGTATTTGATGAAATTACAATTTTCTTGGAACATATATTTTTAGCCGAAAATATTTGTAATCTGTTTTAACATTATAATTTCATATAATTATGACAGCAGCTGCAAAGAATGCATATAAATATGAAACAATGGTTAACATATTCGGTTCGTACAGAGTATAGAGTATCTGGTAGTCAATCGCAGACCGACAAAAACACTCTTCATTTTGTGTAGTTCTTGGCATGTTCCATGTCGCTTTTTTAAAGTATTTGTTTCGTTTATTCGCATAAATTTACATTTTCCTTCGCCATCTACAGTAGGCTCTGTCGCCTGCCCCCTCCCAATACCATCCACTATCACACTCTCTTCCACTCGTAAGTCTTGTGTAAATTTTATGCACTTTCAATCAATTCGATTTACATGAATATTTTAAAGTGCTTCCTCAGCTTTTCTCTAGTTTTTCTTCTCACTTTTCTCCCTCGCTGCAGTTGATAATATTTTTCCCCCTAATTGCTAAAGTTTGTTCTCTCTATATTTGATGCACTCTCTATATATATACATTATAGATACCAGACAGCTCTCGCTTTCTAGTCGGTCAATATGTTACCATACACGACGATGTCATCAGCCACGTGAACATATCAAATGTGAAGGAGGAGGATGGAGGCGAATACACCTGCACGGCCCAGAATGCGATTGGCAAGTGAGTGAACCTGCTGTAACATAAATAAACTCTACACACACACACACACACACACACACACACACACACATACACATAACATCACAATTTTTTATAGAAATCTGCGCTCTCTGATAGGAGCATAAAAAACATTTCCATGCTAAATCATAAATTTAATTGCCACATAGCTTGTATAAAAACTAGAAATAAAGTGTATAACATTTGTTGCACGACTCTCAGATGACCTGTAAATTTATGAGAATCAGATAGTAAGGTACTACCTAAATGTATTATTATTGTACTTATGGGAATCGCATAAAAAGTCTTTATTTATATATAAAATATTTTTTAAGTCCTACCTCTCAGACATAGTAAGCCAATATTTAAATAAATGATCTTTAAATAGATAAATGATAGGTGTAGATAGGTAGATATTGAAGCCTTTGTCGATGATTAAAATGAAAGAGAAATCAACCAGAGTCAACTTTCAGGCACACCCTACCCTATGCAATAGTTATCATACCCTATTTTACGTAATAGTTGACATATGCTATGTGCCCCTTACTTGTCACTAATACAGGGTATATGAACCATGGAACCGCATTGTTTGCAGGCAAAAGCGACATAAAATTCAAACAATTTGCCGAGTCAGGCTTTTTAGCAGCGGCAACTGTATACAGATGCCACACATACATTCACCCTCACCCTCACCCTCACACACACACACACACTTATACTGTTTGGTTGTACCCCTCCCTCAATGTTAGTTATGACTTGTGCATGTTTTTTATATCGCCGCAGGGTCTCGCATAGTGCCAAAGTGAACATCTATGGATTGCCTTACATACGCGAAATGCCAAAAATAACGGGAATCTCTGGATCTGATTTGATTGTTAAATGTCCCGTGGCTGGTTATCCCATCGATAAAATACACTGGGAGCGCGGTAAGCAATACAATTTTTTTTCCATACATTTATACTATATTTATATTGCCGAGCTGCTGTTTGTAATATGCATGAAATCCAATACTTTAATTCTGTTTCTTTTTTTGCTCATCATTGTTTGCTTTGCCTTTCGTGCTGTGTTTTTACTATTAAAAATCTCATGTTTGTTATTGCGCATATCAATGAATATTATTATTGAAACTACAAAATAAATGCAGCACGTTTTTGCACATTTTTATACATGTACATTTTTTTAGAAGCAAAACAATTTAATTTTTATAGTAGACGAGAAATACCCTACCTGCAGTTCAGAATTTCATAGCTTTGTTTAAGAATTATGATTTGAAGTATATACAACAAAAGATAATATAATTTATATTTTTCTTGCCTAGAAAATACATAACACTTTTCCCTTATTCTTTTCTACTTAATTTAGTAACCTTCCATTGAAATAGAGATATTTTTCTTTTAATACGTAACAAAAAATCTTGCATAAATAAGAAAGAGAAAATTTTATTTTTAATTTTTAGATATTTAAAAGTAAACTTAAAGCTGTTTTGAATGAATAATGAAATGTGCATTGGAATATTTGCTCAAATAAAGCAACTTTTTCTTTTATTTGTTATAAAAATAAAATAACTTTGTTAAATGCGAGCGCGCAATGCAAATAAATAATAAAAGATTATAAATCGCCAGTCATAAATTTGCACAAGTTTGTTTTATGAGAGCGAAATTAATTGCCGGAAGTTTTTGGTTTTCTTCAGCTATTTAATTCTTCTTTTTTTTTCCTTCTATTTTTATGTGAAGATGGGCAAACCCTGCCCATAAATCGACGACAGCGAGCCTATAACAATGGCACCTTAATTATCGAGCAGCTCCAACGACTGGAAGATGCGGGCACGTACACGTGCATGGCCCAGAACAAACAGAAGCAGACCTCCAGGCGAAACGTCGAGATCCAAGTGTTGGGTGAGTTGTCTTCTTGTTCGCGTTTACGCCGCGTATGCGTAATATGCGATGCAGGCATTTGCTTTTATCTGCGTATACGTGATGCATGTGATGTTCGATTCTGGACTTTGGACTTACTCTGCGTATGGTCTTCTCGAGGCATATAGAGGGTTATGCCCGATTTTATTTTCTGTGAATATACTGTGATGTACTGTGATTAATGATACACGATAATTATGCATTATAGGGGAATGAATATAATGCATATATATATATATATAAATGGAATATTTTTCCATACTCAGGGTGGGTTCAAAACATATGCTGCGAATGCATAATATGTGGGCTATAGTTATAATCATGCATTATAGTAATATATAAATATGTAGTTGTGTTTGGTCTATTATTAATCACCACACTCGATTATGTTTCCATTCCATATTCTGAGTTTACGAATATTTTATGCAGGTATTTCCTTTTATCATGGTATTCGAATCGTTATTTGCTATACTCTATATTTTGCAGCTGCTGCTATTCCAATATTCAAATCAAAAAGTTGCTGCAACTGCAACAACAGCAGCAGCAGCAGTAGCAGCAGCAGCAACTACAATGAAACTATTCCAATTAGAGAGGCAACAAAAGTATGCAGCGACACAGCCGCAGCAACTATTTCCAGCTGCCAGCAGTTTTTTAATGCACATGCACACAGGCTGTGGGCGTGGCATGTGGAGGCGTGCCACAATGAAGTCATTGACTCTGGTTGTCTATGCCACAACTGCCTCGACTGCTGCCACAGCCACTGCCTCTGGCTCAGGCTCTGCCACTGCCACAGCCACTGCCTTCCTCTCTCCCACCCCCTTTCTTTCTCACTCTTTCGTTTTGTGCCTCCATTTCTGCTATCTGGATCTCTCGCTCTTTATAATAATTCACTGTGCGGCGCTGTTATCAGTGCGGCAGCTGTTGCTAAGCTGCATTGATTCGCCTGCCACGCCCATCAGCCATCACGTTTCTCGCCTTGATAATCAGGCTGGCTTTTGTGCTTAAGCCAACTTGGCAATTGTTATGAGTTTCGCCTTTTTGTTTTTTGTATGCCTGCTTAATGATATGCTCAATGCCTGTTTACCACACCCACACACACACACATACACGCTTGCCACTTGCAGTGCCACCAAAAATCATGCCCATTCAGGCAATGACGAATATGTTGCGTGAGGGAATGCGGGCTGCCATATCCTGCCAGATCCTGGAGGGAGATTTGCCGGTCAGTTTTCGCTGGGAGCGCAATGGAAAGCCCCTCATAGGCACTGGGTAAGCATAACAAGGCCTACACTCAGCGAAAAACGCACCTACTTTCTGCTCCAATTATATTTTGTTTACTTACTGTTTAATTCTTATATCATATACCAAAACAAATCGCTTAAGTGAAAAAAAAATATTCTATAAATCTAGAACTTTTTTTTTAAGAAGATTACATAAGTAATATATTTTGAATTCCTTATAAAGTTTTTATATAAAACAAGGAAATTATATTTCAAGATCTTTTTCATATATGAATCGAATCTTATTTTGATTTCTAATTTGTACATTCAATTTAAGTTTTAATTTGATTTTTATATTTTTAAAAATTCTAAAAGATTCCAAAAGATATTTCGAGTTCAAAGTTCAATTTCTACAGACCCAAATAAAATCTTGATTCAATTCCTGATTCTCGATTATTTATAACTAAAATCTCTAAAGTGAATCACAATTCCAAGCAAAGAGCCAAACTTGGGTAGCTTTTCTCTGAGTGTAGCAGCTGCTAAAGAGCTCTTACTAACTCAATTTTTAAAACGCAGCAATGAGGTGTTCCGCCGCCTGGACGAGTATTCCGCCAGTCTGGTCATCGAGCACATTGCCTCGGATCATTCTGGCAACTACACGTGCATAGCCAGCAACGTGGCTGGCACGGAGAGATTTACCGTACCCCTAACTGTAAATGTGCCACCCAAATGGATTTTGGAGCCAAAGGATTCGAGTGCACAGTCCGGCACAGATGTCCTGGTGCATTGTCAATCCGCAGGCTATCCGAAGCCAACGATAACATGGAAGAAGGCCATTGGACCGACACCCGGGGAGTACAAGGACTTCCTGTATGAGCCCAGCGTGCAGCTCTTTCCCAATGGCACCATCTTCTTCAAGAAGATCAGCAAGGAGTCGCAAGGACACTTTCTGTGCGAGGCCAAGAACAACATCGGCTCCGGCGTCAGCAAAGTGATTTTCCTCAAAGTTAACGGTAAGTAATCATCGCTTGCATCACGTCCACACCTTTTCAGTCAGTTATTAATAAATCAATCTATCTTCCCCGTTCTGTCTCTTTCTCTCCCTCTCTCGCAGTGCCCGCCCACTTTCCAACGAAAACGAAGCAAATTTCCGTGGCCAAGGGAAAACAGGTGCATGTGCAATGCAACGTGCAGGGCGACAATCCAATTGACTTCAAATGGAAAATCCAGGCAACGCAACAATATCTTGATGAGTCCCTCGATTCACGGTAAGTCAATGTCTCCCCCTCTCACTCTCTATACCTCTTTATCCCATGCTCCCTCTTGCTTTTACACTGCGCGACACTTGATTAGATACAGTTGAAAATTTGTCTGGCACAAAGATAAATATGTTATACTATAATATAGATTCCTAGAAACCAAACGTTCAAGTTCAGGATTCAAACTAAACACTGGGAAAAAATTCTAGAAGTAGTTTAATCTAATAGTTCAAAAAAAAAAAAAAATTGTGAAAATAAAACTTTTTAAATCAGCAATCACTTAACTTAAAAATATTTTTATTAATATCTATATAAAAAAATACTTTAAAGAAATATAAAAAGGATTTTGCAAAAAATATTTTACAATTATAATTAAACTAAATATAAACTTTAATATTTTCCATTCAAGCACAACAATGGAATGTCTTAAAGAAAATTTTGTTTTACCTTTTTATATAATTCCTAATACTTATCAAGTAGATCTCTGGCACTTCATATTTTCTTCTAATATACCGCACTTAACCTATTCAACTGCCTCAGAGTGTTTGAAAAGGTTTTGAAATCAATTCGCAAGTCGATTGCAAGCTGCAAATTGCTTTTAATTAAACGAGCTTCGCAAATGGCTTTGTGGGCGTAGCTGATGATTCTTTTAGCCCTCTTTCGAATTCAATTTTGAGCCAGTAGCCAAATGTGTTTTTCCATTTAACAGTTATGCTGCATAACAGTAAACTAACTGTTTAGAAAAGCTTAGTCTTATAAAAAAAAAAAATGAGTAAAAAGAGTAATCAAGTTTTTATTTTGTTTTTTTTTTTTTTTTGTTTAGGGTTAGTTTTTAAAAGCTGGCCCACCTTTAAGTGTTCACTAAATGCTTAAGAGCGAGTATTTTTCCACATCTGTGCCTATGCAAGTATTTTAATGTATGTGTATTTCCGGCTTTCTCTTCTTCTTCTTTCCCTCCTTTTATGTCCAACTGCGAAACGTGGAAACTGCCGAACGAAAAACCAAACACGCGTTTTATTTATTTACGCCTTCACTCACACACACGTGACTGCTGTATGTGTGTGTGTGTTGGCCTCGTTCGTCTTCGTCTTTGTCAACACACAACAACATCAACAACAACAACAACTGCTGCAACGTGAAAAACATTGTTATAAAATTGCATTTGCGTCGCTCACGTTGCGCAAACACGTATTCGCATCTCTACATCTGTGTGTGTGCATCTGTATCTGTATCTGCATCTGTGTATCTGCATCTCTATCTGTGTATCTGCATGTGTGTGCATGTGTGGATCTGTACATATGTATCTGTCCGCTTACACGTAAACGTATCCATATCTGGACATCTGCATCTGTGTATCTGTACCTGTATCTATGTGTCTATATATGTGTCTGTGCTTGTATCTGTGACTGTGTATCTGTACATCCGCATCTACATTTGTGTATCCGAATCTGTATCTGTGTCTGCTGTTTACGTTAATGTCTGCGTATCCATATCTTGGCATCTGTATCTGTGTAAATGAACTTGTGTATCTGAATCTATGCATCTGCATCTGTGTCTGTCTGCGTACACGTGTATCTGAATCTGTATCTGCTTCTGCTTTGTCTGTTCATCTGCACCTGTGTTCGTTAACGAATGCGTATCCATATCTCGACATCTGTATCTTTAACTGTGTATCTGCATCTATGTTAATGAACCTTTGTATCTGCATCTGTGCATCTGTATCTATGCATCTGTATCTGTGTCTGTCTGCGTTCACATGTCTCTGTATATGCATCTGTCTACGTTAACACACTCGTATTCATATCTCGAAATCTTTGTCTGTATCGGTGCATCTTCAACTGTGTATCTTTATCTGTGTCTGCGAATCTGTATGCGTAACCGTATTTCTCCATTGTCAACTTTTCTCCGACGACATGTGTGTTTCTTGTATCTCTTAAATGCATTTACTTGCATATAAATTTCACACACACAGGTACACAATAAGAGATCAAGTGCTCGACGACGGGATGGTCTCCGAATTGGGCATTTCGCACACATACCGCCAGGATACGGGCATTTATATCTGTCAGGCCAACAATGCATTTGGACAGGTAAGTGCATGCTGACACTTTTGTGCCACACACACACACACATACACCCTCACACACACATACAGGTGAAGTGGAGCCAGGGCTGGTGGCGTATATAAAAGCAATCAAAAGTTTGTGGTAGTTGATGTTGCGTTTAGAATATTTGATTACATTTGTTAGTTATTTGAATACCTCTAAATAGATTCGCTTTACAATGGGTTTTAATTTTCAAAAGGTCTACGGACATCTGAATATGTGTTGAACAATGCTTCAAAAAACAAAAATAGGAGTGTAAATTTCAATTTAAGCATGCATTCTCACACGAATTGAATGGATTTTGTTGAAAGCCAAAAAAGGAAAAAGCAAAGTAAAAATTTAAGACTTCGTTTGATAAATTGTATACTTCATTCAACAAATGTTGTACGCAATAAGTCAGTCATTCTTACTGAGTTACAACTACTGATTAATCCATCATTAGAGCTTTCATTTACTCTAACTTAGATATTGATGGATGTACCTTACCCACATTTAAGCTGGCTTCATAGTTTAACTTAACTTAAAGCTCGTTAAAGCTCTCGATTATGAAATAATCTGCAGTTCTTAGTAAATAAATTTAGCTCTCTGTACTGATTGATAAATCGCTTACATTAAAGCTCATTTAAACTTTTCAAAAGCTTTAATGATTCAGCCCAAAGCAGCTTTTATTATGTTAGTTAGCTGCAACTCAAGCAACGATCGAACCTGCTTCATAGCTAACCCTAGTACCTACACAGTCACACACACACACTCACACACACACACACTCGCGCACACACACTCACACACACACTAACTCTCACACGCACACCGGAATAAACACACTCTGTTTGCTATTGGACAAACGCTGGTCGCAAACTTTAGGGCCACATACTTTGTTGTCCATTTGTGGGGCTTGGCCACGCCCCCAAATGTCGGACTCAATTTCCCGCCCAGCTGGCAACAGTTGTTAACCCTAATTTATGGCAATTTGAATGAGCCGGCTGCAACTTTGGCTTCGTCCAGACTTTCACTCAAACTGAGGCATCAGCTGCAGCTGGCGTTTAATAAGTGTGTGTGTGTGTGAGTGTGAGTGTTAAACTAACAAACTCTAAACTTCTATGCCATTTCCCTGTACGCCATCAGGACGAGATGTCCATACAGCTAATCGTGCAGGAGGTGCCGGAGCAGCCAAAGAATCTGCGCATCAATTCGCAGCAATCGCGCAGCCTGCAGTTGACCTGGAGTCAACCTTTCGCCGGGAACAGCCCCATCGAGCAGTATCACATCTACTACAAACAAATCTCAGGTGAGCATCCATTCCGGGAAGGCGTGGCCAGCCGTTGAACACCTTCCCCCATTTTGCAGACATTTGGCAGAATGCGGAGCACATCGACATCAGCGGAGCCCAGACCGTGATCAACATACAGCAACTGCGTCCGGCGAAGGCCTATCACATACGCATGTCCGCGGAGAATAAGCTGGGCGCCTCCGAGTACTCGGAGGTGGTGCAGGTGACCACGCTGGAGGAGGTGCCATCCGGGCCGCCGTTGCAGGTGCGTGCCGAGGCAAAGAGCTCAACGGAAATCTCTGTCACATGGGATGCACCGGAACGTGACAATTGGAATGGAATACTGCTGGGCTACTATGTGGGCTATCAAATGTCGCTGACGCCCGAGGACAAGGAAGTGAATCCCACCCAAGGCTTCAGCTTTAAGACTGTCGAAGTGCGCTCCCACTTCGGAGGCGAAACGGTGCTCAGCAATCTCAACAAGTTCACACAATACCATGTCATTGTCCAGGCCTACACCAGCCAGGGCAGCGGTCCGCCCAGCAAGGAAATTGCTGTGCAAACAATGGAGGATGGTAAGTGGAGGCCTTCATCCTTGCATCCCCCATCCCCCTTCCTCGCTCCCTCTCACTCTCTCCGTCGGCACACATTGATTGGATTTGTTAATTGCCCGTGCACAAAAACTGAATCCAACTTTGGCAGCTGGCGCCGTCTGCCCCTCACACACACTCACTCTGTCTCTTTCTCTCTTTGGCAGTGCCTTCATCCCCTCCAGAGTCGCCGCAATGCGATGTGCTTGGCTCCACATCGATTTATATCACCTGGTCACCGCCGGATATTGACGGACAAAATGGCAAAATCAAGGGCTACAAAGTGTTTTACATATCGGTCGATGAGCTCTACGGTAAGACCACGCCCCCAGCCCCCAACCCCCCACTGTCTGACTGCGTGTATAAGTGTTATGTGTGTGTGTGTGTGTGTGTGTGTGTGTGTGTGACGCTGTCTGCCTGCCTGGCTATCGAATTGTTTGGCTCGCAAATTACTTCAGGGATTGGGCATTTCGGAGCAATTATGCAATGCCATTAACCCATTAACCTCTACAGCGCACATCCCATTCGAAATTCAATTCGGATTTCAATCTGTAAATTGCTTCAAAAAATGTTTTAAAATTAAAAATCAAGCAACTGTTATTTATATAAGCAAGATTGTTGTAGGTGAATGTTTCCTTTGCAAAATCCCTATTTGTAATATCTAAATTCTAAAATATTCAAATTGTGTTCAAAAAGTGAAATACAAAGAAGTACTTGAAGTATTTTAAATAATGTGTTAATTGAATTTCAATTTAGTTTGAAAAATTTTTGAAAAGATCAAACTATAATTTTTTTTTTAGAATTTCTATTTATTTCAAATAGAATTTCTCTCGTAAAGAAAAAAGTGAATGCAAGTTTCTTCTCTCTTAAGTCCGAGAAAAATCATAAGCCTATGAAATAGATAAATATTTAAAGTTGAAATATGGATTTAGGTTTGCCACTGATTTTCAGACGTAACGCTTCTGAACACATTTCCATCTCTTAAAAAAAAAAAGTTCCGCCCACTGTTAATCTAAATATAAGATAATGTCTTTACTAATGATAATTATTTGATTAAAGCTCCATTTATATACATAAACGCATTTCCCTTACGTCAACTTGAACCCATTTCTCGGCTCTCATTCATTTTAATTAGCTGCCCCACTTGCAGCTTCTTCATATTTCCAATCAGCGTTAATTGTTGTTGTTTTCCCCATATATTCAATGCGCATAGAAACGGAACCGGAGGTTGTCAAGTCAACAAATCAATACGTCACCATTGAGAATCTACGGAAATACACGAACTACACGGTTTGGGTTTTGGGTTACACGAAAGTGGGCGATGGGATGAAAACCAAACCATTTTATTGCCGCACCCATGAGGACGGTAAGTGGTTCCACCCAGCGGTTCAATGAACCTAAAACCCGATGCGAGGCGAGAGACTCCCTGGCAGACAACCAGCTCTGTGCAATCCTTTCTCTTGTGGAAGGCGGAAAAACTCGCCTCGTTTACAATTTCATGCAGCGCATTTTTCATTTCTCCTATTGCTTTTATTTATATGTTGTTCCTCCTCTTGCGTCCTTCGCAGTTCCCTCGGCGCCGCAGGCAATCAAAGCGATACCCGCGTCGAGCACCAAAATCATAATATCCTGGCTGCCACCTGACCTGCCCAATGGTGACATCGTAAGTAGCCCCCATTTAACCGCCGACAATTAACTTAGCTGCTGCACCTCCTCGCTTTCCATAACTCTTCCTCTACCATCCGTTCTCTGCCTTTCCCTCTCCCCAACTGGACTCATCGTTCTCCCCTCCCATAACTGTATTACTGTTACTACCTATCCTTGACATTTTCTTTCTCCTTCACCTCCTCTTGCTCTGTTTTCTATTCACTCTCCTGCGGATCCTGTACCGCTCCTATACCTCACCTATTTATATTTATTTTCCTGCTTTATGTTTTTCTTCTCCCGTTCCTTGTTTCCGTCTTAATCCTTTCGTCCTTTTCCAAATATTCCTCAACATTCTCCTCCACCTCTTCCTTGTTTTCCTCTCCTCTTCTGCCTTATCCTCTTCTTATTGCTTCCATCTGCACATGCTCCTCCTCCTTCCTCTATCCTCCTCCTCCTGCCTCCTCCACTTACAGACTGGGTACACCTTCTACATGTCCATGCTGGAGGGTGGCCGTGAGGAGGGCACCCACAAGCGTCTCCTGGGACCGTACGTGGAAATGCATGAGACGGTGCGCACCCAGGAGTCGGCCACCTATCAATTCTGGCTAACAGCATCCACCAAGATGGGCGAGGGCGAGAAGACGCAGGTGGTCACAGTTCCGCCGAACAACAAGGTGCCCGCTCGCATTGTCTCATTTAGCCAGCGCATTGTGACACCCTGGAAGGAGCATCTGGAGCTGCCCTGTCGCAAAGTGGGTGCACCCGCTCCCGTCACCATCTGGCGTCAGGACGGGCACAACATGGAGACGAGCGCTCGCAAGACGATCGCCAAGAATGGAACTCTCTATATGCGGGAATGCCAGGCCAGCGATGCGGGCAACTACACTTGCAGCGTGGAGAACACCTGGGGCAAGGATGAGATCGTCTACAACATTGTGGTCAAGGTGCCGCCGGAGGCTCCCAACTTGACTGTGGTGAATAGCTATACGGATAGCCTCCACCTGGAGTGGCTGGACAACAGCCATGGCGGCAGCCCGATCCTCGGCTATGTGATCAACTACAAGCGCGACAACGGCGACTGGGAGGAGCTGCAAGTGGATGCCAAGACCAACTCGCATCTGCTGAGCAATCTGTGGTGCGGCACTCGCTATCAGCTATACATTACGGCGTACAACAAGATCGGAACTGGACTGCCCTGCGACATCGTCAACTCCTATACCAAAGGTAATCCGCCAGTTCAGCCGAAGCACTCGCAGATGATTACGAACAACTCGACGAGCGTCACCTGCTGGCTGGACTCCTGGGGCGATGGCGGCTGCGGCATACTCTACTTCATGATCGAGTCCAGGGTATACGGCCGGTCCAGTTGGAATGTCGTCTCCAATCACATTCCACCCACGGAGCGCATTTACACGGTCAGCGATCTGGTTCCGGGCACCAAATATCAGCTCAAGGTTACGGCTCACAACAATGCGGGTTCCACCACGGCGGTTTACAACTTCACGACCCTCTCTCCACAGGGCGGTGAGTAGTAGTCAAGAGTACTAGAGTGGTGGATACCCTGTACTTTACTTTATTGTAGTATTTGTTGTAAAGATTAGTATAGAATAAGTTTTTTTTTTTCAAGATTAGACATGAGAGCCTCACTCAAACCAAAAGAACTAGTTCTCATGCTATTCCAGGGTACCTTCTAGTCGAGCACTCTGAGCTCTGAGTAGTAGTCAAGAGTAATAGGCTATTAGATACCCTGTACGTTAATTTATTGCTAGATTAGTGAAGAATGAGTTTTTATTTTTCTAGATTAGACATGAGTGCCTCACTCGAAGCAGAAGAACTAGTTCCCAGGACATCTTCTAGTCAACACACATGCTTAATATGCCCATTTATAAACTTAACGTTGATCAATTCCCACTCTCTCCTGCAGTCATCTACAACACCGACCACTCCACGCCCGTCTCCCATCTCAGCGATCTGCCCTTCTATGCGAATTTCAAACTTCTGCTGCCGATTTGCATCTCCCTGCTGATGCTGCTGGCACTCATTGGCGCGGCACTCGTTCTGCGTAAGCGAAGTGAGTAATTAATGCGATCTCTATGAGATGCATATGGTTAACCATTTGGTCTTCCCCAGAGCTCAGCAATCAGGCGCGTCTGGCCAGCTCCTCGATGTCGGAGTCGCCTTCATTGGCAAACCTGCAGAACAAACAGAATCGTGATCAACAATATTTGGCTGTGCGCTGCAATCCGACAAATTCAGCGCCACGTGGCTCCAATTCCAATGACTCGGGAAGCTTCGGCAAGGCGGAGGGCAATGAATATATCGAAGACATCTGTCCCTATGCCACGTTCCAGCTGAATAAGCAAACGTACAGCGAGAGCTCCTACAGCGGCAACGTCTACAGCGGTCCATACCACTCGGTGCGCGGCTCCTTTGTCTATCACGATGTCAAGCCAGAGAGCTATCATGTAAGTCGGGACAAATATATCATATAGATATATGTATCTATTCCTTTCTTTCTCGCTCACAGTCCAAGGAGCCAGAGTATACGAAGGTGCGCCGAAAAGTTGGCCGCCTACGCGATCCGCACTCTGAAAGCCAAGGTACATATAAGAAAGATACACTCAGAGAAATTAGCGAGAGTATGTTACTATTTTCGAATGCTTTACAATAACACAAATTGTATATCAATTTAATAACAAACTCGTAACAATTTCTCTTTGTGTATGCGCTAACAGACGCTATTCTAAGCATTTGCTGTAGCTTTAAGCAAAATTTTGCTCATTTTTTTGCCTCACATCACGCCGCATTAAAGTACTTTATTATTTTAATATATCTCTCACATGCATATAAATATATATATATAATTTTGATTCACGCTCTAATCAACTTCAATACTAACCATTCACATACAAAACATCATCGAAAAAAAAACAAACAAACAACAACCATCGCATCGTATTAAACTGTTTTAGAATCGGACAATCCAGGTTCAACAGATTCCGAAGTTAGGAAAATCCTAACTCTTCACATACCAATTACAGAATATGACACACTCGGATCAGAGTCCGACAATGATGTGTCCGCCCGTGCTCTGAACTCCGCCAAATATCGCGCACAACGCGGTAAGCGAAATCGAACCAAATTGCGTATACGCAGTGTGAGACATTCTGTTGTTTTTCCGCTTGTAGACACTCAAGACGAGACCTCCTCCTCCTCGGAGACGACGCCCACCAGCATGACCCGTAAATCCAAGCCCCCATTCGCAGCCCGGAAGTCGAGCAAGCCGGGCACCAGTGGGAAGCGGCACGTGCGCAGCTCCAGCGGCTACTCGAGCCACAATGAAGAGACTACATTTAGGTAAGCATGCAAGCAATGCTGACAACTGGTGGATAATGTTCGCTATAAGCATAATTAGAACCCTGTACGTTTAGCATATCCAATTATCCACCAAACTATCAGGACCACATAAATCCACCGGCTCGATTCTCGGATGCCAACGACAAGGCGAAGACCCAGACGTCGCCTCGAATGCGTGCCAATCAGAAGCTCCAGCGTGAAGCTTTCCAAATCAATGTCTAGACCCATATAAATATATATACATATATATTATACACTACAACAACTAAATATATAAAAACAAATACATTTTAAAATTAAACGACAAAAATATTGAAAAAAACATTAAAAAATAAAAAGGTGTTGATTGAAGATTGTAAAATTTGAATTTAAAACAATATACAAAGATATAAACCCGATATTTGTTGTAAAATTTAACCAATATGAAAAATCTTGTATTAGGCAAATATCGAAAGAAAAATCAATAAGGAAAATCCCTATCTAAAGCACAAATCTGTTGTAAGATCGAAATAAAAATCGATATGAACATATATAAGCGTAAATTATTCAGATATTTGTTGTATTATCTAAATATGGAATGGAAAATTATTTCCAAGTATCGATGTGAAAAATGCAAAAAAAAATAAGAAATTATAATATATTAAAAAAGTTCTTATATAAGGCAGAAATATTTGGCTAAATATCGATTTGACAACTCCTATAAAATAACAAACATGTGTTCTATGTAAAACCCAAAGAAAAATCAATATAAAAATATCTTTATTGATAAGAAAAAAGTATTTGTTGTAAAATTCAACTATAAATCAATACGGAAAATCCTAAATAAGGCAGAAATGTGTAATAAAGCCTATGAACAAAACTTTAAACAAGAATCTTAATAGTTAAGGAAAATATCAATATGATAAATTCTATAAAAAAAAACACGGAAAACTGTTTTTAAAACCAAAAGACAAAAAATATTTCAAAAATCCTTATAGATAAGGCAGACTTGGCTAACAGACACTCCACTCCTAACAACAGGCATTTCTTTAACAATATATTGTTAAAAATATATTTAGAAGTATTTAAGAAGAAAAAATAAATAAATAAGTGTATGCCGTTTAAAAAAGTATTACAACTATTTACAAGAAAATAAAGCAAAAACTTTTCGAGCGTTTTTTGTTTTTCAACGAAAATAAAAATAGAAAATAATTTGAATTACGAAATAAATAAAAAAATCCGAAAGTAAAACAGTATATATAAACAATAAGACTTATTTACACACTGATTATGCTTAGTTGAACTTAAATTAAACATAAGTTGATAAAAACAATTATGATAATATTTACATTATGTATGCAATAAATGTTGAAATATTAATTAAAAGTTAAGCATAAAGAAACAAAACTGCGGCAAAGTCGTATTTAAAATGTTTTGCATAGCTAAGAGAACTGCGCAAAAGGAAATGTAGAGTAGTTGAATGCAGAGCATTTAATATCAATAAAAATATATATATATAAACATACAAACACACTTAAATTTGTAGTAAATAAAAAAACATTTCGTTGAATTGTTTGTTTTTGCCAAAAAATAAATAAAATAATAAAATGGGAAAGAAATGTTAGCTAGTTATTTAAAAAGAAAATTCATTTCAAAAGAAAACTTGCATCTAATAGTTTATGAAACTGTTGTAAATAGCTAAGTATATAACATTTAACTATACAAATCACACTCACACACATATATATATATATATATAAACTTAGTGAAATATCTAGAAGCCAAAGTCGTAAGCCAGCATGCATTTTCATAAAGAAAAAAAGTAAAAAGGTATATAAAAAATCAAGCAGCAGTTAAAGCATAAAATAAAAACAATATATATAAATATATATATAGCGCCGATATTTGTTTGCCAAATAGACCATAGCTTTCACACAGATCCGTACTCCTGTACTATATAGACAAGCATATTAATAACTCTGAATTATATTTTACAATAGCCAAAGCTACAAACCAACCAATTTGACAATATGATCCAGAATCCATGATATAATACCATACAAACAAACACAACGTTGTAGTTCACAAGAAAATTAGAAAGATTTAAAACAAAGCAAAAGCTAAAAATAATAATAAAAATCACATTTCTAGTCATAAAAAGCTTAACTACCTAACAATCTCTATAAGGAGTTACGTTTTCTGGCAATGCAAAACTATTCAGACTGCACCTTAAAAACAATTTTAGGCATTTACAAAATTTCCGAATAATAAATTCAAAATATACTGGGTTGTAAAAATTTGAAAAACAAAAAAACAAATAAATTTCTCTAAAAATTGTAAAATGGAAAATACACAGTGGAAAATACATATTATAAAGAGATTCAAAGAAAGCAAAGCAAAAAAAAAAAGACAAGCACAGTTAATGTACAATTCCATAATTGTGGTCTAAATACATGACATGACATAATGATAAAACAAAACCTGATCTTTTATTTCATGCTAATTACGTAATACACAACACAAAATTTGTCACAAAAGGAATAGAAAAGATGGTCAATCTGAAAAGTTCAAAATTTCATCAGCCTCATTTACAGAGTATTAAAAAACAAACTTTTCAATTTTTACTTTGCTGCTGTGCACAAGTTTCAGAGTTAACAATAGATCGCATTTATTTACATTCGACATAGTTGTTGTTGTTGTTTTTCTTGTTTGATTGATTTAAAAACAAAAGGCATGTAGATTCAGGCATATAGAATTTGGAACACAGCTTATATAGTATAATATTCTACGATACAAAACACATATATTCAAAATAATTTGCAATTTTTGCACTTAAAGCGTTTCCATAGTAATTTAAGACATCTTCTGTGTTGCATTAAAAGACAACATTAATAGAAATTTTTCTTCACAATGATTGTTTATCCTTTTTTTTAAATTTAGTTTAGTTTTTGCTTTTTTTTCGTAGTTGCTTAATAATAACTTAGGGCTAAACAGCGATTGATTTTACAAAATGAACAAGCTAACATTTGACTTAAAGCACATTTACATGGGTTTATCAGAGGGATTTGGTTTAGATTCTTTGCGCTTAACGTGGCCGAAACTCTAAAATTAACGGTTAAATGTGAGTATAAAAAGAACGCTTTAAAAGTGCACCCACTTTGTAAGTTCAAAGGCTTCTTAAGAGTAAAACGTTAAACTAAATTACAAACATACAATAAAAATTGGTTTATTTTGGGGTTTTTTTTTTGTTGTTGTTGTTTTTGTTTGATTGGTTTTGATTGCTTTGTTGCTTATGGCAAATATCAGAACATAATCGGCTTATCCTTGCACTGGTCTATCACATAGCTGGTGAAACGTTTTAAAAACTTGGGATATTCGCGCTTGTAAACAGCACGTAAGGCGCTCGCTGGAGCCCAACCGCCGGGATTAACTGAAATATTACATCATTTGTTAATACATATATTAATAATCTATATTAAGGTTTGCTATCAATCAATTTCTCAGTCGGTCAATCATTGAGTTAATCAGCAAAATAGGTAATCTTTCGACCTGTCGATCAGTCAGTTAGTCAGTAGATAGTCAGTCTATAAGACATTCCGAGAAGTCAAATAGAAAGTCAGGTAATCAGTCAGCCAGAGATAAAGATAAAGGATTTAAATATAAGCAGATAGTCAATCAGGCTGCAGATTGCAGAATGTCAGTCAGGCAATTATATAAAAATACAGAATTCGATTATAATAATGATATACGCACCCACAGAACAATAGGTTACTTTGCAGGTTAAATCATCACGGCTCAGCGGCTGACCCTTGACATAATCGTCGGGCAGATGTGTTTGGCAGGCGAGTATGACCGTGAGAAAGATGCGAACGCATTTGCCATTCTTCGACTGTTGCAAAAAGTAATCAAATAAACAGTATTAAAGGATTTTAATTAACGCTTCCCACACACACACACACACACCTCCTGTTTGGAATATTCCGTTGAGTTGTTGCACACCACCCACATATCGCGCTGTCCGGGCTCGAGGCCATCGTTGATTTTGCGCATATGCGACCAGAATTGTGCATCACGCTGGCTGGCTGGCCAAATGCGTTTGTGTGTCTGCAGAAAGAGCAATGTGTCCGCCGAGATTTTCTCCAATATGGTGCAGTCCTCCAGCGTAGCTGTAAATACAAATAACATATACATATGGATATAGATTATGCTTTGTATATTTATGTAAAAGTGATGCTCACTCTCCCACTCGTTGCGAAATTCGGGCATAAAGAAATAATGGCACATTTCCCGCGCTGTCACGCCCTTGACTGAGTGATAGGCTTTTAGGGGATCCATGACCATGCCATTGACCTCTTCCTCCCGTTTGTACATTTTGATTTCGCCCTCATCGGCAAAGATTTGCCAGCCATTGCCATCCTGGCCGACGCCCTCGCGCGCTTGATGCAGCTGCTCCCTGCATACGCGATCAATCTAGATGGACACAAATTCAATTAGTTTTTGATTTGTGACAAATTTCCGGTCTTACCTCCGGCCAGAGTGCATGTGATTTGGCCTCGGCGCCAGTTCCAAACTCCTCGCGCGCCTCCTCGCCCTCGGCCACGGCCTCGTGTGGCACGTTGACCAAAGTCTGTGAGATTTGGGATTGGAGTCTCAATTTGAACCGCATCTGCATGTCCTCCTCGATTTTCTCCAGGCCCGTCTCAACAGCATCAAAGAACTCATCCTCTGGTAATGTGGAATGTGGACCCTCCTAACAAAGTAAACAAAACATTTCACCATTAGCATAACTAAGTCAAGTTTATAAGGGGTTCAATCTAATTAAATTTAATGCAAGAATCTGCGAAACGTGACCCGTATAAATTAACTATAAGTCTTCCACTCAAAATCCCAACCGGAGACCAGAGACAGTGCCGGCATTCGTAATTGTTTAAGCATAATGGTTGACCATATCCCCATCCCATATCATATGCAGAAGGCGGCCACACATTTGCGTCATGAATATTAAAGATGCGCCGACTCTATGGACGGCACGTGGTTGTCTATTCAAAAATCGCAAATATTATTTAGCTACAATTAATTTATTCAGTTATGCGAATTGGATGGAAAAAGCGTCAGAATCAATTAAAGTCAAATAACAAGTGAAGCCTCACAAGAATTGCACGAGTGTTCAATTAAATGGAAAGCCACGAAATGAACACGAAATATAGGAAGAAAATATGCACGACTAATAGGGCGACTAAGTTAGAGATGGGTGCGTGTTGATCGCAAGAAATTAGAACACGAAAAACATTTGGCAAACACGATTAAGCGAAGGAAAATTTTAACGAATGCGTCTTCAATTCATTGAAAAAACATCCTAAATTTCAAAAGAAAGTACTCATTCATTTCATAATCATTCAAATATCACAAACACAAACTATTTCGTGTTACGACACGCACCCAGCTCTAAGACAAACACATTTGGAACTTCGTTTTAGGGCAAAATGTAGGCCAAGTTTTTGGTTGATGAAATCATGACGTGGCGTCCAGTTGTCTGAGCAGCACGCAATGGCTGCCAATTGGAGCTCACCAGACTCGACTTGGCGTCCGTTTAACGCCTAAAAGTTGGCAGCTGCAAATTTTATTCACAACACACTCACGCACATACACACACACACACAGACGCATGCAGCAAAAGGCGGGCAAGAGGTCAGCAGCAAGCCACGCGCAAGCGAATCCTTCCGATAGGCGCGAGGGCGCAAAACAAACTGTTGCTGAGCCCAACAGAAAGTGTCCTGCGAGCTGCCAGCACGAGAGACAGAGAGCGAGGATGAGAGAGAGAAAGAGAGCAAAAGCGCGCAACAATGCGAAAGCTTAAAGCTTCAAATAAAAAGGATTACACGCGCTTCAATAACAAATCAATGTTTCAATGTAATGCTTCATTAAATACAGACTCGCACTCTCTCTCTCTCTCTCTCTCTTTGTTTTTCTCTCTGTTACTCTCTCTTTTACCTACCACAATCTGCTGGCCATGCTGCCGCTTAAAGCCGCAACGCCATTGAAAGCGCACCGAAGGCATTATGGCTTTTATTTTTCAGTAAAGTTCAGTTTATTTTGGCCAACAACTGTTTTGACCAACTGCGCACGTGACGCGCCAACTAAATTTTGAATAGTTTATATTATGGCCAACACAATTTCACAATTGTCCAAAAAAATACACTTGTTAAAAAAAGATGTTGTCAATTTGTTTATGATTTCTACGTGTGCGCAAGCCGATCGCTGACCACCGACTAAACAATCCAAGTTATAAACTGCGAGCCACAAGCTTGGCCAAGCCCAAGCTACACATTTAAGCCAGGCTAACAACAAAAGCACGTTTGTATAGGTGAAATCGAACTTGAAATGCTCTAACCAATAAACAGAACAGCTAAGAAGATTGAAGATTAAAGTATATATATATATATATATATATATATACTGATTGAAGACTGATATATATATATATATAGAAGACTGATTGACTGATATATATAATGAGATGCTTGTAGAGCGTTGTTCTTTGTTATTTTAAAGAAGAAGGTTTACTTCTGGTTTCAGTCCAAAAAGAGTATATATATATATCATGTTACTTAACTAAAATTGACAAAGACATCTTCCCAGAAGAAGAAATATTTGGTTATATATGATAGAAAACTTAAATTTAGAAGAGTCAGTTATTAGGAAATATATAATATAGAGTTTTAAATTTTGAGAAAAACTGTTTATTGATTATTATTGTTTTGTTTAGATTATTATTATTACTGTGTGTAAAAACTAAGTTTACTTTTTAAATAACTTGTCTGAATAATATTGCTATAACTCCTATAACTTTACTCAATGCTACAAATGTATTCAGTTAGCCAAGATGATTATTTAAAGTTAGAGTACAATCTTAATAGACTCTTGCCACAGTCAAACATGACCTACTGAAATATTGGCTCGAAGTACTTCGCAACCTCAAATTGTCTTCAAATGTCGCCATATGTTCAATATTTAACGCTTGAACTGTCAGCAAGTGAATGAACTAGGGATTACTTATACATATATACATATATATCTATAGTATAAGTCTTCCTTTTAGGGAAGTCATGGAAGTATGTAAGAAGCCCAACAAGTTGAGCATTGAAGTTGACTAATAGGAAATACCAGAACCAAATAAAAAAAACCCAATTCAAATATTGTGATAAGAGTTATAAATAGTTTAACGTGAAGCCCAATTAAAGAACTGCGGATGTAAACATAACGAAACAAGGGACAGGGGTCAATTAAAGTAGATAAGAATCACAAACATGACACGGAATCAAGTCACAAACAAACAAAACTACAATTCTAATTATATATTATGTATATATATGTATATATATGGAGTGGGTTTATTTGGTAAATATTATATATTTACTTACAGCGCCTGCATTACCAATCAACATAATTGTTTAAATAATAGCACGGTATGTGCTCAATTTGTAATATAATCAACAAACACACAAGAGTTTTATTTTCGGACTGAAATTTGTGAAGCTTTTGACTCTTGTTTGGGCGTGTTGCAAGTGTCTGACGTCTCACAATTGTTTATATTTTATATTTACAATTCGCTTTCGGCTTTTATGATAGAACAAGAAAAGTCTAAGCGAGTTTGCTCGGATAGGAGATACCCTGAACTCCGTGCACACATTTCTACGGAGGTGTCCAAAATCTGAAGTATCCAAAATGTGAGTCTGCTTTAGCTAATTAGATATATTGTGTGTTAATATAGAAGAACCTATGTGTAGAATTTCA
The DNA here is from genome assembly GCA_037075185.1 of Drosophila pseudotalamancana. Lineage (NCBI taxonomy): Eukaryota > Metazoa > Arthropoda > Insecta > Diptera > Drosophilidae > Drosophila > Drosophila pseudotalamancana. The sequence continues at coordinate 1,216,315 of JBAMCK010000747.1, read as the reverse complement.
AGTTCATTGATTCCACAGATGCTGACATGGACTTAGCTGATGATTCTGAAGCAACACTAATTAACATTGTTGTGCAACTTACCTCAAAGTCTGGGCCAGGATATGATAAACGTTTTAGCTTTTCGATTTCCTCCTTGAACTTTCTGTAAAATAGAAATGGATTTCATTTAGCTTCCACTTGTTTGACATGAGAGGTCAAGATTAAGTGTACCTATTTTGATCGTCAGCGCGACGTCGCTTATCAATTTCACGCTCCAATTTGCGTTTCCATGATTCATCGTTCTCAGATATAATTTCTAGGCAATGCTGCAATGTGCTCAGCACTCCAGATGTTGTGGCACGAAATGTGATGGACTCGCCCTACCAGCAAATAAATACACACATATATATATGTATATATAAATAAATATAGTAAATTTCTGGAGAATTATTTGAAACACACCTTAAAATCGATGGGCTTCAAGCCATCGCCCAAGTCGAGGGGCTGTGTATTGGCTTTGTTAAGCTCCGCACAGGCGTCAAAGTAACGTTGCAGGGTCTCAATTTGTACGAAGAGTATATCTTTAAAGGTCTCCAGTTCACCAACCTTTTCACGCAAGTTGCGTTGAGTTTTCTTCAGGCTGCCGCCGCTGGCCAACGATATGGTGTTTGACTGCAGGGACATGGTGCTGCCATGGCGACGTAACGACGTGGTGTCCGTGCTGCCCGTGCCCTCCTTGTATAGCTGTAGAACCTCCACCCAGTGCATGCGATCCTCGCTGGTCTCGGCGCGCAGGCACCAGTTGTTCAAATTGTTGACAACCACATCGAACCGCAACTCATCGGATTCGTGCGCCTGCAAGGTGGAGTAAACAAACGATGAATCATTGTTTATAGTATAAATAGATTAGCAATAAGTCGGCAATCAACGCCCCCTAAAACAGTCAAGTGCCATAAAGTGTCCAAGGGATGAAAGAATGGGGCGTGGCGGGGCAGGGCAACAGAGGCCCCATTTCCACTCAAAATGATGACTTCAGTTCGGTTTCGTTTTGTCAGTTGTTTGTGTGGCATGTGTACGCAACCACCATTTGCTGGTGACATTCAACATTAATTGATTGCGCTGCATTGATTGCGGCGAAGGCGACGACGTCGAGAGTTCTTGGATATGCGCACACTCACTCGCACTCATTACTTTTTAATTAGTTCAATTAAAAGCACTTACGGGCCAGGCCCCAAATATATACATATGTACAAAAAAAATATATATAAATACATATATACGCACCTTAATGGTCGCCTTGGACAGGCTAATGGCGCCGCGACACCCAAAGTCCGACTCCGATTCCGATTTGTAGTAGGAGAGCGTGCCATCCTTGAGCACTATATAGCGTGGCTGCCAGCCATATATATAATTGGTCCATTTGCTTAAATAGCCGCGCAGCTCAATGCTATTATCCAAATAGTCGTCCTCCTCGGACAAGTCACTCTGTGAGCCGGTTGGAGGTGCATCTGCAATCGCTTGCAGCTGAGGAGCTGGCGTCGTGCCCGCTCCCGATCCCGACGTCATCTTGTCCAGCTCGTCCATGCCAGCAATATGTTGTTTTACCTGTAACACACACAAACACAAACACACATACACATACTCAAACAATCAAATAAATTTGCTGAATGCGAGATTACGGTATATTGCGCCACGTCCGCGTGATATAAACAAGAACAACACCAGCAGCAGGAACAACAACAACTACAACAAAAGTAGCATTAATACCGGCCGCTTTCGCATGGCAATCATCTGTCGCTGCGAGGTCGTGATAATACTCAATTCAATCATTATCAAACAATGGTCTGACGACTCTGACTCAGTCGAATTTTTTGTTGTTGTTATTCTAATTGGCGTTTGGCCGGGTTTGGCATTAGCGTTCGCGTTCGCCTTGTTGGTATTTGCTTCGCTTTTTGTTTGCTTACGTTGTCTTCTGGGAGGCAAATGAACAGTGTCCAGGAAACTCACCTGCAACAAGCGTTTTACTGTTTGCTATCGCTTTGCTCACACATTTGTGCGACACGTAATTCCTCTAGTGTTTTTATTTGTGCAAACTTTGTAAATAACTGAAACAAAAAAGCACCTCCAAGTCCGCAAGCGTGATAAACCAAGCAATCAGCTGTGCGTGTGTTATCGATATACTACCATCGGTACTATCGCAAGCTCATCGAACAACGACAACAGTGTTGCAAAGCACATGCTGAGCGCCAAAATGAAATCGATTAAATTGAAGTTAATCTGGCGCTGACGTTTGATAGTTTTTCTAGCTTAATTGATTATCAGCACAGGTACCTTTTCAATTGATTTATATGCAGTATCGATACGTTTAAGTGCTGCCTATTGCTTTAACCTAAAATCCATGCGCATGTTCAAATATCTGCGTGTCATACCAACCAAAGCGTTAGATATTGCAAGCACTTGCTCCAATCTTCCCATTCAGTGCAAAGTGAACGTGTTCGGCTGCAGTTAGCTGTTTATTATGAGCGATCATAAGATTGCAAAGAGCGATGCCTCCATCAGCGAGAGAAGCTCTCCCACGTTTCTCCCAGAGGGTTATTCCCATTTTCAAGAGGGCATCAAATGGGTTTCGGATTTAATGGAAATAGACGACTGTGATGCCGATTGGCTGCTGGATGCAGAGTTTATCTGCAAGCGCATTAGTGAGGTTATGTGCAAAAAGGATTGGATATACAAATTTGTACTGGAGCATCTAATTTCCACCGCCACCTTTTATAGGGGCTCCAAAATCGATGTGCCGTTGGATTTCGAGCAATATCTCCGCTTCTATATGCCATTCTCTGTGACACCCATCTTCAATGCCTCCCAACCAGGGTATATAAACCTGTACGCCCCAACCACTCATCCGATGATCACCAAAGGCTATGTGAATCCAGAGAATGTGCAACTTCTGCTGCGCGGTAATCTACGGGATGCCATCAATCAGATCAAATCCGTCTACTGCGACAGCGGGGTCCATTACAAGCTCAACTATCGCACTCATGAGATCGGGGATCAGGGATTTGTGCATGAGATCTTGGCTTGCGAGAAACGTGAATCAGGCATGCCCAGCATTATATCCTTTGTATTCCTGCCGGCGATTCAATTCAAGTTCGCCGAGTTCCCGCTGCCCCCATTCGTGCCCGCGGGTCCCGCCTGGGCGCACTGCAACAACGTCTACTACTGGCTGGCCCTGCTCCAGGTGTATCCCCAATACGATCATCGCAGCTTTTGTCCATATGTGCCGCGCATGCAGTATATACAGGATGAGCGCATGCTCAAGTACCGCAATGTGTTGCGCCTCCTGGTGAAGATCGGGATTGGCAACAATATTCCGGATATATCTGATATATTCGTGCTAAAGGGCTTGCACTTTTTTCGCTTGCGCTACAGCATGAGCTGTGATTGCAATCTATCGCTGGATACCCTGTTCATGGAGGTGAGTGCTCGATTGCACTGTATACCCTGTATGCTATTCCAGAGTTTCAAGTGCTACCCTTTGACTTTTATAAGAGTGTAACGAGAGGAACTAGTGGAAGGTTGCCAAGGTTGGTGAATTGAGTGTATACCCTGTATATAGTGGCCCTTGGGAAATAGTAAAAATATTAAATGCTAATGTATACCCTGTAATTAGGTAAGAGTTGGGAAGAGTAGTAAGCGACAGGCATCAGTAAATATTCATAGGTATGCATTTCGGTACAGATCGGAGGACTGCATCCACCACCCGCGCCTCGATCTCAGGATCACAGGACCTACAGAACTTGAATTTGAATTCCTAAAAGGATTAAAAGGATTCAATCCAATTAGACCCAATCCTGAATCCTTTCTCTTTAGATTTAGCTCTCTGCCCCCGTCTGCCACTCCTTTGGCTCCTGCTTTGGTGGCTTACTCTAATAGAATCCTCCCTTGTAGCTGCTCAACATACACACCCAGATCATCTACAACGATGCGATACAGAAGCTGCTCATCTTTGGCGGCTGTCAGCAGCACTGCATGCAGGAGGCGCTGAAGCTGGACGCGATTGCACGCAACGTTTCGATGGTCTACTATATGAACTATGTCCACTTGGAGCACTTGAAGCATATGTTTGGACTGATATGAAAGGGCCGTTAAGGGCATCGTATTTCGAATTCTTAACGCACACACTCACACTCACACACTCGCGCACACATTGAAAGACTAGAGCCCGGGCTCACATTACGTATACGCAATGCGCCATAAACAATTGTTTCAATTTTTGTTTATATACATATACATACACATACACATATTTATTTTTATTTGCTCGACAGTTGAGCTAACACATTTGTCAGCTGGAATTTATTGTCTATATACTCGTATATATATATATATTTATATAGTTATATATATCTGTATTGCGTGTCTATTTCAAAATTGCACTCACAAAGATTTTATGCGTAAATATGCCACAAAATTGTTTATTTACAGGCTATATAACAGCTAGAGAGTTAACAACGCCTACAGCTAACAATAAATAGTTAAATAAATACACAAAATAATAATCAAAATAAAAATAATAAATTAATTAGTATATATGTTAATTACAAGCAAATGACTTTCAATTTTCACTCATTAATCGGCTTAAACTAGAAGAAGAGGTCCTGCTGCTGTGATCCCCTACATGTAGGCAGCGTTGCCATTGGGTTGATCCTGCTGCACCTGCTCCTTATGCATCTTCTGCTTCTGCTGCTCCTGATCCTCTGCCGCGTTGTTGGGCAGCAGCACGGCCTGCTGCTCGTGATATTCACCCGCGGGCCGTTCCGTAGTCGTCGTCGTTGTTGTTGTTGTTGTTGTTGTTTTTGGTGTTGCCTGTGAGCTGTATTTGTTGGCCAGCGCTTTGAAAATGCTCTTCGGGCAGCCCTTGTAGTAGGGAAAACATTCCCCGGGCGCTTGTTTGCCCTCGCCCACGCGCTGAGCGCGCACGTAGTCGGGTATGAGCTCTGCAAAGGGCGATTTTGTTACCCTATAAAAAAGGAAAACAAATTACGAACGTGTTAATTAAATAAAAAGGAATATCCAATATCCGTGGTAGTCTAATTACGGCTAAAAGCATTACGTATAGTTTCTTCTTGGTGCCTCTTTAACTGTTATACTAGTACAGTGGCTTTAAAACTGTGAAGTTGAAGCATAATTGACATTTTCTATTCAGCCAGTAGATACCCTGCACAGCATTTAAAGGCCTTACATTTAAATTCTCGGTGCCCCTTAGCTGTTATACTATTACAATGACTTCCAAACTGTGCAGTTAAAGCGTAATTGACATATTATGTATTTAGTTATATATATATATATATATATATATAACAGTATAACACTTTAAAGGTAATCAATGCAAATGTTCAACACATTTTACCGGACATTTACTATATATATAGTTCATTGTATTGATTCAATGGAAGATTTAAAGTTCTCAAAAATTCGGATTCACTGAACGGTTGACTCTGGCATTATAATGCGCAAGCAATGACTTTTAAACTATAACAAGAGAAGATGTTTGTGATATAGAGTTTCCAGATATAATCCGATAGAAGTTTATCAGTTGTTTAGCTAACCAATGCTTTAGCTGCAGCTTTACAAATGTGGATCGTAGATTCTGAACTATTTATAACTAGGGATGTTCGGCATCCGAAACTTACGTTAAGAACAATTTGGTAATCTCCCCGAAGACGCCGAACTTGTCGAGGCTGCGGGAGTGCATCTCGCAAATGGTGCGCAGCAGACACGCCTTTCCGTCCATGCCGAAGGTGGACAGGAAGTCCTCGACCACGCCGTAGAGGAGCACACGTTCGCCGCCATGGAAGATGTGCTGGAGGCCGGCGGGCAGCTCCGGATATTGGAGCATGTCCTCCACCTTGTAGGGCTGGCTGCCATAATAATCCGTGCTGCTGCTGCGCTGCTCGCTGAGATCGCGCTTGCGGCGCTGCACGTGGAGATAACGGGCCACATATTCGCCCACCATTTTGCCAACGCCATGGCCGAAGGAGCGGCCAAAGAATGGCAGATCTCCGATAGGATTTTGGTTGTCCGTCAGGCCGAGCTTGTCGAAGTCGACTGAAAGTGAATTCAATTTAGCAAAAAGCGGCTCATCCAGATGAAATATTGAAATATTGAACAACTTTTACAACTCACTTGTGACGGGAAAACTGATACTCAAGTTGGAGAAGAAGCCTTCGGGCGGATGTCTGACCATTGGCATCGCAATCGTTGGCGTAAATGTCAATGAGGTGCCCGGCGGCAGAGCCAAACGTCCGTCGTCCGTAATCCAAACGAGTCGCTTCTTTCGTATATGCGGCGCATTCGCATCAAAGTCGGTCTGTGGCTGAGCCTCTGCATCCGCCAGCTGTGCGGCGTCGTTCATCTCGTGCATCGCTGCAGTTGTCCAAATGCACATTAGCAGCAGCAGCAGCAGCAGCAGAGGCAGTTGGATTAGCAGCTGCTGCAAGTGCTGACTGTGGTTCACACGCATGCTGCGTAATCCACATAGAATAGAAGATAAACGAAAGACTTAGGCAACGAACTGAAGCGAACGCCAAAATGCATAATTTAACTGTTATATAACTGCAACGCAAAAAAAATCACAAACCATTCTCTTTTCAGGTCTTCAGCTCCAAATAGCAAATAGCAAATAGCAACAACTCAATTTTTAACTGGTTTCCACTGATTGCCTGTCGAAGACAGCGACACATCTAGTTTTGGGAAAGCTGGGAGTTTGCTTTATGGCTAGCATTTAAGCACCGTTAGCAACAGATTCTGATTACAAGCGACAATTGGCAGCGAGCCGAATACGAATTCAATACTACAGCTGCTTGTTCTTATGCACTGAAACCATTCGAAAATGAATTAAATGGGTATATGGGTTAAGTAGTAATATATGCAACTAGGAGAATGGGCGTGACTGGTCACACAGATTGTATATATTCCTTGATCAAGTCGCTAGATCTAATAGTTTTCGCGATTCACGCATTTATGCAAGCGGACAGGCGGATTACTCTGAAATAGTCCGTTTGTATTAATGCGTGAATCTCGAGAGCTACAAAAGTTAGAGACTTGTCATTTAAAATATATATTCCTGTATTATATCAGATGCATACATATATCATTTTTTTGCAGTAGCTCAGTTTATTTCCTTCCTATCGGCCAAAAAGTAAATAAAAACTCGATTCTTAAGTGCAATAAAGTTAAATATATTAAGTAGGCTCTCAGATATTCACTAATATATGAACACTATGATAATTCATATTATTAAGCGTTTCGTACTTCCAAGAAGGAGTACAGCTGCATAGATTACGTCTGTCTGTGTGCAAGTATGAGTATGTTTATAAAGAGTAAAGAATGCTGCAAATATTGGTTCGATACAGGGTGTAGGGTATCTGCTAGTCGTACAACCGAACAACTAGAGCATTCTTACTTGTTTAACTTGGTGCGTGGCAGTGAAAGCATCTAATCTAACTGTAAATAACATTCTAAGAAATTCAGCAAAACCTGATAAGCAGCAAATTTCACTCAAAGGAGCAAAGCTCACCCAAAATGGAACACTTAACACCTACCCTCACTCTGTATCTCTCTCTCTCTCTCTCTCTCTCTATTTCTCTGTCACTCTCTTTAAACAGACGCACTTTTACCGGGGTTCGAATCACGCTCGATATATATTATATAACTAGCTTCGCAGCCGGTTGCACAGGATTGAGATCCAAATTCTAATGCACTTTCCCATCGGTTGTCATCTTGGAGGCCAACTGGTTCTGCTCCCCGCTGGCCAAAACGTGATTCCGATTTGGCTGCCAGGCAGAAAACACACAAAATATTGTTTAAGCCAAAATGCGGTTGCTGCTAGGGTATCGGCCAAGTTTTCACTCCCCCAAAACGGAACAAAAAAATCAGAAGTTGTTTTCCTATTTCGCATGCAAATGAGCAAAAAATTAAAACTTGACATGGCACAGTTAAGAGGGCGTGGCAAACAATTTTGCTGTGTAATTAGCAGCGAGTGCAGGCAGGTGCAGGCAGGTGCAAGCAGGGGCAAGCAGGGGCAGATGCAGGTATTTGAGCCTGAAAGAGAAATTGGGTCAGAATCAGATGCAATTGCTGTGGCAGACTCGGCTGGGCATATTTTGATGACTGCACTCCAAGAATCTCAGTTGGTATGTGTCTAGGAGCAACAACAACAATAGTTAAGAGTGATGATGGCAGGTGTGCCGAACTATGAGTTACCCTGTACATAGCTGCGGAACAGACAGCCAAATGCCTTGAACCGCAGAAAATGTATTCTTGGATAACTTTTGTTTTCTTGTAGTTTTAGTTGTGTAATGCTCTCTAGGGAATACATAAATTTATAACTAGGAGTAGAGTATTGAAAATCGGTGAGAAGTGTGTCAAGTGTGCAAAGCTGTAATATCATATGTTTGTCATTAGTAAAGGGCAGTCTTTATCTAACACTTCGTTCAATACTTCAAACCGAACCCATATATCATAAAATATCATAAATATATGTACATACTTCTCTAAAATTGTAACTATGATTCATCGAATACAAACTCTTTGCCTCTAAGCAGATCAACTAGATATATAAAGAAAACTAACAAATATAAGGAAGATCAAGCCTTATTAGAAGAAGAATATAAGAAGATAATAATATTATGAATATAATATTTATTTATAGGGTCAAACTAAGATATTCAATAATTTATAAGACTTAAGCATCATACGGAAGAGCTTTAAGAGAGAGATAAAGAGGGAGAGAGAGAAAGAGAGTAAGGAGCAGAGAGACTAAGAAAGACTGAGAGAAATAGAGACTGAGAAAGAGAGAGAGAAAAAAAGTAAATATGGATTGCGAAATTCATAAATGTAAACAGATTTAAGAGAAGTGACAAAATCGACTAGTTTATCATATGTGAACAATATATACACAATACAATATATACTTTGTAGTCTCACAAAAAAAAAACAAAATTAAAGAAGAACTTATTGATCGAATTGCAGCTTTTCGGCTCTTAAAGAGAGATGCGAACGATCATAAAGGAAAATAGAAAGATGGACAAAAAGAAATCGACGCAGCATCATTAACTATTCTATATAAGTGCTTAATTGGCACAACAATGCTTCCTTTCGCCACTTAGTTAGACTAACGCCTCTCTGGCATACCCATTTGCTATGCGTACAGGGTATTTAAATGGAGAGCTGTCTGCTGTGTGCTGTCTCGGTGACAGACGCGCCGTGGCCAATGGCAAAGTGTTTGAAAAGGATAGTTTTGATTTCTATAGCAAATCAGAGCAACGCCTATAGTGACTGCAACAACAACAACAACAACAAATAGACACGCAACATGTGTCAGTGTGGTATGCAACAGCGCTGCGATTGAAGAGTGAAACGATTTGCAATTTAAGGCGAATTAGTGCAAGCGCAGCTTGAATTGGACACACATACACACACATTTATATGTATTTGTATATATATATATATAAATTGTCATTTTGTTTCCTGTTTGACAGAAATGCAATTCGCAAAAACAACAACAACAACAACAGCAACAAATTAAAACCAGCTACAAAACGAAATGAAAGGAAAATTTGGGTTAACAGGTTAAATGCAGGCAAAAAAAAAAACAACAACAAACAAAAACAAAAAACAATATTGAAATTAAATTTATTTTATGCATGCATTAATTATTAAAAGAGCAGCGTACACAAGTCATATATATATATAAACACACACCTCTATATACATACATATGTGTGTCAAATTTTGTGCCAACAAGTTCGTGTCCTAAGTCTTTTGTTTTATTACCGCCGCAATGTGTCGCATAATTAATTAGAAACAAAGCAACAACAACAAGAAATAAACGTTTGGGAAAGGCAATTGGGCAAAGGAAAGTGCAAGTGATGTCCACAACTATATATATATATATATATAAATATATTTCGCCAGTTCGTCGATTCGTGATGTGCATGTGAAAATTTGCTTATATCAAACCACAGAAATCAATCAAATTGAAATTTCGTAGAAAGTCAGTTGCACAAAATTTTGTGTATGCTTCGTTTTTTTATCGCCTGCATTACGCATTCTTACATAACTCGTTGTCTAACGGATGCTGGGCTGCTCCTTGACCCAGTTACTCCTGATGGAAAATTTCGTTTCGTTTTAGCCGGGCCTAAACTCACTTTTCTAGTCTTTTGCTTTTTTTTGCTTTTTCGAAAGGTCTACTAAAATTCTTGACACGTTTTTTTTCACTTTTTTTCACTTTTTTTTTCCGTTTCTGCCACACCGACGCACGTTTTTTGTCCTTAACTGTAAACCGTTATGTGCTGCTGCACGTTGTTAGTTGGCTGGCAGCAGAAGCAAGCAACCGCGCGCGCAAACGTTTCAAATTCAACTAAAGCGGCCAACGGCTGAGCCAAACGATAAAAGCGCCACGACAATGCACAAGCGCATGTCCACGGGTGGAGGAGGGGACGGGGACGGGGAAGGGGGAGGGGGAGCAGGCGAGACATTGGCAGAAGCTACCCAAAAGCCAAAACGATAAACCAGTATGAAAGACATGGACTTGACCATCGTTGTTGTGGCTTTGGCTGTGTGTGTGTGTGCATTTGATTTCCTCTTGGCCAAAAAAAAAACTGTAGACAGTTGGCCAATACTAAGAGCTATGAGCTATCAGTGTCTATGGGTGTGCTAGGAAGTGCAGTGAGTCATGGTCCTCCAGTAGCCAGCGATTTGGGCCAAAGACAACTTTAAAGAGCAACAAATTAGTTTCACTCGTTTGAGCCGTTTTAGCCACAACAGTTCTTGGCCTCGCTATTAAACTTTCCATGCCAAATGAATGCGACAGTGCGTACAAAAAACCAAAAGATGCTAGCTGCGGTTTTCCAATCCACTTGGCAATCAACTGCCCATCGGCGATTGGCCAGTTGTCCAAGTTGTCTAAGAACATGTTTTCCGGACCAAAACAGTAAATCTGGCGTGTGCGTGAGCCATAACAAGCCACTAATACAGATGCTGATGCTGATGCTGATGCTGATGCTGCAGTTGATGCTGCTGCAGCTTCTGTTGCCATTTTGAAAGTGAGTCTAAGTCTAGAAGTTGTTAAGCTTGAAATTAGGTCAAGGTTCTGCATTTGGTAAGCCAATAAAAATTGTTGGGGCGAAAATGTGCATTAAAATATTTAAAATTTTAATAAATATTTACAACTCAATTAAGACAATTTTGTAGCGAAAATGGCGCCATCATTAAGTACGTGGTGAAAATTTATTGAGCCACATGTAAATACTATAAATCGTTATCAGCGAATCCTCTCTACGTGCTGTTCGTATTAATGAGCCGATGCAAGTAGATTGGCAAAATTTCACACAGTCAATCGCTTTCCATTTCCTATTGCCTCATTTAAATAAGCCGCTGACCAAATTGGATTGTCTTGCATAACACTTTAGGCCTTAAACGTTTAAGGCGTACAAAACGTCGTTCAAATGCAAACGTCGATTATGTCGTGGCGTTGCCAGACAGCTCAGGGTAAGTATTACACACTCGAGCTTTTGCTCGAAAACGATAAGAACTGTGCACTGTTATCGATATTTTATTCAGAATTTATAAATGCAATACAAAAGCGGATACAAATGTGTCTGGTGAAATATGATAATCAATTTAGACAAATGTAAACACGTTTTTTAGTGTGTTGATGAACTCCTCGACACCCTTGGCATTTGCCTCCTGATAATACGGAAGCTCGCCAAGACGTGCCAGCCAGGCTGTAATTTTCGGGTACTTTTCAGGATCGATGCTCAGAATTGCGGGCAGGGAAGAGGCTGTGGCGCCACAGCACAAATCGGCAATTGTCAAAGTCTCCCCTGTCAAAAAGGGACTATCGCCCAGAAACTTTTCCAGATGACCGAAAGTATCGTTTATATTATCCACCTTCTCCTGGGGCACCACCGTTATCTTCTTATAGAAATATGGCACAGTTATGTTCCTCAGCGACATGAATAGAACACTGGCATCGAAGTACAAGCGCTGTTCCAGATGCGCTCTCTTAACCAAATCCTTTGGATACAGTTCGTCCGATTTGCCGTACTTATCCACCAGATAGCAGCAAATTGCATGAGAATCCCAAATTAAGGTGCCGTCATCGTCCAACAATGGCACTGTGTGCTGCGGATTCTTCTTCACAAATTCCTCATTGAAATGCTGTCCAGCCAGCAGATCAACAACCTTGTATTCGTAGGGCAGGTCGAGGGCGCGGAGTGTTAGTAGGCAGGCACGTACTGGAGGACTGATGTCCAAGCCATAGAGCACCAATTTCGGCATTGTTTTTGATAGTTACCGATGTGAGCACAGACTAGAACAAACAACTATTCAGATCGGGGCGTTGCCGGTTACTGCTCACAATTCTTTAACTTTTAGGGCTTCATATATGCTAGTAGAGCTTTTAAAGACCTACTGAAAAAGCTCTTCGGGAGACAATCAGTAATTAAATTGATATAGACAGAATTAATATAAACGAAAGCCAGCTGAAAAACCTGTTTATGAAGCTCTTATATACAATAACAATCTTCTCTTGAAATAAACAATAGATATATTTGTCGACCCCTTATCTACAGCTTGGAGAATATTTTTGATTTCAGTAGTGACATCTTATCAGCTGATGTAATGTTCAAGCAAAAGAGATAAGGCATACAAATATATATGTAGAGCAAAGCAAATATAATTATCAGTTGTATAATTAAAAAATATAAGCAAGACTCTTATCTCCTAAAATGTTTTAAGCGATAGTATTTTATTTGTTGATATTCAAATTTTAATAATTACGCGCGCAAAAGAGCCAGTGCTGTTAAGTGCCGCATGGTCAGTACTGCATAATGTCACCAACTGGCACACACCTGCAAGCGATGAAAACAGCCAAAAACATAGTTGAAGAAGATAAGATACCCTGTCAAAATATAATCTATTACGTGAGTAGCATATTTTAATCATTTTAAAGGGTATTGTACTTACCAAATCTATTACTTAGCAGACAACTTTATACGCTTAAAGCAAATATTTGTAAATAAAGGACTTCAGCATTTTGCAAGTTACAAAAGTACCATCATGCCGATATACCCGTCGCAGCAATGTTGACAGGGCACAACAACACTGTCTTTGTGCAACGCATTTTCATTACTATCAACCAATTAAAACAGAAAATTTAACATTTTCCATGCGAAACAATAACTAATTGCACAACAGTTGCAACCAGCAGACGTTTTAGGAGCCGCAACGCCTCGTGGCTGGACAGAATGACGGCACGGAATCCCCAAACATTGATGGCACTGCCCAGCGAGGAGAATTTTGACTTCCTGTTCAAAATTGTGCTCATCGGGGACTGTTGCACGGGTAAGACATCGATATTGCAACGTTTTAAGACGGGCAACTACGTGGAGCGGCACGGGAACACCATTGGAGTCGATTTCTCAATGAAAACCATTGAAGTCGAGGGCAAGCAAGTCAAGGTAACCACCATTCAAAATTCCAATGTCACACACACACAACGTATGTCTGAACGTGTTTTCTTTGATCTAGCTACAAATCTGGGATACAGCTGGACAGGAACGCTTTCGCACTATTACCCAGAGCTACTATCGTGCCAATAATGGTGTCATAATCGGTGAGTAACGGTAGCTAACGCCCAGGCATTTGTAATGGGGACCTTATCGTGACCCATGAGTCTCATAGTGCGTGGCCGTTAGGCGATAAGAGGCGGAGGCGCACACTTTTATGTTATTATCGGCGTTCTGATTTTAATAGCACACGATGCATTCGCTACGGAGCCTTATCAGTGATTGAAGTGCTTCTAATTGTTTCTCCGGCTGTTTATTAACATTCGTTTATTTTAGTCTACGACATTACGAAACGATCGACATTTGCCAATTTACAGAAGTGGATTGAGGAGGTGCGCAGGTACACAGCTTCCAATGTGCTTATCATATTGATTGGCAACAAATGTGATCTCGAGGAGGAGCGCGAGGTGGACTTCGAGGAGGCGCGCCAAATGTGTCAATATATACCTGAAATTCTGTTTGTTATGGAAACATCCGCCAAGGAGAATACCAACGTGGAAGATGCCTTCCGCTGCCTGGCCACCGAACTAAAGGTATGCTGCATACTAAACCTTAGCTTCTATTCTAGATGAGTAACGTTTTTTCATTGGCAGCGCCAACACGATGTCAGCAACGTGCAAGCCATGGACGACAACACGGTTCAGCTGGGCCAGAGCAAGCCGCTAAAGAGCTGTAGCAGCTCTTGCAATCTCACTTAGACATCATCTCAATCATTTCGTTGACGTTTTATTTTCTCTCTTTTATTTTGTGATCAAACTTTCGTGTGGCTATAATTTAGTGTTTAAACATCTTATTTTAACCCTACAACTGTTAATTTTTTATGTCTACTCGCCAAGACGAGTAGCAGTAACTTAATTTATTCAATTTAACATACATATTCATATTTATATTTATATATATTTGTATTTATTTTGGTGGCTAGAGTACAAAACAATCTCACAGATCACATCAACAACGGCAAATGCAAATGCAAATGCAATGAATTAACGGCGTCAATTACAATGCATGTTCAGTTCGTAACAGTAAAAATACGTCCAATTCTGTATGTGTAACAAAACAATTTTGAAAATAAAACATGTTTATTTTATAAATTTATTGGAAGTAATTAATTGGCTGCTTAGATCATAACATTAGAATATCTTAGTACACATATACATAGTTATATTTATATTAAATTTTATTGAGGGCTTTTGACATTCATCTTGTTTATCTTTTTTGTGTGTGTGTGTGTGTGTATGTGTAAACAAAGGCAGGAGTTTTTTTTTTATAATTAATGCACTGTAAGAAACATTGGCTTGGCTTTTTTTAACATTCTCATTCAACAAATTTCGAAAACGCTTTCATTCGTATAATTAGGTATATGTCTTTACATTTACAATTATATAAAAATTGATTTATTTGTCTAAATTAATTGATTAACTATAAACTAGCTGCGTCAGTACATGTCTGTCATTTGTTCTTAATGCGCTGCGCAACCCATTCAAGTCCCTGATACAGTCCTTCGCCCGTCAGCGCACAACACGCCTGTATGTGCCACTGATGCTTCTTGATGGAGGTCAGATCCAATTGCCTGGAGATTTCCGCTGCGGACATTGATCCTTTCAGATCCTGTTTGTTGGCGTAGACGAGCAAACTGGCTTTACTCAAGTCCTCATGCTGCAGCATGCGGTAGAGCTCCTCGCGGGTAACTGCCAAGCGTTCCCGATCCGTGGAGTCAATAACCATAATCACCAGCTCTGTGTTGGTATAGTATGTGCTCCAGGCGGCACGTAAACTCTGCTGCCCGCCCAGATCCCATACGAGGAAGTGTATATTCCTCCAAACGACTTCCTCAACGTTGGAGCCAATCGTTGGGCTAGTGTGGACCACTTCGTTCATCAGAAACTGGTATAGTATTGTTGTTTTTCCCGCATTGTCGAGGCCAACCATTACCAGTTTGTGCTCCTCGTTGCCAAACATACGCCACAGCCGCGACAGTAACAGGCCCATTTCGAATAGTTGTCAGTTTTCGCGCGCGGGTGTGGAAACGAACGTATTTGTTGTTAATTGGTGACAAAAAACACAATCGCAGGTATCGCAATCTATGCGCATATATGCATATGTATATACGTTTGTTTGTTTGTGAACGCGTTTCGTGCCTTTGTGTGTGTATGCGTGTGTGAGTGCGTCAGTGTGTGCGTAAGCGTGTGGGTCGTCGTTTACGATGCCTTTGTTGCTGCGCAGCGGAAGGCCAACAGTAAATTATGCACTCACACTCAGTTCGTCTGGGATACGCACCACACCACGCTGCACTTTCCCGTTTATAAATAACTTCCTTTTTGGCTATTTTAATCACTGGGCAGACACTTGTTGTTATTGTTATTATGTTAGCACGTTGATTTGAGTAGGCTTTGCTTCAGATTTTGTGTTGAAACAAAAAAAGTTGCTCACGATTTCAGCTAGATATGTGAACAGCATATCGATTAGTCTTTTTATACGATACTGCGATATTTGACGCACTAATTTTCGATAGCTCAAGCAATCGGCACTGTAAATAACAATCGCTTTTAGTTAATTTTGAAAAGTGAACATGTCTTTTTTTTCGAATAAATTTTGTAAGATGGTATAATTTTGAGTGCCTTTTAACAATATTCGCTAAGGTGGCTAGTTCATTAGTTTGGTAGAAATGTGATAAATGACCAACGTTCAAGCCCGATATTAA